>LFYR01000252.1:154422-238654 GCA_001185155.1 Zostera marina | reverse complement strand
CCGCGGCCCATGGACCGAACCGGACCGGACGGCCCAGGCGGACGGACGGGCGGGCGGACGAGTGGACGAACGGGGCTGACCGTACAAGCCCACGAGGCCCAATAACAACAGGTGAAGGCTATAAATACCTCCCTTGGCCCAACTGGGAGGGGGGTTGACAATTCTGGAGAGGGAACACTTGGGAGAGTTGAGGTTGTGAGCTTACACCGACGAGCCCACACGCCAACAATACTCTTAGAGGGTTCACAAGCGTTTAACCTTAAAGTTTGACAGAGGTTTTTAAGAGTTCTTGAATACTTTTAGGTAGTTCACAAACGTTTAGTCTTAAAGCTTGGCAGAGGTTTCGCCATTACCTTCAGGCTAGTGATCTTCGTATTTCATCGGAACTGGATTAGCCCTTGTTTGGGTGAACCAGTCGTATAAAAGTCTCTGTCTCTTTGTATTTTTCCGCTTCTTTATTTTAAAGTTATAACAAGATAAAAAGAATCTAAAAATAGATCCCTCATCCAGTCATAGATTGAGGTTGACTATTTTCCTTGCAGATCCCTTATTCAGTTATCTGGTCATTGACTGAGATTACTTTCAATTAAATTATATATCCAGTTATCTGGTCACTTATATCTATATATATATTTTTTTAATTTATATTACTACTCTTGTGCTTATAAGAAAAACTTAGTATTCATATACTACAGTTAGCTTAAAAAGCATCATCTGTCAGGTTAGAATATATATATATCCAGTTATTTGGTCATGAGTTTTTAAACGTGGGCTTATATCATAACTTAGTATTCATATATTATAGTTGACTATAAAGTACAATCTTATAAATGGACTCAGTATTTATATACTGCAGTAAACTTATAAAGAACAGACACTATTTATATATATCCTTATCTTTAACTTGCATTTTCAGGTATTCCGTACATTAACGATAGATAAATCTGTATATCGGTCGAATTCGGATCGGATATGCAGGTATCCGAATCTGAATAATTATCTGGATATCCGAATCCGACCGAATAAAATTCGGATTTGAAAATCTGAATCCGAATCTCGATAAATTATCCGGATTTCTGGATAATTCGAATCCAGATAACTTTAGGGTTAGGGTTAGCATTTATTAATTATAAGTTAATAAGTAGTTATAAAGATTTATAATTACAATTTAGATAATTGTTAGGTTTAAGACTTTAGTGTTTAATGATTATAATATAAATATAATAATATAAATTTATTATATATTTATTTGCAAAAATTATTATTATATATTTATCTGGATATCCGAATTCCATCGAATAAAATTCGGGTTTCAATTCAGGTATCCGAATCCGGATAGTCATATTCGAATTTGAATGCGGATTCGAATACAGATTACGGTATACCATTTACAGGCTTAACGATAGATCTGACGGAATATCGTGTCTTCGGTCCGATAATCGTCGAAATCATAAATACTGTGTAACTTAAAAAGCGATGAAGTCAATCTCTGGTATCAAGACTTAGTTGAACGACTAATTGTTGTTATGCGAGTCGGTCCAAGTAGGAATGGGCATGAGTCGGTTTTACCCTGACCCGAACTCGATTTCAGTTTTGAAAACGGATTCGGATCAAAACTCGGTAACATTTAAAATTATAAAACTCGAACCCGATTCCGATGAGTTTAATTATTTTTACAAATAATTTGGATAAAAACGCTGTTATTTAAATAATTTGATTAGATAATTCTTAAATAATTTTTAAAATTTTAAATAAGATAATATATCAAATAATTTTTAGTCAAAAACTCGAAAAAAATAAAGAAATGATGATAATATTATGGTTTAGATTTTAGATTAAATGTGTATATTATTTTGTTAAAAATATTTTATATAAAATAAAATTTTATTAATATTTTATGATTTATTTTTATAATGTCAATCAGGTTTGGTTCGCGTCTTATCTAAAGCGGATCTGAAAAAATCGAATGAAAAAAATTCCTCTTCGCATGATTCAAGAGTTTGATCTTATTCACTCCTTTGTTTTCTAGCCTTATTGTTTAGACTCTCGTTTGTCTACATTATAAATTGTAATATTAATAGATTAATCCAATCCAATAAATAATTAGTTAATTACATTGTCTACAAAAGAAATAGATTAAGATTTATTAGAAAATTACCAAAATATTCCCATATCAATATTACTGAAAAGTCCAAAACACCCCAAATAGGTATAAATAGTCAAATCCCAATCAAATTTTATAAAACAAAAAAACCCTAAACCCAAATCCTCATCTTACGGCCTGCTTCTGTCGACCCCCTCCGTTTTTTCTGCTGATCGGTGGACGGTGATAATAGGCTTAGATCCTCTATTTCTGAACTCTTGAATCGATTTAAGTATGTCTCTCAATTTGATACTTTATTGATTCTCTATTTCTATTTTTTGTCTCATTCCTATTCCTTTTTTATAGATAAAAAACCTCGTTGTTTTGATTCGTTAAGATAGTGTAGCAATCTCTATGGATCGTTTCCATCTATATTAGTAATAAACTTATTTACGACAATAAATCCTTAAGACGCAACATTTGTTTTTTATTGTACAAGGGAAAACATTAATCCCTAAATATTATTAGTATTAGAAATCCCTAATTTTGATTTTGGTGAACATTACTAATTAGGCGCAGAATAAATTTATATTTGTATTTTGCATACATTTAAATTCTTGGTTATCTTTATCATCGAGTTATTTTGCAGAGAATCCGTGTTACTTTGCAGAGAATAAAACAATGTCTGGAGGATTGATCAATGCTAATCCCACTGTATATAGTAAACAAGAACGACGAACTCGCAAGACTAAGGCAGAAGATGAATATACTAGGGACCTCATTGACTCCGAAGAAATTTTTGATATCCTTTTAATATGCATCTTACGCTTGACATGTTATTATTATTTTGAATGCTTCATTCGCACTGTTTTCTTACATGCTCCTAACTCCATACTCATGGATCATGGAGTAATGGTGGAAAATAAGCTGTGATTTCTTGATTCTCTGAATTTGTATTTTACTATTTCTGGAACATTATCCATCATAATGTTCTTACAGAAGTTTCTGATCCATCACAATGGTTTGTTAACCTTGGCCAATTTTTTTTAGTTTCTTTAATCTTTACCCTATCCTTTTATTGGTTATGTTCTAGATTGAATTTTATTATGTTTCACTGGAAAACCAATGGATTGCATATTTAAAAGAATCTAATACCTATTTTTATTTTTGAAATTGTTGCCCCTTTTAAATAAATAATTAACTTGATTTTTTAACAATTTAACCTATAAATCTTTGATAGGATTAAACTTGATTTATGAATCTTGTTGATGTACAGAGGTCTTTTAGAATATAGAATGATAGTATATTACCTTCATGAACCATATTCTAAATTTCTAATTAATTATCAAAACTAAATTCCAGTTTTTTCTTATTTGTTTTTCTTTGACCAAAAGAGTTACATCACATCAGAGATATAAAGGATCCTGAACATCCTTATTCATTGGAAGAACTGAAAGTTGTCAGAGAAAATGACATTGAAGTTAGCAGCAAGCAAGACTATGTTCGGTAAAATTTCAAGAATCTCTCTTAATTTCTTAATATTCATCTCATTGTATTTTACTGTTT
Organism: Zostera marina; assembly: GCA_001185155.1. Lineage (NCBI taxonomy): Eukaryota > Viridiplantae > Streptophyta > Magnoliopsida > Alismatales > Zosteraceae > Zostera > Zostera marina. The sequence continues at coordinate 235,005 of LFYR01000252.1, read as the reverse complement.
CAGTTATTAGAGTATGTTTATTTTTCGTTCAGAGTTAATTTCACTCCAACAGTTGAGCATTGCAGTATGGCTACAATTATCGGTCTTTCTTTACGAGTAAAACTCATGCGCAGTCTTCCATCTCGTTTTAAGGTACACTAAAAGATAGTTACTGTACGCGTTTATCCTCCTGTCTTTACATATGAACAATAATTAATTCTCTTGCAGGTTGACATTCTTGTTGCACCTGGAACTCATGCCACTGAAGCTTCTGGTATGTAATTAACTACAAATATATCTTCATTATGATCTCTTTATTGAGTTTTCTTAATATATGATAATTTTTGGATGTTCATTGTTGATACGAGTTAATGTTGTGCAGTTAATAAGCAGTTGAACGATAAAGAACGTGTTGCCGCTGCCTTGGAAAATCCCAATCTATTGGAAATGGTGGATGAATGTCTTGCTCCTTCTTATTAACGAGAATAGCTCTCTATTTTTTAAGGTGTCACAGATCAACTTCATTACGATCTCTATCATTTCTCTTTATTGAGCTTTCTTAATATGTGATAATTTTTGAATGTTTATTTTTGATACGAGTTAATGTTGTGCAGTTAATAAGCAGTTGCGCGATAAAGAATGTGTTGGAAAATCCCAATCTATTGGAAATTGTGCATAAATGTCTTGCTTCTCCTATTTTTTAAAGTGTTACGGATCAACTTCATTATCTCCAGATCACAACTTACAAGGCGATGGTATATTTTGGTATCTCTTATTTATATTTTGAAGTAAAACTACTATTCCCTGTAGAATTAATTGCCGATCGAAGACAAAATTCCTTAATTCATGAATATTAATTAGATAATGGGTGATTAAACCAGCAATTACCATTACCAAAACGCTACAGAGCTACACCGCTCAACTTAGAACAGACAACAGAGAGCGGCGTGATTTGATTGTGAATATCGACGACAGCTCATCTAAAAACAGCGCCACCTACCGGAACGTCTATCTCCACGTATGAGTACAGTGCAACATCGAATCTACAGCGTATATTTGTTTGTTCTACCGTTGAGATAATGTTTGGAATTGGGGGAGATACAAATTGTAGATTTCTAGCGCTCTATTCTATTTTTGTAGCCATGAATGGTATTGAATATTAAATTATTAATGAACATGGAAAGTCGCATCTCGACAATTCCCAAATTGTCAAAATTTTAAACCAAAAGGCCAAATAGAGGATTTGGACGGACGTTTAGAGAGAGAAACACGGATGCAATTAGCATTGTGGGGTATGTGTATATATGGGATGGAGAGAGAGGAAGAAAGACAGAGAGAACCACAACATCGCGCAGCGAGGAAAAGGGTGGGAAAAATATGGGGAGTGGTTGTTGTGCACCGACGACGGCCAACACCGCCCTATTAATTTTGGCACTATGTTCGATCGATGTTTCATCGGCGTTCAAGGTGACAACTTTAGCCTTCGATGAAGGGTACTCCCACCTTTTCGGTGATAAAAATATGATCCATTCCTCTGATGGTCGTCGTGTTAAACTTCATCTTAATCAATACACCGGTACGTACCTGATTAGCTAGCTCCTAGCCGGACAATCTTCGTCGTTAAATATCAATTTATTTACAGGTTCCGGATTTGTATCATCGGATGCATATAACTATGGGTTGTTCAGTGCTTCCATCAAACTACCCTCCAATTACACTGCCGGCGTCGTCGTAGCTTTCTACGTCTCTGAATTCTAAATTCTAAATTCTTAATTCCTCCATCCCTTTCGTATTTACGTGGCTAGGGAAATAATCTATTTAAATGTGTGGAATAATTGCAGACATCCAATGGTGACACTTTCCAGAAAACACACGACGAACTTGACTTCGAGTTCTTGGGTAACATCAAAGGTAGAGATTGGAGGGTACAGACCAATGTGTATGGAAATGGAAGCACGGGTCGTGGTCGGGAAGAGCGTTATTTCCTCCCATTTGATCCAACTTTTGAAGCTCACCGTTACTCCATTCTGTGGACCAATACAACCGCCATGTCCGTTGATCAACTATATATATATATATATATCGATCTAACATCTCCCCTCTTCCTCCTTCTCTATCCTTATGGTATTTATTATTGACGTTAGTATTTTGAATTCAGATTCTACGTCGACGACACACCCATCAGGGAAGTAATTCGAAGCCATGGAATGGGATCGGACTTTCCGTCGAAGCCAATGTCTCTGTACGCTACAATTTGGGATGGATCTGCGTGGGCGACATCAGGAGGAAAATACAAGGTCAATTACAAGTACTCACCTTTCGTATCTGAGTTTTCTAATCTTGTTTTAAAAGGATGTCGCGTCGACCCAATAATGCAAGTCTCATCATTATCATCATCATCATCGATACTAGAAGACGACAGTTGTATCGCCGTTCAAACCGAGATAGCCACCGCGGATTACGCCGTCATGACACCCAAGAAACGACGAGACATGGGTATATTTCGGCATAACTACATGATCTACTCCGTTTGTTACGACAGAAACAGATATCCTAATCCACTCCCCGACTGCGATGTGATCGATTCGGAGAGGGTGCGTTTTAAGGAGAGCGGTCATATCAAATTCAGTAAGTATCGACGTACGAGGGCGAATAGACGGAGATGGGTCTCTAAAGGCCGCCACGGAACTGGCCGCAGTAGGCTGAATCAGGCGTCAATCTAATCTAATGAGCTTGTTCTTATTAATTTCTTCTTTTCCTCTGGCTATGTTTGGTGTGTGTAATTCTACTCTTGTTTGAATAAGAATATTACAGATACATGTAATTAATAATCAAAATTATAGCTTTTTTTGCATAAAGTATTATTTAATGGGTATATATATGCAAATAACCCAAAAAAATTAGGGGAAATTAAAACCACCTCCCAATTGGGAAGAATTGTCGGTACCGGTGATCGAAACCCACAGGAGAGATATGATAATGGAAATCAGACCGGCCCAGACAAACACGATGGTCGGTGTTTTCCCTTTCTTCCCCATCAATCCTTTTGCAAAGGGATATAGATGTGCCAGAACCCAAAAGCTGAAGAAAACTCCACCTAGTAATTCGTTCCATTCTGGATTCTCGCTGTAAATCGTCCGACTGCCTCCTATGGCGATTGCGATTAGATTCACTATGATTATGGTTAAAGGAGGAATCATCAGAGAAGTCCACTTCACAATGTACAGATCCGCGAATTCATCGTCGTTTTCGTCTCCGCTCGATTTCGAGGTCAGAGTGAAAGAGATCTCTATTCCTCCGATCACCTTCAACAGACCTTGGAATACGGCAGCAAGGTGTGCAGATGTTCCTCCGATCAGCCAAAACTGCTCGTTCCTCCACCAATCGTCCAGAGTCACACCAGACCATTTTATCTCAAGTGACGCCAGGATGCATAGTGTTACGGTTATGGAGAGAAGATATATGAGGTAGGTCACGTTCAGAGTCTGGACGATGAATTGACCAGAGATGAGAGAGAGGGCCGGAAGAAAACAGTATACGAGGAGGAAGATTGAAGTGAAAGGGTATATTGCGACGTTGAGATACGCTAGTCTCTGCAGGAACATCATTTTCGAACTTGCCAGAACTGCATTGTTGCGGGAAAAGAAAATCTCCACTGAACCTGTCGCCCATCGAAGCACCTGATGTAACCTGTCGGTGAGGTTGATCGGAGCAGTACCTCGGAAAGCATCTCGTTTGGTGAAACAGTAAACAGATCTCCATCCTCGGTTGTGCATTCTGTAACCAGTCACCACGTCTTCTGTAACCGATCCATAGATCCAACCCACACGACTGCCCCATTCCGTCTTATCTTCGTACCAGCATGAAATAACATTGATGGCCTCGGAGACCATTGGTGCTCCTAGAAGTTCACGGCGAATCGTCAGAGCCCCTGGCGGACGACCGTTCTTAATGCTAGGATGGTCGGCGAGAGGACGACCTTGGTACTCGGCGATTGGTATGGAGTCGATGAGTATGTTAGAATTTCCGAATTTCTTGGGGTAAGCTGAAAGATTCTGGTAATGATCATTTTCAAAGTCCTTTTCCCGAAGCGTTTGATTCTCTTCCTCCTCACTCGGAGATTTTGATTTGGGGAAACAACAGCTGAAGCATCCCGATCGTTCTTTGCTTCGAGGAGGGTCGAAACCGTACAGAGCAGTCCGACGGAATAGACATCCAGTTCCGACGTAAACCGGTCCTTGAAGTCCATCCAGAGCACGCATGTTGACGTCGAAGAACACGTTATTATTATTTGCGTAGCGATCGCTTGGATCGACTCCTTCGAAACGTTGCGGAAACTGAACGTAGCAGAGCCGATCTCCGCCGCGGTCCATCATGAAGCACATTCCTTCTCGAAAGGCTTCAGAATTGTTGACATAGTGATCACAGTCAAGGTTTAGAATGAATGGTCCGTTGGACAACACAGCAGAAGCACGGACGAGGGCATTCATGGCTCCAGCCTTCTTGTTGTGGTCATATCCCGGTCGTTTCTCCCGGGAAACGTAAACTAACATAGGTAGACGGATATCTACGTTGGTGATGTCCAGAGGACCAACGTTTATATCATCATCGGCATCATCTCCCTGCAAGGGTTGGTCACTTGGAGGTTTAAGCATGACCTGAATGATTCCAGCATGATCGCCTTTAGAATGCTCCAACGAAGGGTCTAACCAGGTTCCTGGCCAGTGAGTTGCATCAGCCATCCAAGTAGATTTAGGTATTTTGATGAACTCCGTCAATTCATATTCCCTGGCATTCTCTCTCTGAATCTGCATGGCTTTCATCTCCTCCCGAGCATGAAAAGCATCGGACCTCCGTCGAATTGCATCCGGCAGACCGTTAATCCGAACCTTGAACTCATCGTACTCTCTCTTAACCCGCCTCCGATCCTTGACGAAGTCCGGCCTGACCTTGTTCTTGTACGGATCTCTCTTCAACCCAAAGTAGGAGTCTGGGTTTCTTGGCTCAATCTGATGTTTACGGCAGAAAGGAACCCAAAGATTAGCAAAACTAGCCGCTTCCGCCATGGACTCGAACGTGAGAAGCGAACCTCCATCGTCGGACACGTAGCAAGAAATCTTCTCAACAGGGTAATCGACGGCGAGAATAGAGAGAATAGTATTCGCGGTTACTAACGGCGGTTCTTTGGATGGATCGGCTGTGGAAACAAAAACATCGATTCCTGGAAGATCGGATTTACCAGTTGGGTTCTGTGGGGTCGGGGTTTCGAACTTTTCTTTCAGAACTGAAAGATCTGTCATACGGTTTGTCGGAGAAAGTTTGGGGAGTTGATCCAGAAGCCACGTGAATGAAAACCATATCTCGCAGACCACCGACATCCCCCATAACCAAATCGCGTCGTCGTTTTCATGTCTGACTCTCCACGACAGGAAAAGCCCAAGAGCGACTACTCGGAGTGCAATAAAAAGCCTGTATGGACTAAGGATGGCATGCTGGATTTTTATTTTTCGAGACAGTGGCCTCCATGGTTTCTTCTGCAGTTCCTCCGGTTTTCTACTCCCGCCGGAGCCGGAGCCGGCTTCTCCGGTCGGATTTTCAGAAGGCCAAATAACATTTCCATAACCATAAGTTCCTTTTGTCTCAAACAACCATTTGTTGTTGTCAAATTCCCCTTTCTGTTTATTCATGGAAGTCATCGACATCGAACGAGCCGGCACGGGTGACATAAGAGGCAGCGGCGAATCGCCACGATCAGCCACCGGACGTATTTCATCGACGTCGACTGTATTATAGAGTTCCTTGCATCCCGGACACGTTCCATCACCGTATCGTGCAGTATCCTTGAAACAGTCGATGCATATCTTAAAACCACACTCGCATGGGAGTATGTCGTGTCCACGCTCGTCTCGCATCACTCTCGAATCGCAACCTTCAACTTGACAGACGTACCCTTTTGCGCCGGCCATCTGAGGATGAGTCGTTTCGGAATCCGTTACTTTGTCCATCAGGTGCGCACGCGTGGGGCTGTTGAATCCGCCGGTGAAAATTGAACTGGAGACGTACTGCTCCTCGACTCTGGCCGTGATAGAGTTATCTACACCGACGCCCATGGGTTGGTTGTCTGGTGTTTCTGGTACTTGGACATGGTACTTCACTGTCTCTGATGTGTCGTCGGAGATGTAGCCGTCACTTACGTAGTTGCCGGATTTTTTTGTCCGTTTGTACTTGTTCATCATCGTTTTATCTGGTGAATGGACGAATGGACTGCGTGTGTGTTTCGACAATGAAATCGGTGAGAGCGCGACGAACCTGTCCTGGTTTTCTGGTCCAGAACTGTTAGCTAAGTCACAGACGCATAGGAAGAAAGAAGATCGAAGATGAAGGATTTCCAAAAGAATCGAAAAAATTAAACAAAATCAAATAAAACCCACGTACGTAATCATCATTTGTGATCTTAATATGGACGGAAATCGTAGAATTAATAATCATGGTTCATTTACATTTTCAACGCGGATGCCTGATGGAATTGGTCGTATGTTTGATTTTTTGAACTCGCCTCGTCAGTCCAGTCGTCACACCAAACTCTGCATGATCAGTCGACGGAAGAAGAGGGCAAGTTGAATAGATCAATGTCAAAATACGTAGTGTGAAAATTTAACCAATGATAATTAAACTACATATTTGTAACTCGTGTGATGATTTTAGAAATATTATAAAAGAAGAAGTCGTCTTTTTTATACGAATGATTAATCAAGCATGTTGATAGTTAATTGTTGAAGAAACAAATATAATTCGTATATTTTTATTTAAAGACGAAAGAAAATCAAACTCCTACAGGCTAATGGAGTAATGGGTCACGTCACGGTCTACATTTATATACACTTGCTCCGTACAATACGTCATTAAGGTTAGTGTGTAAGTTTTGGCTTCAAGCTTATAAAATGAACTTGGATTAAGTTTTGGCTAAATGATTAATTCATTAAAAAGTTATAAAAAATCTTATAGTTTTGAATTACAGGTATTATAAAATTTAAACAAGTTTCTAATGAGCATCTATTTTTAATGTTCTTTATGAACAATTTCCTTATCTAAATAAAAATGAATAGTAAAAATTAAAATCTCACAAAGAGTATCAATAAAATTACAAATTTTAAGTGGTTAATTCATAGATTCGAGCTTAATCCAACCAAGCTTGACGAGCCGAGTCCAAACTTATTAACTCTACAGCCCAAAGCTCGGATCTGATCATTTGCATTCCTACATATGTTAAAATACATACAACAAATCCAATTAAAACATGTGAGGTTCATTCATCAGCATTACAATAACAGACTTGTGTTTACTTTCTATGTTCACAAAAACAGAGGAGAAGAAGAAGAAGAAGAAGATGGCAATTCAAACATCATCAACAGTCTTTGGATGAAACATATGACATTGGAAATCAAACTACGGCCAGGCCAGACCAGACCAGACAATACCAGGCTACTTCAAAGCGAAATTAGATCATCATTCTTATCTTTCTTTGGATTTTGCCCCTCCGATGAGCCTCCCCTCTTACCAAATATCATCTCATCAAGATCATGGAGGATATCGTCCTCTTCACCACTCTTGGTTCGGGAATTAGTGGGGTTTCTTATGAGTGCATCATCACGAACAACCCGAGGGGACTCATCAGGCTCCACTGCAACCGGTATCATTGCAGGTTCAGGTTCAGGCCGAACCATAGGGGGTCTGTCCAGTTCTTCATATTTTGAGAGAGACTTCTGGATTTCATCATTCAAATTCAAGGCCTCAAATAGCACAGCCTCTTCGCCCGCAGTGTCTATAATTCTTTGGATAGTGAATTGAGATTGGTGACATTGTTGAACTAGTTCTGTTGTTAAATCATCCTGAAAGAAATAATTGTATTCATATACTGATTGTACCTACCAAGTCATGGAGAATGTAATGGGGCGTGACAATAAACAAACACACCCATTTCAAAAAAAACATGGCTACCTTTAAAACATCTTGCTTTGGAGCAGAGGATAGAACTGTTGACAGAAGTTCAATACTATTTCGAGCAACATCGAAAGCCAATTTGATTTGTTCTTCAGAAAAGTCATGTATGGGAGTTTCAGGTTGAGGTTGCTGGGACACATAAGTATTTGCTTCTTCTTCGGGAACAGAACGAGGTGGAGTAAATACAGGAGCCAAACTCTCATTGTCACGACCAGGGAAACGAATACCTCTGGATTTCAAACTCTACAGAATTAAAAAAACATCTTCTTAGAAAAGAACAGACCAAATACAAAAATAGAAAAAAAGAACCTTTTCCTCATACAATTAATGAACAGTACATTCACTACAATATCAAACACAAATGGCAACCAAGAAGAGTAACAAGTCCACGGTAAACTTTAGTTCAATTGGAGCATGTAACTATAAAGCATTATGAAAATATTTTACTCCAAAATTAGGTATGGGATAATAAACAATAACAAGCACAAACTTATGCATGTTTTTAGCCTTCAATATTCTATATGCATAGTAATTCGATAATTTCAATGAAAAAAAAAGCGAACCTTGTAAGTTTCCTCATAAACTGGCAAATAACGAAGTTCACTTTCTGACTCTCCCCATGTTTCAATCAGAACAAGGGCTTTGTTACGAATGTTAACCACAGTCTGAGGATCGTCAATTAACTTCACCATCTCATCAAGGATCCTTTCGGCAGCTACTTCGGAAAAGGCCTTTTCGCAGTTTTTTACAAGAGTTTCAAGAAGGACCAATGCAAGATATTGGATCTTTGCATTCTTTAGCATGATCCGATTCTTGACTCCACGAATAATTTCAACACTGTTAATTTTTTCACAGTTGATCATATCACAAATCTCAAGATTTTCGGACCAATCAGGCTCATCCTTGGTCTCAGCAGTTGCCTCCTCTACTATTTTATCAGCATTATTCTGACCCTGAAATAGTTCCTTCATTTTAAAACTCATGGAACTCACTCCGGCCGTTACCTTCCTCCCCACTTCACTTCCACCAATCTTCAAACGCTCACCAAAGGCACTAACTTTATCCATCAAATTGTCACCCATCTGACAACATGAATCGTGAATCAGGCAAAATAGTGTTTGCATTTAAATATAGATTACAAATAAGAGATCTAACACGATTTTATCACTATTCAACATAGATATCATTTTGATGATGTAATTTCAATATATAAAAAAAATCAAAATATTGGCATCGGAAAAGTAAGGGTTATAAAAATCCTACAAACTGGAAATATGCACTTAAACTTTTGAAGTGTGAATCCAACCCACAAATCATAGGCTCAAATCATCCATGATACTAAATGAATCTCTCATATAACAGAAAAGGGGGATTAAGCGGTGTATCTTCCATGAGAACACACCTGTAATCAACCAACTGTGTAGAAATCCCTAAACAGATAAACAGATGGATGTTAATCAAAAGAGGGGCAGCGCTGAAAGGTAAAATAATATCAAACGATCCCCCGTATGGAAAAGTCAGCAAATTCCTTCCGTGATCAAACGATAGGAAACCCTAATTTCTAAAATTCTTATCCGGCAATGCTTTAAAGAAGGTAGTTTCGTGGATCAACAGGGACTCCGCAACAACGAAAACGAAAGAAAAGTAGAAATTGACACTAAGAAGTGACAACCGACTGGACATGGACAAAAAAAGTGCGAGCATAAGAAGATCACTGGCAAAAAAGACGTACCTTTTTTCCTGCGTAGAATTAGAAGAGGAAAAATAGCAATTCGATAGATTCTTTACTCCTTTCTCCACTCTTTCTCTCCCGTTTCTTGATGAATTTGGAGTTGTTGGAGTCAACTGAAATATATATTTCATCTAACCCCTCCACTAATAATTTAATTATAATAAATACTGTCTTATTCTGCAATTCATTGTTTAGGATTGGTCATTTTGTTATTTGTACCTTACCTTGTAAGTTATTTAATACTTAATTTTTTACATATATAGTTAATTAGTTATTTTGTTAATAACTTGATATTAGTCTAAATTTCATTTGAGCAATCAAAAAATCAATGTCAAAATCAATGAAAATTCACTTAAATTCTATATTTTTTTCCAGTCTACAAAGTACAAACCTTCAATTTTTCATTAAAACATCACATAAAACCCAATACAAAAACCAAGCACAACTACTATTGCAAAGATGAGAATAAAAACTTATGTGATTTATGATGGTTACTGACAGGCAACAGGAATGATTCATCAAGTGAAAGAGCTAACTATGTTTAGGGATAGAATGTATTAACCAATAACCACAACTAATTTATTTAATTACTTTTGCAAAAAAAAAAAGATGCAGTCGACAAGCAAGACCATCTATTCCATCTGCATTGAACTTTAAATCTTAAGGAAAATGCATTGCTGGAAAAACAACTTGCTTAAACAATGCAGTAGGTCTATGCTAACATCAGCACTTTTCGGTTAACATTTTTAAGCGGCATTATTTTGACTCGAGGGGTCCCACCCAGGGGCTTGGATGTTCGGCCAATCACCTCGACATCCTCCTCTGATGTAGAGGCTTTTCTTCCCTGCAAGTATTTCGAACGGAAACATTAAGAGTTTTTTTAAATACAATTCAAATCAACCTCTATATAAAAAAATGAGGAGAAAAAACCAACATTAATGTACATGTAATGCTGCTAATCGAAAATGATGCACACATTGTATTCAAATTACCAGTCATGAAGAAATTCTTATACCTGTGAGTTTTTTATCTGAAATCAATAATTGTTTTAGGGCACTCAGGCAAGCTTGAGCAATAATTTGAGTACCATCAGATTCCCATCCCCTGACTTTAAGAACCACTTCTGCATTTGTGTAAGCTAGAGAACCATCTTCTATGTGCTTCCGTGCCTCTTCCTTTGCAGAAGCTTCATCTTATTCAAAAAGATAAAACAAGATGAGCTAGATTTTTTATCAATTATCAATGCACTCGGAAATAAAGTGATTTCATGTCTTTTTTTAAATCAATTAAACTTTTACATTAGAAAATGAAGAGCAGTTCCTTGATTACATGGAGAATGCAAAAAAAGAAGTAAAGTAGCTATGTGATCTAATTATATAACTAGATATGATGCCTCATGAGGTTGGCCTCCCACACTTCCATAGTAGATGCCTTCAAAGAGTGACAACAACTCTTCTGACATTCCGTTTCAAAGGAAAGACTGATGTCTATCATTACTTTTAGAACTACTTCAAAAGGTTTAAATTTATGTTTTTTACTTTTTAGTCATATAAACCAATCATACTACATTGTTTTAGCATTATAAATAGAAAAAAAATAAACATAATGAGAATAGATGTATTCGATTAGATATTTAGTGTTTTTATGATTTTATCACCTCTCAACAAAATCTAAGTACCTGGGTAACGGAGGATGATGCATATGACATATCTATTTATAAGAAACTATAATAAAAACAAAATAATTGATAAGATACTGTATTTCACATATAAGTATAGTTGTAATTGATTTTTTTATTGGCAAAAACCAACCACGTAAATTCTGACATGGTTATTGATTAGCCATACCAGAATATTGGATTGGCAAAAAACATACCAGAATTCTGGTATGCCAACTCTAAACACGCCCAGAAAGAAAAATCCACTATTTCAAAACTCTGGTGCAAATAACTATATCATATTTGGATTGTATAAATATATTAGCAAAAATTCCTACCAGTAGCTTCTGATTCTGATAACCAAATAGTAAACCCTGCATACATATGTCTCCAATTATTAGCATTTCTTGCAGCTCCATGCTGCCCACCTAATGTTGCAACAACAGCACGAGCTTGACTGCAGACCAGGAATGTTATTTAAATATCAATAATCTTATGTTTTGAGAAAAGACAAATAGATTAAAGTATGCACCAGCTAAGACTTTCTAAGACAGCAGCTTCTGCTTCTGCAACTGAATCAACTCCCTCTGCAATCACCCCTGGATGTGATTACTACACTTATTAATTTACTGCAAAATTAAATGAAAAACCCAGAAAAACTTAGAGGAACTATGATTTATGTTAGATTAAAAAAAATTGAAGAAAAAATGGGAGTAGCATTTAAAATAAATTATTCAACTACAAGATTTGATATTTGAATATTCAACAAGGAACAGCGTAACAGACAAATTAGACAATTGGATAATCAAAGACAGATTTCTTATTTTATTAAAGGTAACTAGGTAACATATTTACATGTACATAAAAGTAAATTATTGTTTATCCTACAATTCACCAGAAACTCTTCTCAAAGACATAATCAGAGACATCAGCCAATCCTACAGCCCTGAGAGACATAGGAAGACTGTTGAAAACCTTTGGAGATTAGCTACAATTTACAGTTGGAAGACTAACCTTCGGAGGCAGTGTATTTAGTTTTCCTACTAATATGCATAGCTATATAGAAAAGTGTCGATGAGTTCACTCATCTCCCTACATTTATTTTTATCTCCTTTGTTTTTGTTTTTGTTTTTGTTTTTGTTTTTCCTTTTTCTGTTTTTAAATATTCGAGCATTGCCCCTCATGCTTAATGAAAAAATAATAATTTCATAAAAAAAAAAGTAAATTGTTGAAATTTGCTGCATGTAACAAAAATCTGATATGAGACATGACACTTATAAGAAAAGCCAACTATTTTCCTTAATATTATGATGGTCACAGTTTTTATTTTAAATTACAGAGATTAATAGATTTCTTCTTTTTATTCTTCTGGATAAAAAATACAATCCTTTATACATATAAGAATTGCTGAAGTGTGGAACATTTAAAAAGGGAAAATAAAGAGAAAGGATTAACAAATATTCATTTTATTTTTCTTCTCTGGTATTTTGTGTGGAAATTGCAATATATCCTTTACTTCTTTCTATTTCTAGAAATGGTTAGTTAACAATAATAATAACCAAAATAATGCTCATCAGAGCATCTGTTGAACAAACTTGAAATGTAAATTTTAGGCAGATAAATATTAAAAAAATTCAACTGCATTGTTTAGTTTAGTAACTAATTTGTTGATATAATACATCAAAGGTTGTCAATATACTCAAAAACAGACAAGAACCATACGAAAATACCATTATTTCCCAAAAAAACTTAATAAGAAAAATCCGGAATAGTTCCATATTTTTTAGACTGTTTTTTATTATCTAGATATTGGTAAAATTAATAAAGCAGAAGACGCAAACAGAAAACACCCACCATCAGTGAATTAAAATTAATGAAGACGTGAATACTTACATGAGTCAACTGGTTGTCGGGCATATTTTTCCAATAGCTCGCATGTAATAAGTGGAATGTAACTATAAAGTATTTAGAAAGGGATAAAACATTAAATGTGTTAGGGTTTTAACTTTAAAGAAAGCGTGGTAGAGGATATTTTTAGTAAACACACTTACACACTCATCTATTGAAGAGTGAAATTGCCAAATTGAAAAACCTATCTAGTATAATTACACAACAGCAAAGCACATACCCTAGCATAAGTCATAATATGACAAATAAGACAAAAGGTAAACTTTTAATCTAGTATTCTAGTTGATATTGAGCAAAGAACTCAAATGTGTCTAGAACTCTAGATACTACAGAGTGTGCTTGTTTGATGCTTAGATGAGGCTATAATAAACCACAGAACCAGTTATCTTCAAAATATAAAATTTCAAAGATTTTCCTAACAGAATATTAACAATAGCTAACCAACATCATTTAAGCAAAGACTAATAAAAAGAAAAATGCATACCCAATACCAGAAGCAAGTTTGCTGGCAACTTTCTGGTTGATTTCAGTGGAATTTCCCACGATAAATATTGAAGTCCCTTTCAAGAGAGTAACAATTCCTTCAGTGAGAGAATTCCAAGATTCCATGAGATCAGGCCATTTCAGTTCATTGTTGTGTTTTTTCATATTCACTACCAATTGATCTTCGTCAATGTACCTGTTAACGTTTTGACAAAGGTTTTAATAAACATTAAAAAGATTTATAAAGCCTTGAGTTCCGATAGGAAAAATACACCAGTGAAATCTACAAAGCACAAACCATATAGTTTCAGATGGTTTTATCCTCCCATATAGATTATTTGTTTCCATTACCGTCACAAAACCTTCAGATGTCCGAAATTCAATTTTTAGTGATAACTCATCAACATCAACGATAATATCTTTAGGGCCCAAGACATCTCTATCACCAAAATCCATTTTCAATTCTACATCTGTAACACCATCCACAAACTGCAACAATCACAATAAACAGTGTATTAGATCACATACAGTAAATAGTAATAGAGTTCCACACAATTTTTCTTTAAGCCCCTTTTCTAGTACATTAACCCCCTCCCTAATTTGATACCAATAATTGAAAACTAAGTTAAATGGAATTCTCTGCACCAATGATTTGTACTATTAGAAAATGACGGCATAGTAACATAGATAATCAACATACAAGGCTGCAAATCTATTCGACTAAAACCATGAACACAAGGACCCGTGCACAATGACTTCTGGTAAAAGAGCATAAGAACCCAAATTCAAACTACATTCGAATTAAGATTTAAGAAACTGTCATGATTTCCAATAACAGACATGAAAACAAATCCTCCATCACTTAACAAATACTCAAGAGGGAGAATGAAGTAGAAAATCAAAATATTTCACAGACTAATCCTAAAAAAAACACCCTTCATCTCACCTCGTAGTTCTTCAAGTTAGACGGTGTCGCGGAGAGATGTTTTGAGGAAACAGACTTCAAGGGCTTCACAAACTGGAGATGGTTTCGGAGTGAAGAAGAGAAAAAATTTGAATTGGAGAATCTAAAAAGAGGGGTAGAGAATGTGATATCCGAATTTAGGGTTCCTGTTGAACTTTTTCTACAGTGTAAGCTAAGAGCGGGAAGGAGAAGAGTAATCGCCATTAGAGAAGCTCTGCTCTCTCAATAAAGACTCGAGGATAAGAAACATAAATGAATAGATAAGAGCGGGTCTAGTGAAATTTGCGAAAAATCACCTGTAGTTTGTATAAGAGACCTTAGTTCTGGTGGACTGGGCTATTTTAATTTAGATGGGCTTTATTGGTCCAACTGTCTTATAAATAAATACACAACATGTCAACATGTGGACCAAAGATTATAACATGGGAAATTAACATCAAACTCAAATTTGGACAAGTTGCATCTTAGTCCAATATTTTTATTTTTATTTCGATTTGTTTGTAAATTTAAATATACTTTTGGAATCAATTACTTCCGTTCATCGATTCCTTCTGGATTATCCATTCTCTTCGACGATCATCTTCACAAACGTTGCTGTCCGGAGGACGATCTCACCGTATTGAGCTCTTCATAGATTTGGTTTAACAACCGTTATCTACCGGAGCTAAGACTCAATTTCAGAAGTCTATCTCTGTCGTTCTCTGTCTCGAACACCCGTGATTAAATCATGGATCTGAGTCACCCATTGCCCTCAAATGAACTCATTCATTGAGTGAATTCTGATCAACGTACGTATCATTTGGGTTGCATTGGGCAATTAATTACCGGAATCGCAAGCTGACACCTATGGAAGGAACGAAATACGAGAAAGAATAAGGGAGACTAGCTACTCCTCCGGCGAAGCATGCAGTGTTCAACCAGATCATCCACACGACAAATACCGGTTTCAACAAAGAGGAAGCTTCAATAAAAAGACTCAGTTGAAGCAATTGGTTATCAACTCTGGAACGCCTACATACTGCTGGACCAAGGAGCAACAGTTAACATTTAAAATTCTCTTAACTCTAATTAATTTTATGTTAACAACTTCTAATCTTTTTTGTTAGAATTGTATAATTATGATGTATGATTATCTGAATATTTAAGATGCAATGCAATAGTTTATGTGTGACAAAATTGAACTATTTAAAAGTAAATAACAATACAAATTCGAGGAGACTGAGAAGATCACAGAATGTAGATGCTGGAGATGATGAGGACGATGATCAGATCAGATGAAGAGCAAGCTTAACCATATGATTTGAAGATACCAAGACAGATTGTTGAAGAAGAACGTACTGGACAGATTGCTAAAGACAGATTTAGAACAATGGAGATTCAAAAGAATTACTTGATTGTAAAACTTCTATTTAAGTGTTTATTCTTATTTATAGGTGTTTAGTTCCAACTGTTATCTTAGTTTAAGTGTGGTGGTTGGTGTAATCGATGTTGGTATTAGAGATATACCTCTACATTAAAATAAATCACACATATAACATTACAACAAAATTATAATTAACACATTCTTATTTCATCACAACTCTTCACATTCTTTTATTTCATATTCTCATATCAAATATTAATTTCATATTACATATTCTCATATACATTAATTACTATAATTAAATACACCAACCAACATAGCCGTTGGGTGTTCTTCTATATAAACATATATATTTTAGTTTAATCACACACGATTATACACACACTCTGTAATACAATTACAGACTCTGTCTGATCATCCTCAATCTACAACTCAATAGTCTTCAAACGCTTCCGCAACACAACAACTTGAATCACAGATTCAAGTTCAAATCATCTTCAATTCACTTCAACAAACTGTGGATCATCGCTTCATTAAACCTTGATCAACCGATTATCCTACGTGCAGTATCAATTTACAATTCATTATCATTTTCATCATACATATATATATATAATTCACATTTATCACATTCATAAACCATCTTTCATATATTTATATTTGCATATATATCAAATATATCTTCTATCAGTTGGGTTTAAAGATAATTGAGGGATTTAGAAAGTCATTGGACTTGGTTGAAGTTATTAGTTACTGTCGGATTTTAATGTAATATTTTTAATATAATTCTAATATTTTTTCATTAATCGATCAAAGTATCTATCTTACCATAACAAAAACAAAAAAGTAAAAGCGTAAAACATATTCGCTTTTTGTATTCATGAATGACGATGCAGACATATATAACACAGTTTTTGTTCAAGCAGCAAAATCAGTGTTAAATTTTACTATCTGTAAAGGGTGAAATTCAATATTTCATGATTAATTCTTTCTTCCTGCCATTTTGATTATCCAGCACTGACGAATTCTAATTAATCTGAATTTGCAATGATCATGATCAGATTGGAAATGAATATCTATCTACAGATCCCTGAAATTCGAAGATAAATGCCAAAAAAAAATAGTTAAAAAAGAGGGAAGAACAAAAGCTGGAAGGACAAAATAATTAAAGTCAATGCAAGAAAAAAAAGACAATCAGAGAGACAGTGAAAGACTAAAGAGGAAGAAAACAGGCAAGATCGATCGATGTGAGCCTTTTAACATAATGATGGTGCAGAATGAATTAAATAAAAGAGACAAGTATTGACTACAAAGTTTTAATATAGCACAGTATGGAGAGATCGAGGTTCAATGTCTGTGTGAGAAGGTGGGTGAGATTTGGGATCTCCAATTTAATAATAACACTGCATGCACACATCAATCTCAAAAGAAAAGAAAGAAAAAAAAGAACAAAACCCTAATTTCCTTTTCCTTTCCATCTTCTCTACATAACGTTCTTTCTTTGCTTTCCCCATGAGAGAAGATCATTAAAGCATGAGAGAAGGAAGAAGGAGCTGCTCTACGTACTGCTCAAGGAAGGAAGAAAGAAAGGAAGGTATTTGGGAAATTCATGCGTCATTTTTATATTTTATTTTGTTGAAGAAACGTCACTTCAAGCGGTCCCCGTTGTTACTGATCGACTTAAGCTTTGACAGACAAGGCACTGACGTTATGCACAGGGATTAGGTCGCGAAGACCGGAGATTATAACAAGAAGATTTGGGGGGGAGGGGGGGGGGAATGACACCCCCATGAATCATGATAGAGTAATGATTATAAAATAATTTGAACTCCCCATGCATGGATTGATGGATGAATGTTTAAATTTCAGTCTCTCTATCTAAACAACTGTCTGATACTGCAGCGCCATTAAAGGTTCATATACCCATGGTGTCTGTCAGTGTTCAGTAGTCCACTGGATGGACAGCTGAGTTTGTACTATGCACGACCTGCAAAAGCTTGCTTTTATCATCTCATTACATTCATCTAGCTTCATCTTCCTCTATCGACCGCTCTCCTAAAAAAGTGTGAAAAAAGAAAGAACATCGAACACCCTCGATCTACTTACTGCCTTCTAAAGGCTAGCTAGCTACCTAGCTCGATCTCTGTTACTCTGTATATATAATTTGAAACTATTCCCAGGCATTAATTGGTGTCGTATACTGTTGATTACAATGATATTTACTGCCTACACATGCTGCTACTCGATTCAGATTCTCTCCGAGAAGAAAACGCAGAAGAAAAAGAAGAAAGACTACTAGGGTTTTAATTAGGTTATATCATGATTCATGCATGTATGCATGCATAGATAATTTTTGATTTACGTATGTAGACAAATGACATAAAGTCAAATACATATACATATGATAATCCATATATCCATTCATCGATCCACTCTCTCATTTTCATCTTCTCCGGCGGCAATAATGACCATTTCTGAGTTCTGTATAGCTTGGGTTTCTCTTTTTCTCATCAATGAATGAATCTCTAACTAGCTGCCTAGCTTGCATTCATTGCTTCATTAATGAACTAATTAACTTCGATCTTCTCCCATCTTCATTCATGGGATCATCGATCATCATCATCAATGTGGCCTTCCCAAGGTGAACTCTAAATTGGGTTTCATGGAGCCGTTCTCTGAAATACATGACGAATTCATCTCAGATAATCTCTCAAGGCATTTCGTCGGTTCCACATACTTCTGTAACAAGTAATTAACAGCAGAATCAGTTTTTTTTATACTAATCAGGTTTAAATGTTTGATTAATTAATCAAAATAAGTATATAGATTGATACCTCAAAGGAAGGGACGCTTCCTGTGCTGGTTTCTCTTGGTGCACTATTCAACCACCCCACCCTGCTACAGATTAATTAAAAACCAGACAGGTAATTTTAAGTAAAAAGATTAAAGATAGTTTTTTTTCCCTTCTTCCATGATAGATAGTAGTGATGAGCAGATAGATCGATAAAAATAAAAATGCATCTTTTACTGTTCCCCACTCCCATGTGATGCTCCATTAGAAAGAAGAAACCTCAAGGAAGTTCGATTATAAAAAAAAAGTTAAGCTTTTTCTGGTGGTGGTTTTTGATCCCCTTTAAATCAAGGGACACTAAAGGCATGCAAAACAAGTTGCTATCTATCTATCTATCTACAGAAAGTGAAAGTAGAAAAGAAAAAAAAATATGGATTTAATTTTCGCTCTTTTCCAGTTTTCAGATGATTGGGTTCATGATGACTGTTACCACCCATGCAGCTCCGGTGAGCAATAATAATAATGAACCCTGGAGCTGGGGTGGCAGAAAGAACAAAGCTATGAATTTAGCCACGTACTCAGTTGTATGGAGGGAGAATAATATTTTTATTTAATGATTCTTTGGATAATTATATATGCTCGATCTGGCCGTCTGGCCGGCCGGCCGGCCAGTCAAACATTAATGAACAATGAACTACATGATCTTCTTCTCTCAGTTAAAGAGAAAGATGACAACAGTCCAGGTAAATTAAACTTACTGGGTTCTTCAATCTAAGCACATACCTCTACCGGCATCTACAGAATTGTAGGTACGTATAATAGAAAGGCTAGTTTAATTGGTACCTTGAACTGTTACTCCATAGCCCACCACGCGCACGGTATTCAGCAATCTGATTTGGAGACCTACGGAGTTGGGTTGAATTTTCCGATTCCTGTGGCTGTGGATTATGTATGTCAAGTAGGTTGTCGTCGGAAATTTCTCCGGCTGATCCATTCTCGAACCCATCTGAGCCCGCTGTAAATTTAATGAAGATCATGATATATATATATTAATTTAAAGGTCGATTGATCGATCTAGATGTAAAAAGCTAGCTATGAAACTATATCATAATTAAGTCTTACTCGAACAACCCGGCGGCCTATCGGTAGTCTTCACAGTGCGATACATCTGAAGAAAGAAGAATAAAAAAAAAGTTTCATTATTGTAAAATCATAACACTTACTAATTAGTAGTCCTTTTTGGATTTTCTTTCTTTCTTAGTTCTTAGCTAGGGTTACTAATTTATTTATTTATTGATTGTTACTTTGGTTTGTCTTGTGATGGCCAATCCACTGTGTTTTTCTCTTTCTTTCCTCTTTTCTTATATCTTGCAGTGTTGATGCTGCTAAAAGCTGCTTCTCCATATAAGATGCAGTTCACACAAAAATCCAGAAAAGAAAGAAAAGGTAAAGAGACAAGGCAAGATAAAGAAGAGGAAAATGAAAATTTTCCCCCTCTCTACATGAGTCAAGAGAAAAAGAATCTTAAAACAACAGATTTAACAGTCCAGAATACAGAATACATACAGGTCAAGAAGAACCATCAGAAACACAATCTTAGATTTGATTTGATTTTAACTCATTTGATCATAAAGGGGGAATTGAATTATTCATTCGCAAAACTTCAGAAGTGCAATATATAGTATGTATTGTCAAGTGTAGTAGATCAGAACCTGTAAGTGAGATTTGACATGAGCCAAGGTGAGGTCCTTCACATCCATGAGCTCTAGAACTGATTTTGGTGTAGCTCCTTGAACAATCAAATTCAAAAGTAAGCAAGAAAAGAAAAATCATGAAATCACAATTGCTGCAAGATGAAAGCTAGAAAAGAAAAAGAAGAAAAATCAATACACACTTTCATGACCACCGAGGAGTTCAACTGCATGGACAAAGCGTGCATGGAGAGTAGTGGTCCACCGCATTCTAGGCGCCCTCATGCTCCGTTTAGCCGGGAACCTCGAGAAGAATCTGGAGCGACCCATGGCGGTCGATGCTACAGTAGTCGTGTCGACGAAGCTATTCCCACCCACAACACCTCCTCCACCTCCTCCATTGGCAAGGAGATGGTGGTTGTGATGTAGGAAAGGGAAGGAAGGTGTGTGCTGGTATACCGGAATTCCTCTTATGGGTCTAATCATGGCTGCCACATCTCTATGGGAATGATACGGCTGTTGATGTTGATGCTGGTGCTGCAATTGGTGATGATGATGGTTCTGGTGGAGAAAAAGATTATTATTCGAATTTGCAGTGGAGTCGGTGATGTTTGCCGTCGTAGATAAAGATAGATCGAAGCCGGCGAGCGGTTTGACAAGAGCACTATTACTCGAAGCGTTTGCAGCGGCGTTGTTTACATCAATAGCTTTCCTCCAGAAATCAAACTCCATAGCTTCATCATCATGACCACCACCAGTAGCAGTAGCCGTCCCTCTCCTCCAGGCAGTCATACCCGTATTGGTCGTTGATGGTTTTACATTAGGAGGGCTGATCTGCAAGGAGAGGTCGGGATGCGGCGGAAACAGCTCCATACGATCGATCATACACGGCGCAATTGGATAATCGAACTGCGTGGAAACTGTAAAGTGCTTTAAACTTAATTGCTTTCAATATATGGTGAATTTTTGGGTTCCTTTTCTCCTGTCCTTGGCTTGGGTTTCTTGTTTTGTTGTCGACGGAGCTTGTATAGAAAGAAGACAAGGATGAAGTTAGTAGCTTGGGTTCTTCACTTTCTTGCCAGTTTGATGATAGAGTATGTGCTGGAAAATGACACTTTGATCAGTGATGGAAGAAGCTAAGGAAGATGGATAAATATAATAGATAGCACAGATATTGAGATATAGAGAGGTGAAGAAGTTACTGGCATTTAGACAAGGGGGTGAAAACTGAAAACTGTAAAAGGAGTGTGTGCTTTTATAGATATATGGAGGGTGAGTTTGGGGAGAAGGTGGGAAAGGAGAAATAAATGTATGTGAGTATGACTAACAAAGTTAGCTTCTTTGATTCCTTTTTAGTTTTTACTGCTCCTCCTCCTTCCCCATGGAGGCCAGGCAGCATGGACATTAAAACAATAAACTTTTTTTTTTTTTTTTTTTTTTTTTTTTTTTTTTTTTTTGCAGACAAAGAGGATTTTTTTAGCTTTCAATTTAATTCTCTGTGTTTAATTAATCAAACTCATTCAACAGCTGATTAAATTAAAGAACACAAGTACTTATAACTTGGTATGCAATTTGAAGAACAACCAGCAATGTAAACAGTTTTAGATCCAAAATAAAATCTGACCCTACTGCATTAATCAAAACTGTAGGGGGTGTGTCTGTACAAGTACCCAAATCAACCATTATTTATAGGATTAATTAATGAGACAAGTTGGGGAGGATTGCTTCTTGTGTGTTTTTGGGCTGTACCTGAAGTTCTGAATGTTCAGTATTCATGCTTAATACTGCAATTACAGTATTCATCCATCCATCCATCTTTCAATCAATCAATCTTTTCTGTCGAACTATTAAACAAATCGGCCGGTTTAATTAATTAGATCCATATATCAAGGATTGATGGGTGTGCATTTGTGATCGATGCGTGATGTCTGATGTGTTTTAAATATTACAATGGCGATTCAATTAATGTCAACCTTCTCCCTTCTTGGAAGAACCGAATGTTTCATGCAGTCTTTTAAGATATTGCACGGATCCATGGCCTCCGAGCATTGTAATTCATACTTTATACATCATTCATTCCGATGTCGATATAAATATAGAAGAAAAAAACATAGAATTTATTGGATTTGGTTTCTTTTTTTTAGATTCAACTTTGATTTTAAATACCACTTTTCTAATACCACTTGTTTAATACCACTTTTCAAATGAGTTATAAAACATTGTTTTCGCGATCTGTGTTTTTTTTCAAAATAATTTGTGTATTTCTTATCGAAGAAAACTTTGATTAATTTTCAATTATTACTTAAAAAAATCTCACCTCATCATTCAATGAAATTAACTCGCTTAACAAGATTCAACAGCTCATTAATTAAGTTCAATAATTTGTAACACGAGATGAGATCATTATTTGTTTAATAACGGATGGATGAGAGATTTTAGTTTCAATTTCAGTATTTAAATTTGATTAAAAATATCTGAATTTGAGGGAAACCCTGCGTTTCGACTTTTAGGTAACGTAACTCCACAGGTGATTTTTAGGCGACTGTACCTTACACCTCTTGGTGAGACTCCCCTCGCCAGTCGCCAGGGCCAACTCTCCGTTCCTTTTTTTTAAAGGCGATTTAGATTAAAAATAAAATAAAGAAATTAATTATAAATAATTAAGTAAACAATTAAAAGTACGATAGGATTTGTTAAATAGTTATGGCTTATTAATCCTCGACTTTAATTAGGTCGGTAACCAATAGCGAGACTTCTTCCCATCTTCTGATAGTTGTATCTTCATAACTTAACCAGTGCGACTTCCTCTCCCACTCGCCGATTTCCACAACCTACTCGCCGATTCACTCACGGATCTTAGAATCGCACTTGTCACAGCCAAATCAGGGGTTTCCTTATGGGATCAACCCTAAATCGCTCGTGAACGATGGTGGCGAAAATTAGCTCGGCCGTTGACTCCCGGGAGGACTCGCTCATGGTGGAGCAGCAGCGCTCGCGATTTGCTGACGCAAAATCGCTCGCTATTCTGCGGCTCACGTAGAGTCTCTCGTGGTGGAGCAGCGGAAGGAAGGCAGCTGGAGCTTTCTGTCGCTCGCGATCAGGTGTAACAGTCACTATTGATCAACAAGAAACCGTGATGGTAATGGAGACAGAACTACAAGGTTCGCCGGAGGAGACGGAACCAGTGATGACGGAGGAGACAGAATCGGCCAATCTTCCAGACACCAGCTCGGTCCGATCAACTCGCGCAAGACAGTCCACGCGAAAAACAGACTTCGAGTATGAGTAATGATCAACAGAAATTAGTTAAATAAATCTGTTAGACATTTCTGAATAAATTGGGTTACAACGATTGTATAAATACAATAATGAATGGAATGGAAATGACATCGATTGTGTGTATGTTGTTAGCTTCTTTTAATTCCTCCGGACTCGCCGTAGTCGATTCCTCCGCATCCCCGGCCCTTAGGGGATTTTCTGGTTCTTCTCTCGCAATCCTCGCGTCCGTTCTGTCAACCCATTAGCGTTGCTAATCACGGTTGTCACGTCAGGTCGGAAGAGAGACTTCATCTGTCGCTCGCGAAGATTGGACATGATATGTCGCTCGCGTTCAATCGCTCGCGGTCAGAAACCTTTGCTCATTCGCTCGCTAGGGTTTGCCTGCGAGAGGGAGAAGAAGTGGATTTTTTTTCTTCCGTTTCTTTCAAGCTTGTGGACTGCCCTCGACTGAAGTTCTGGAAGGGGAGGGCTAGACTGTCTAGCTAGCACTAAAAGAAAAACGATTTTTAGGGACAGTTAGAATTCGTCCCTAATGACCAAAAACCGTCGCTAATTAGCAATTAGTGTAGCTTGTAACACAACCTGTTCGACCCTTGTGTGAGTGAACGAGGACGTCCTACCCTCCCTCCTCTCCTTTTCACTTTCATGGGACTTCCCTGTGAAGGTCCACTTAGCCTTCCTCTATTTCAGGCTCATCTGTGTAGGGGGCACCATCCATTACTGCTCTCAAACCCAAAGAGCATGTCTCTAAGGGAATGGATTCACTACAGAAAAACTCGGCTAATACTGACGGCTAGCTAGGCCGTTAATATTAGGTGTCCTGATGGCCTAGCCACCAATATGTCATCGTCAGTAGTGTTGTCGCCAAATATGTATTATATTGGCTGCCTGATCGTCAGTAAAAAGTTACTGATTTCGATTATTGATATAATAAGACTGACGACCAGTATGAATTTTCCGTGAACAATTTGCTGGCGGTTTGGCCGCTGGTATATTTGGCCTTCCCGGCGAATAGAATGAAAACTCCATCTAAACTTTCTTTTGTTGAACATTTAAACTCTAGAGGAAGCCGACGCAAGTGCCAATGCATTGATGGTCAGATTCTATAAACGGTCAACACATCTGTAGCATTCCGAATTGACAAAATGGATAAATACACCTTCTTTTAAATCTGAGGTCTAGATCGGATTGTACAGAAGTCCTTGAGGAGGAATGAGGATGGTATGGCACGGTCTAAGTGAGAGCAACCATCAGACGAGTTTAACAGTGATAGGGGTCTCCGACAAGCAGGGGATCCCCTATCACCCATTTTATTTAATATTGTTTTAGACACATGAGTTTAAAAAAGTAGAAGGCTAAGTCGATAATATTATGATGAATCCTTAAATCAATGAAAAATCAATACATTTTGAAAATTAAATTATTTCTAATAACAATGTCAATAATCAATATATTTAAAAAAATAGATTATTGTTAATATTAGTGCCAATTAATTCTATTAGTTTAATAATGTGAAAAATTACAATCTTAGAAGTTTCAAATTTGTTGTATGTGAGTGACATGTTTAATTTTCCTAGAACTTATTATGTTTGGGATTTTTTTTGAATGAAGCAAAGTGGAATCTTGATCCATATTGTGTTTGGAAATCAAATATTAATAAATCGATAGTCAAATAGATCCATATTTTATGCATCGTACATGACAATTCGATAGTGAAACCCAAGAATTGAGAGCTTGTTTGTTTTATATTTTATATTCCCAATGGGAATCTACGTAGCCCAGACCAGGCACCGAGCTCGTTTAAATTGGTCAACCATTATAACATTTGGATTCGCTGGTAATAATTTATTTTGATTTTCCCCATTCATAAATAATTTCCTGTTCTTGTCAAAACTATTCAAGTAGTGGATTCTTGGAATTTGTTGCAATTAATGCCTTGCTTCTCCTTGTTTGTTTGTTTGAAGTGAAGGAAGATAATGAAAGTGAATGGTCCTGTCAACTAATTGTTCCTAATTGGCTATAGGATTATCAATTATGAATTGAGACCCTCTGACCCAGATTTTTTAAATCAAAAACGAACATCAGAACATGTGACTCTTCATGCAGATAATAAGTCAACACATGGATGCTTGGGACAAACTCTTCAAATACTATATATTTATTTACAATTCACAGTTACACACATTATAGTATTCTCATTGCTAAAATTTACTCCTTTCCCCCCATCTCTTCTAGAGGTAGCGATGGGCTGGCTGCTGATGGCTCTGCATTCTCTGAACAGTACCATACAGTTAATAGAGAAGGAACAACATATGTGAACAGATAAGTGGGGTTGTGAGAACTTGTGAGAACAGCATATTGTCAAGTGCTCCTGCAGTAAAACAGAAATTAAATTGCTGCGTTTTGGTCATCCAACACAATTATGCTATCAGTCAGTTGGTATCATCACACATGCTAATGACTGAGATCAATCAATTTTTAACTGTAAAAATGGATTAACAATAATATTATCAATGTACAAAATAAACTGTAAATTCCAGTTGCCAACATCGACATTCCTTCCAACACCAAGAAAACAAAGAAATGAACATGGTCGAATGAACACTTGTTCAGGTTACAATTAACCACCACTAAATATACTATGGTAGTTTGAATTCAACCTTAGAGTCCACTGCAAACCAAGAGTTATAAAGAATCAAGTAATTTGTTCCTCTTTTAGATAATATGAAAACCACAAGTCAGTTCTTTATTTTTGTTTCGTGTAGTTAGGTCTACCCAGTTAGAAAATTGCAGGCTATTATGGTGGGTGGGGTGGTCATCGAAATATCTCCTCAGTATCTTGTCTTCTGAGATCTTTATTTTTTTCTGTTTCACTACTTCTACGATTATACAAAGGAAGTCTGATCCTTAGTCGCTTCAATCCTACTGAATCTTTAACTCTAAGATCTGATGATGGATGTAAATTGATCTTTGAAGGAGAAGAAATACCCACTTCACTTGGTCTTGTTGTCATTTCATCATGAAGATTGACTGTACCAGAATTCAAAACTTTCAAACGTTTGGTTCTCTGTAAAATCATAAAATACGCACACACAGTAGGAATAGAGTCAATCTACAAAATACATTAAGATAAGAATGTGATCTGTAACTTATCAAAATCATAAAATAAAGGTACAATAATAGCCCATGGAGGGGGAAACAATATAATTCTAAATAAATTTACCTTTTGGTCAGGCAAGTCAGCGTCCACATTATTGTGGACAGTTCTCTTGTTTGTTTTGATAGTTGATATTTGGTTAACACGGACTTTCTCACAATCAAGATTGTCACTATCCCCTGCATCTCCTGTAACCAATAATGCTGCACATTATAAAAAAAATCATTAGCTAAACATTTCTAATATGGAATTTAAACAACCCAACTAATGCCTCACTGTAATTTTTTATCTGCATTTCCTCATAAGTATAGTTATCACAAACCTGTAATTTAACAAAATGTCACTTTTAAATCTTTTGTTTACAATTAAAAAAATACATTTAACAAATTTTGCAATCGAACCTCACAACAACTTACTTCATTACACACAGTGTTCATATAGTCCAGATTTGAATAGGGACATGAAGCAGATAAGGAAGTAGTATTTCTAGTTACCATATGATCTGAAACAACTTTTTCACTATCCAAGGACTGATTTTCAAGTTTTTCCACATTAATAGATGAAAAGGCAAATCTTTTTCGGTTTGAAGTACAATCATTTTCTTCTTCAGAGATGGTGGATACACTTTGATTCAGATCAAAATCATTAATTTTCCGTTCTTGCTTCCTAATTTCTGTCAATATATAATCATCTTCTTCAAACAACCGTGATATACTTTCCAATTGTAAAATATCTCCTCTGGAGTAGAGCCATCGATTTTCCCCACAACAACATCTCCTATTTTCGTTTTCTTAGTTAAACAATCATAAAATTATACAGATTAGAAAAATTGAATTCACCCAATTCTTTTTTGAAGTTAATAGTAATATCATACCATGATAAAAACAGATGGGGTATTCGTGACAGTTACACATCACATATCCTACGTAGCAATCACGTTTGCAAATGTTGCAGACTATTGTTCCTTCAGAATCAGGAGAATGCAAAGACCGAGCTCCCAAGGCTAATAATGATGACCGCACTTGGTGGTGGAACAATATTAACCTCACAAAAGAAATCGCAATGCATCTGTAAGCACTTGAATCATCAATCGAAAAGGAACGATCTTTTGTTGATTGGTCAAAAAGAAGTTTTGCTTCTTTGCAAAGAAGCTCTTCATAAGGAAGAAGAGGCATTTTGTTAAAAAGAGCATAACGATGACTGGCAAGAGCTCCCAATGTAAACCAGTCGCCAGTTGCAAAATTGACTGCTTCCCCACAATTAAAACCTGGAAAAACTTGATATAACTTAAGTAGATCCATACAAATAAACGAAATAACAAATCATGCATGTGAAGTATCTAAAATAATATAGAAATCAGATGGGCAAATACTTACCCTGACTAAAACCTGCATGATATGCTTGGGGAAAGGTAATAACAAATTCCCCAGGTTTTTGTATGGCCTTATAGATAGGAACATTATTTTCTAATAATATATCTGGAGGAAACATAGTAGTTTTCCCCAAAAGAATTTTAAATGCAGAATCAACTCCTTTGCCAGAGACAATTCCATGGTCGTAAACATGTTGTTGAACAACATGTTCAAATTCCAGTGCCGCACGACCAGGAATCCCATACCAGGTCTTTGAAGCTCCACAATGATGATAGTTTATACTGTACACATCAAATCATTTAAAAGATTAAAATGAAGGGAATAATCAAATGTGATTAATTCAGCATTTGTGTACCTGTATAAATAGTGATCTTCAACATGCCAAGCAAACATACTGAATAGCATTCCTATGTATAACATTGGGTCTGTCACTCCCTGAATGTACACAAAAGATTTAGTACATGAAAAAGAAAATTGTTGACACACACACACACATCTTATTCCCAATATCAAATTTTCAAAAGAGCCATTACTGGTATTGATTTCCCTAGAAGACGCAATGTTGACTTTGGCAGGCGGGAAATTGTCTGATCATAAATTAACGTTTAAAAAATATTTGAATTCTGGGAATATAAAAAAATCTATACGAATATAATGATTAAGTAAAAGGAAAATGTATAACCTTCAAATTCCAATTACTTTTTCCAAGAGGATCACTAAGAGAATTGGAGAAAGCACTGCCATCAATATCACATGCATACTCGACATATTCTGTTTTTCCACGAGTTATTTCATGCCAAAATTCTTTTTCCAGATACTTTGAAGGAAGGCATCCTGCACTTGAGTATCTTTTAGAAAAAACTTTGTTTGCCATTTTCTCATATTCCCGGAGCGTGTAGTTCCTAAAAAAGCATTCAATATACATTTTATAGAAGATCTCAAAAATGTTTCATATAAATAATAACTTACCGTCCACTCGTGTAAAATGTTATTTTATCATCAGAATCCCACTGACCCAGCCTAAGAGGCTGTACCCTTGTCGTGAACTTGAAACTGGATTTCTCTTTCATCAACACCATGCCAGCAGAAACTGAAGTACTTAAAGGGGAGACAATCTTGCAAATACCTAAGAAATAATGATGTACATGAGTACATCTAATTATAAGTATTTTGAACCAAGAAATATACGAAAAATAAACATTAAATTATTTCGAATATTTGGTTTGCCAAAAACTATAGATGATGGAACCAAAAATTGTGTGTTAAGATAGAAAATCACAGCAAGTTCAAGCTGATTTTAGAAAAATTTCTAAACGAAATGCTACATTAACAATCCAACATAGGCTCTTTCCTTACCAATGCATAAATTTTAAAAAATATATCATTTTCGCAACAAAATATGATGAAATACATGAAAACAAATATTACCAAATTTGGAAGCCACTGGTTGTATCTGTTGCAAATAAATTAAAGGGTCTTCAAATTGTTCCTTTGAAGGATGAAAAACAGGGCAATCAGGTATTTTATCTATCCAATCTAAATCAGACACGTTAAATTTTTTTATCTTGCACTTGGACAATGATTTGTCATCACTGGACATTTGAATGGCTTTTGTGTTTGTTTCTGCATTCCTTTCAGATCTTGATTTGGATGAACTGGATACAGAAGAAGCTTGCAAAATTTCTCCTTTGCTTCTGATCCTCATGTTTCTAACATATTTATCTTCAGATGGACTTCCTAACTTTAATTGATGAGGACTTTTAGATCTAAATGACTTCAATCCACTTTTGACCTCTCTAAACAAACATGTCCTGCCTTCTACCTGACATGAAACAAGTAAAGCCTGTCTAAAGCAGATAGAGATCACAGAATAAAAAAATGATCATCAGTCTATATAAATCAACATTAAATGAAGTGAAGGGCCTACATTCATTGAATACCTTCAATAACTCTCATTCATTGTTACAGAAAGAAAAGTATCACTACCAAAATGTTATTACATGTTAAGTTCCAAATTTAGCTGTTGAAATATAAAAGATACATGAAAATTTCTTTCTATAAAAAATATCTTGAAAACGATTTTATCATAAACCACTATCAAGTAATGTTAGTTATCTTATTGTAAGGTTGGATAAACAGATGCAAAATAATGTTTGAAAGAAACAATTTAAAAACGCATGGCTTCCTGCGCATTTCACAGTATGTTTCGGGACCCTCCAAAAAGGAAAAAAAAAACAGAAATAATTTGCATTCACTGTTTGGAATTTTTGGACGCACCTCCCAACTCCTACTGTCCGACACTCCTACAGTGTTATTTATTAGAATATTGTTCAACATGATGTATTTCTAAACGTTTTTATCCACAGACAGAAAGTAATTAGGTCAGTGTGAATCAGTTTGAGGTTGTACTGCCAATTGACACAGATAAACTGAAGTGCCCTCGGAAACGAAGAGAAGAACAACAGTAAAAGTACAAATGAAATCAAACTGGAAGACAATTAAGCGAATAAAAAACGAGTACTTATAGCAATAATTAATTGTTACTATAATTTTAAACAGCACGGAAGAAAGAAGAACGAAAAAGGAAAATTCACTATACCAATTTGGCAAGATTCTAAATCTTGGAACGTACTTTTTATTCTTCTATAATTAACAGTTGGAGAAAAAACTAAAACAAGATATGATACTCTTGATTCTCGAAATAAAACGTTTTTATCTGCTCTATATCAAAGAAATACAAAAGACGCAACAAACATCCAGTTTCACATTCAACATGGACTATATAATGAAAAAGATAACGATTGTTACGCCAATTTTTTCAAAGCAACGATACAAAAAAGGAATCTACTACTCAAGAAAGTCAAACTATAATCAGAAAAAACACACAGAGAGAGTCAAAAAGGGAGGGAAAACCGTTTCCTCCCAACCAATTTGGTCACCTAAACAAACAAAGGAAGGGGAGAGAGAGAGATAAAATCAGACCAAAACACAAAGATCTTCAAATGTGTACCATTTCATAACTCTCGTCGCACTGCGAAAAACCAACTTCCTACCAAATCCGAAGACCAAAACTTGAAGAGTCGCCGTCAGAAGCAAAGAAACCCGTTCTGCCTCGATAGACGATCCACATTACCCAACCAAGATGCCAACAACGAGTATCTCCGGTGCCGGAGGAAAAACCAGAGAGATCAAATCTGGATAGATAGATAAAGATTAAAGAGAGAGGGGGGGTGGGGGTTGTTTCGTGGGAACAAAAAAAAAAGTATTGGAGACGAAATGGATTATATAAATCAAATTTATAAAAGATGTTAGAATCAGAGGGTGTGATTGCAAATATTAAGGAGGGAAATCATGGATTAAATGAAATCAACGGATTAGATTAACTATTACAACCGTAGTTCATAGAGAGAAGACGGTAGTTGGGCAGGGGTAGTGGTTGAACCAAATGATTTCTAAACGGACCCGCCTTTTCCGGATTTTCTCCGTTAGTTAGTTTGTACAATTGCATAAAAAACCTCATAGAAAAGCGATTATTTAAAAAAACTCGGTATATTAAAGACGACAGCATAAAGATTAAAGACAGACAACCAGGGCTCCAAAAGCAATTATATAGAAGTGAGAGAAACGAAAGAAAGAAAAAGTAAAAGAAAAGAGAACGGCCAAGTTAGTAACGGTAACGGTAAGTCGAATTTTTTTTTCTCACGGTATTTTTTTTTTTACCTATTAAAAAAATCTATCAATCCGTTGACTTTATATAAAATAAACTTCTGAACAATAATTCCATTTCAGATTTCAATCATTATAGTTTGACATTTTTAAACATAAAAAACTACATTGGATCAATAACTTAAAGTCCAGCCCAGATTACAGCCAGACCTCTTTAAGACTATAAGGCCCACACACTAGAAAATTGTTGCACATTCAAGCTTAAAAAAAATATTCTGTAGGGTTTAATCTTAAATCCTAAACCCTAAAATGAGTTTCATTTTTCAGTACTCCAACTTCATTTATGTCTCCTTCTTCTACTTTCGTCTCTGGGAATTTGTACAAGATAGAAAATGGGTTTCCGAACTTGTGTAAGCAAGAAAGAGAGAGATGGTAGTACAGAAAACAGATGCAATCACACAGTAAATTTAGGGTTTAGGGTTTAGTTTCCCACCGTAAAAACAATAAATTCACTTGGCAGAAATCCAGCTGTGAACACTGCAACGGGGACTGGGTATTAAATTCCAATGTTCTCCTGTCAGAAATACACAGTAGAGCTATGCAGAATAGTTGTTGACGTTCATAAATGCAGAATAGGGTAGAGATAGAAGAAGGTAGGCAATCGATTGTCAACATTAATTTCCAACTACCATAATAAATGAGAAATAAACAGATATCAATAAAGAGACAAGAGAGAGAGGGATTTCATTGATTCATAGGTTAAAAACAGAAGCATGCATGCATGCAAGCAAGCTAATCAGAAGCCATGCCGACGACCGGCGAGCAGTGCACATAACATAATAAAACACAGAATAGCAATAAAATACAGAAGATAATAAGGAAAGAAGAAAGTCAATTCCCGAACCAACCAACATTCATTCTCCGGCTCTCATCCATGCAAACACAGGATGCAAAGGATTTGATCTGGTGCGTTCTTGACTTCCCTCCACTGAATAAACAACATATACTCTCTAACCAAACCCTAGGATTAAAAGTGTTCCCAAAACACAGTCAAACTAAACGATAATCTTGACTAACTAAATAATTCGTGAGTAACCTGATAGCCCGATCGATCGATTTCACCAGCAAGCAAGGGAAATTCACGGAACTACTACTTCTCTCTTCTTTTTCTTCTTCGTCAGAAATTCTTGGGTTTCGATACGTCACAACCCATGCAGCAGTTTCCATGCAAAAAAACAAAAAAAGCTGGAAATGAAATGGTTAAATAATGGCGGTCAATTCTTCCTTCTAAATGATGTGAATGCCCTCGACGGATCAAGGGTATTATCGTCATTTAAAAGCATCGCGCCGGCTTCGGCACTGATTTCTGTTGACGGTAAGAGATAGTAGACGTGTGTGTGTATAATACGTATATATATTGCTGGTGAGCGATCAAACCGGCGATGCTAGTGTTCAGTGAGAGAGGCAGTAGCAACTGCCGACGAGTCGGCATGCATAGATGAGCCTCCGAGAGCGGTGATGATCTGATTAACGACGTTGCAAAGATGGTTGTTGATAGCTGTGACACTTGAAAGATTCAGCTTCGCTGTTGAAACGGCACTTGCCAGTACTTGAAGACCAACAGTTAAAAGACATCCATTTGTGGAGTTACTCTCCGGACCGGTGTAATTCGAAGGAGGTGTTGCCGGAATAACAACGAAACCTGCGGGAAGCAGTGGGATATATGACGGATCCTCACCACTCATTGCAACTTGTACAGCATCTACATCGATGGTTGTGTAGACTACGAGGCTACCTCCGGTAGGATGAGTATTACTCTCTTGCAGCATCAATTCAACATTCTGTGAAGAATTGCTAGACGCCTATATAACAAACGAACACAACATAAATCCTAATCCCCCCTAAAAATAAAATCTTTATCTTAGGATTTTATTTTACTCACATTAATCCGGAAAAGAGAAACACAGTTCTTCTGGTGCGAACCATTT
This sequence comes from Zostera marina, assembly GCA_001185155.1. Classification (NCBI taxonomy): domain Eukaryota; kingdom Viridiplantae; phylum Streptophyta; class Magnoliopsida; order Alismatales; family Zosteraceae; genus Zostera; species Zostera marina. The sequence goes on along the minus strand of LFYR01000252.1, from coordinate 200,973 downwards.
GCGATGTGAGCAACCTCATGTAGAGAGCTACCACTGGACAGAATATCAAGCTACAGAAAGAAAGAAAGAAAAAACACATGATCAAAAAAACCTAGCTAAATTTTATTTGAGTTTTAATTCAAATAATGAACGAACCTGAGATCTACGTTGTTCATCAGTCAACAGCTCGAACACTTGAAGATGGGAAAATGGCATCCAGGTTGTTGAAACTGAAGTGAGTATGACCCCATTTGGCTGACCCGGCTCGGTGTTCTTTCTTGTTTTGATTCTAATAGTGTCGTTAGATGAATCGGAGAGTGCAGTCCATGGATGTCTAGATTCATAGGAGCTCAAATTAGAGCAAAACGTACGTATCATCCTTTGGGAGAGTTTCATCATGTTCTTTCTAGCCTTTGGTGAAGGAATGACTCCAAGATCTGAAACATTTCTGGCCATGAGACTAGCAAGTCTGTTGCACTGATGCTGGAGCACCGCCACCCAACGGCTAGCACCGAAAGCCAGTCCATTGCCGATGTACTCATCGAATATATGGTGCACTCCTCTATCCTCGATCTCGACATGCTCCACCCAAGTCACCATGGAATATCCATTGGGCATGTCCTGGAAAATAAACCCAGAGGGCCGTCTCTTATAATGCACAGATCCAGTCGGTTGATGATACCCTTCTTGGAATCCATCTGCCGGGAAATCAACAATTACCCAGTACCCATCTTCTATATTATGGTGGCAGTACCGGAAGAAGCAGGTTTCTCTTGTTGGCACCAATGGTGATAGAACCTGGAATTCTGCATACATCTGCAGGCGATATTGTAAATAAGGAACCAACGTACCGGGCGATCTAACTCAACTCCAAACCAGATAAACGAGCAAAAGAAATTACCAGTTGAAGAGATCCATTGCCACTGGCGGATATTCCGGGAGTGATGACTTGGAGAGTCTTCGCATTCGAAACTATGGATGGGAAAAGCTCCATCCATTTGCTCTGATGTAATTAAACAAATCAGTCATGTAAAAATTAGGAGAATTAAGAGAGAATTGATTGATTGAATGATTGAATGATTAATTACCACATCGAGGAAGGCTTCGACAAGAGTGATGCTGTTCATCATTACATGCCCATTGTCTCTAGTACTCTCCACCCTAAAAACCTTCTCCATCTGCTGTTCTTGCTTATTATTAGACCACGCCGGAAAAATTCTTCTGTACTCCTCCAAATCCAGCTTATCTCCACTGCTATTCCTGACCCAAAGTGGCTCGTTCGTGCGGCACATCCTCACCAATTGATCCGCGGAAGATACGGCTAACTCCAGAACAACAGGTTTGTCAAGATCTCTAACAAAACTACCCCCGATGTCATCGGAAAAATGTGTCTGATACGGCACGCTCGTCATCGGTGGAGGTGACAACGAAATCATATCGGAATGTAAGTCACCAAAGTGTCTGGAGTACACGCCCATATCGAGGTCCAACGAAGGAAGCATCATTGGGGGTGGTGCCGGTCCAAGTGACGGTGCGGGATGGTGCATCGGACGACCCCCGCCGTACCTGGGCGCCATGCATGATAACCGCTCAAGCTGTCACGAGCGATACACGTGTGAACGTGAGGAAAAAAAGTGTACATTTACAGACTGCAGCAGTTATGAATTATGATAACGCGTTTTATCTTTGACAGCCTGATCACGTGAGTAACGTGATGCTAGATTATTAGGTTTTACGATTTTACCTCTTCTTTGAGTCTGGCGTTTTCCAGACGGAGATGTTGCTCGTCTAAAGACATCTCGCCGAGAATGGCCGGACTGCCGCAGTTTGGACAGATAACGTTAGGCATCGCTGCTTGCAGACGGAAGTTTTCTGTTTTCAAACTTTCATTTTCAGCTCTAAGAATCACATTATCAGACCGGTCTTGTTGAGCCTGTAGATTTATTCACAGATCACAAGAACAAACAAACAAAAAATTATATCATTCCCGATAAATTAGGTGGGTAGTTAATGCAACCATCGTTGGGGATGGGCGCTACCTTCATCTGAGTGCGACGGTTTTGGAACCAGAACTTGACCTGTCGCGGTTTGAGTCCTAATTCTTGGCTGAGTCTCATTCTTTGCTTGTCATCTGGGTGCGGGCATTCCTTGAACATAGCCTCCATTTCTTGAATCTGACGTGCAGTGTGTCTGTGGTAACGCTTCTTCTTCCCTGAACTGTCTAGTAGCTGATGGGGGTTTTGATCTTGTTGATCCAATATTTGCTGCTCTTGTTGATGGAGATGACGGTCGTTTGTGTCGTGTTCTTCTCCACAGCTCAGACCTTCAATCTGTCCACTTCCGGAACCACTTTCTATCTCTTCCTCCTTCCTCATCATACCGACCTCCTCTTTCTGCACCGAAAAATAAATGCATGAGCAAGAAAACTAGTTAGGTTGAAAGAAAAAATTAAACTCGGGTGCAATAAAACTTACAGGGATGATAGAAGAGAAGGAGTGGAAAGGTGGCATGCCGGCCATGAAACTGGTGAGATGATTAGGATTTGGAGGAAAGAGGACTGGATCCGACAAGTTCATGCTCATGTTCATACTCATAGGCATGGGTATGTTCATGGACATTCCCACCATGTTCTCACCTCCAACACCCATCATCATAGATGATGAAGACTGTTTCATCACTTGACAATCTCCATACATCTTTTTCTTCTTCTTCCTTCACTGGATCTTCTTCTCTCAAGCGTTAGAATAAACAACTGTCACCACTCTTCGACCATTAACAGCTTTATTTCTTCAGTAAGAAGACGAGAGAGAGAACCCAATCACTGAGAAATCTGTAAAATAGGAAGAAACTTGAAGAACAGAACAGAACAGATATAGAAAGAAAGATGAAGGATGAAGGTGAAGAAGCTCACCTTTCTATATTACTTTCATTTGAACTCTAGAAGGATGAAGGGAAAAGTTTTTTGTTGAATTTATTCTGCCCAATTACTCCAATAAGGTAATAATTCACTGTACGGTGATTCAGTGACTCGGTGACTGTGAGTGAGAGAAAAAAATATTTAACCGGTTGCATTACCGACACGTGTAGGTATCCGACGTGCGTAGACTCCGTAAAAACGTAACGCCAATAAGTCAAAACGCCATCCTGATTCCTGTCCTTTGCCCTTCCTAATTTGAAATCTCTCTTTCCTTTTTCACACACTGTAGTAGTAACTTGTTTTAATCTCAACCCTACGATTTACTGTTCAACTCTGTGGTCCGTGGATCATTAAATTCACCCCTTATCGCCCGTTAAACTAATTAAAGGAGGTGACGGCCTGAGATGATGATGATAAAACGAGTCGGAAATTAAGTCTCCAGCTGCATGCAAGGCGCAACTGGCAACTGGCAACTGTCAATGAAAGCGTGACCACGGTGCTATACAATGAACTGTACCCATTTATTCATCAACGTATCAATCCACATGGCTTGCTTAAATTAAAATTCATTTCTGGTTTGTGTTGGAAATTAAATGAAAATTTTTTGAGTTTTTGTCGATTGATTAATCAAATTAAGATGTGGTTAAATTAATGAACATAAACCAATCTTGAATGAATGTTTTTATTTTATTTTTTAATCTTGAATGATGGCAATGAGTATTTACTAGGGTTCCAATCGTCATAGATCTTTACCATAAATGATGATCGATATTTATGGTGCACCAAATTTTACCAGCCGATGTACTTTTTGATTCCTCTACCAAAAATCCAAAATTAAACTAATAAAAACGAAACATGATATATAAGTAAATCAAAATCAAAATACATAGTTACCAAAATTAATAACAAAAGACAATAAAACAAATGAATAATGAAGAAGAAGATTCCCACAAATTAAATCCATACTGACATATTTCATAATTTTCAATATTCTGATCCGACCATGGTTAATTCAAGGGTCCTCCTCTTCTATGGCTGTATAATATTTACATGTGAAACTATTATTACTACCCATGTGAGTGCCAAAATGGTGGGACTCGGATCATGAATGCTCAAATGGGCGAGGTGGTTGAGTGGCTTTGGTCCTTGCCTGGATTGTAATAACTTGATGTCAATAAATAATAAGGTATATGGAATAAATAATAAGGCATAACATTCATAATAATAAGATATTTCATATTTCTATATATTGATCTTAATTTATTCAATTGTCAATTTGTCATCCATCAAGAATCGAGATTTAATAAAAGTATGTGTTAATCTTCAGAAATTTTAATAGTTAAAAGTCAGAACTAATCTTCCTATGTAGAAAAAAAATGATTATAATGACTTGCAGATTGGATTAGTCATAATTTTAACTCAAAAAAAAAAATGGATTACTCATAATTTTAACTCAAAAAAAAATGGATTACTCATAATTTCTCTTAATTGCAGGCTGGATTTAATAACATAAACTTATAATTAATCACCTTTAATATATAAAACTTGATCTGAGATAACATATCTAGTTATTATATAACTATACTATATAACTAATGAAATTTAATAACTTTCGAAAAAATTATATACCTCAGAACTTTTTTCAACAAGTCTTTTTCCCCCAACTCAACTATCAACATACAGCAACAGAGGTATGTAATCATTAAGATCCACTGTAATCAGTTTCCATATGCCATTGTTTGCTAGGATGATCAGTCTGCTATTTATAATTACTTAGTAGTTATTACTACGGTAGTTGGTAAAATAAGCAATCAATTTGACTGAATGTCTGAATCGAATTCAATTATTATTATTATTATTTATCTTTTCAATTTGAATTCAAATCCATTTGTTCTGAATTTAAAATTCCTTATTTGGTTATTAGTCAATGGAATGTAGTTAGCTCATTTATATTGATGATTTGATAACATGGAATTTGGCAGCTTACTCGGCAGCTTAGTTATGATTCACAAAAAAATAGCAATAAAATTTAGATACAGATTTAAAAGAATCAAAATAGGAAACAATAACTATTTAAAAGAATCAAAATAGGAAGAACATACTGTTTAAAAAAGGAAAATACCAAGAACTATATACATGTAGCATTGAATGTCTTATTCCGTCTGGCAGAGTTTTTTGACTTCTCGTAGATTGAGATTTTTGCTTCTCGTATATATGTGACTGTCTCTATCAGGAAAAATGGAAAAATAATAATAATCCAGTAGAGCATTTGTCGTGCAAAGAGAACAAAAAATGTTTCCAATTCTTATATATTTCTCTTTCAATTCTACTAATAAATTCTGCCTCGAAATTACTCAGTTCTAGACTGCCTAAGGAGTATCCATTTTCATAGGTAACTAGAAAAATAGTTACCTCCAACAATATCAATGTTGCTTCTTCCCTAAGCATAAATCTTAAAAGCCTCAGGTAGGGTTGTCCTCCTCAATACGACTTCCGACACTGGTGAGACTCTCATTCAATACCATAAGAAACTGATGTGTTTTTTCAAATTCATCTCTTTGTTGATATGCTTTACGAGCTTCAAATGTAGGAAGTGAATGTGATGTGTGTAATAATATACTAATATATACCCCAAAGAATCCTCAATGTGGTGTGATAGCCTCATAGCTTTGTGTGTTTGCTCCATAAGAGACATATTGCTCTGGAAAGAGAGAGCTCTATCAGAACCAATAACACTATGATATATTTCTTCTAAAATAGTGCTGGTGATTCATGAGATCACCATGCCATTGCAACAATTCCTCTACGCTGCCATCAATGAATCCCATGTGAATATGTCGTACTTAACATTCATTGAATTTTGATACTGTAATTGTTTCATGTTAATAAACTTGTAATAAAGTTGTAGATCAAAATGACTGATTCCTTTTGAATCTCCCATTCCTGTAAATAAAATTCAAGAAATATAGAATTATTCCTTGTTTGGTAACATAGAGTAATTATTTGCTGTGTATACATGTAAAAAATAGTGGAGAAAAGAATGCTACCTCAATTTAATATCAAAGGAGAGCAGATACTTTGATTCGATCATCAATCCCTTGCAGTAAACAGCATAATCGAAGTGGAAACAGAATAAACTCAAATAGATTGAAGGTTGTTACAGCTTTTATATCGTATAAGTAATTAGTTAGGACTTGGAATTGAATTATTTCTCATTTATTGATAATGCTATATATTTATGGTATCTGTACAGAAGTACATGGGTATTATTGTATTAAATTATAAAGAATTATAAGAAAAACTTATTAAATATAATTAACATATGAAATTTGAATCATTGTGTAACTTGTCTCAGTAAAAAAAGAACGTACCACAACAACGTGAGTCCTGAAAAGAGGATGAATTTCACAGTTTAGACGAGTAAGAGTAATAAAGACAATATATATGAATAAACATTATCTGATGAAAAACGATGAATTTACCTCTAATGGACATCAATCGTCATATTGCAAATTGTAGTTTTTTATCCGGACATCTTCGCAATGGATAACAACAAATGAGAAATCAGTTCTCCAACTTTACGTGAAATAATATTGTGATTATTGTCCATCTCATATAAGCATAATGATGTAATAACATGATACAGGAAACACACTGAGCGTAGCTGCATAGAGAGGAACTTTATCTCTGGTAGAAAATCAGGCAATTCTGCGAATCTGTGATGATCTGAATGGGGAATCAATAACCTGTCGAGGTGTATAGCAGAAGCCTGAAAAACAAACATATTTTTAGATTTATATTACTCACATTCACACTCTTACTACATTTTAAACGATCCCCTCCGGATCCAGCAATGTCAAATATGTTACTCATATTGTTTCTTGTACGGAGAAAACGTTCAATTGTACTAACATGCAAAAAATATTAAGATCTAACTTACAGATATGGCCAAAAAGATTACTTTTTTTTTTTTTGATGAATTAAAAATTTCATTTCTGAAAATAAAAAGGAGAGGGCAATGCCCAGGTACAAATGTAGGAAAATGTAAGCATAAAATGTAAAGCTAAACACAGAACATAAAATGTAAAGCTAAACGCAGAACATAAAATGCAATAAAACATTGTCACTCTCTTATATGGCTATTACCCTGGCTAGTTGGCCATGGACCGGTGCCTCAAGAGGTTGGACTCTCATATAAATATAGCTTGAGTTTCAATTTGTGAAAGATTGCTCTTCTTATAGGGTATGGCACCATATGCAATACTGATACTTTATGGTGGCCTTAGATTGTGTTGTTTTAATCTCCTATTCCTTCCACGCTATATGTGCCAAGATAAGGAGCCTAGAGAAAGCCAGTGCGTGCCCCAACAGTTGGCTTTGTGTGTGAATTTTTCTATGATTTCCATAATGTCTCCAATTCTGATATCATCAGAGGGTGAAGGGGGGTTGTTTCATATCAATGCCCATGTAGCATGGTTAAGGCTGCTGGTAACCTCAAGCAATAAGAGAAGTTAAAAAATAGGTGTTGGATGGACTCCTCCTCCTACCCACAAAGAGGACAAGTTGTTTGTAGTTAAAAAATAGGTGTTGTTTGTAGAATTTGGGGGGCATCCTTGACCATCCAGAGTAGCTTTACTCCTTTGCTTATAATTAGCTTCCTGCACTTTTAGCTTCCTCACTAGCTCCTCTAGCTTATTTTTAACTTCGAACTGGATACCTGGGGTGATGGGGTTGGAATTGAGCTTTTCAATATGGAATCAAGTTCCTCTTTTGTTGCGGCAATTTGTTTGATATCACTACCCTTGACAACAACCCACTGTTTAGTGAGTAGTTTTACTTTCTTGAGTTTTTGTTGCAGGCAAAATAATCCATTCCCACTGATGTAGCAGATCTGACGAAGATCAACTGTTGTTGCAAATTGAATTAAGAAAGAGATAAATTGCACTGGAATCACACTTTATTTATACTCTCTTTCAAACTAGAGAGTAATGGGTCCCCTATAATGGAAATGGGCTCTTGGCCCATGTAAGATGTGGGTACATCACGCACAAACTGGCTTGGCAAAATAACCCATTCCCACAATAAGTTAACTTATTGTTGTACCTTACACAAATCATTATGTTAGTTTTTGTCTTAGCAGACTCTATCCAATGATGGAGGCTTAACAGAATATCTTATATTGCATAAACCCAAACACAACATTAAAACTAAACTTGGAGGCAGTGTTTTATATTCATGCTAGATTACAATTGATGGAAAAAATATTTAATTTTAAGAATGCTTATAAAATGGACAAGAGTGAACATAGTGCATACCATAAGGAAGACATTTGTTGATATCCTTCCTGAGCTCGAGATCCTTCAAATCTATCAAACATACTCGTCTAATCATCAAAGAAAATCTCTTTCTACTGTCTGCATTTCATAGAAGCCCATTTCCTTGATGACATATATGTTAAAATTTCTTAACAGTCATCTCATGTCAAAAAATATCTTATAAGCGTCATTTGAAAATCTTTGCTTGGTAAGATGATAGATTATTATATTGCAAGTAGAAACATCAGGTGTCAAGCCTTCACTCCTAAATGAATCAAATAGCATTTTGGCAACATCAGCTCTTCCTGTTCTAAACAACCACTCAATCAGAATATTAAGAATCCAAATGCCTTGTTTGAATCGTGTAACATCAATAGTTTTGTAAAGTTCAAGAGCATCACTGATATAATGGTTTCTGAGAAGTGCAGATAACATAATTACGTATGTTTTGAGATTAGGTACCAACCCATTAGTGTGCATCTCATAGTATAGTTCTTTTGCATCCAAAGTTCTTCCTAAGTTACACAACTTCAGTATTATGGTGTTGTAAGCAAGAACGTCAGGCTTGGGTCCTTGAACCACCATACTCCTAAAAAGCCTTACAGCTTCATTGATCATTCCTCTATTGCAATATCCACTTATGAATATAGTGTAAGTAGTAGTATCAGGATTTAGACCAACACTACACATTCTATGAAATACTTTAAATGCTAAATCCAACCTTCCTACCAAACAATATCCATTCATAAGAGAATTGTACGAAAATATGTCAGGAGTTTTACCATCCTGTGTCATTATATCCATCACCTTGTGTGCTTTCTCCATATTCCTTAGTTTACAGTAAGCATCGATAAATATATTAAATGCTATCACATCAAGAGAACTACTTTCACTTGCCATAACACGCATTAGATCATCAACACTTCCCTTACGGCAAAGTTCCTGCAGTATAGAGTTGTAAGTGACTATTGTAGGTTCTAATCCATCACACTGCATTTTTCTGTAAAGATCAATCGCTTTTAAAAGACCATTGTTCTTACAATACCCATCAATCATTACAGTGTAGCATTGATGATCAGGTACAAGGCCCTCGACAGAAACGAATTCAAAAATCTTTTCAGCCTTATCTATCTTCCCTTCTAGGCAAAGACCTTGCATTAAGATAGTACAAGAGACAACATCCGGCTTTTGTCCAATGCCAGCCATCAAATCAAACAACAAATATGCCTCTGCAAGTCTTCCCTGTTTGCAAAAGAAATCCATAAAACTGCTGATTATGACCGCATTAGGTGAAAACCCACAATCGATCATTTCCTTTAATATGTCCATAGCTTGTTCGATGGCGCCATTTTTTAAAAGGCCATTGATGATTGTGCTATATGTGACTAAGTTTGATCTACAACCGGTGGGATTTCTAGCAATTTCATTAAACATCTCAAGTGCCATTTCAGAGTTTTGAGTGGAAAAAAGGCCCTTCAAAAGTGTGGTGTGTACTGCAATATTTGGCAAGCATCCTATTTCTGCCATTTTTTGAAACATAATCATAGCATCAACAACCCTATTTCTCATCAAAAGACCCTTCAAGAGAGTGCCAAATATAACAACATTTGGCTGACAACCATGTTTAAACATGTCACCAAGAACTGCAAATCCCATATCTGAATGTTTAATCTCACAACAAGAATTTATAACCATACCATATGCGACGACATCAGGCACAAATTCCATTTGGCGCATTCTCTCAAACATGAAACCTGCGTCACGAAACCGACCGATCATACACATTGCACTGACCAATGCACCTAACACAGCAGTATCAACATCACACCCTCTCTTCAACATGTCGCCCACATAACACAATCCAAGCTCAACCGTACCAATTCGACAACAACAACTAATTACTGTAGTATATGTAATGTTATCAGGTTCACATCCCATCTCCCTCATTCTCCTGAAAACCAACATCCCATCATTGATATGGTTTGCTTCACAAAGACTATGAATCAAGCAGCTTAAAATCACAGTGTCTGGACGACATGCCAATTTCAACATTCTACCAAATAATCCAAGTCCTAGGTCCACTCTGCCCAATCTTCGACAATACCCATTAATAACAGTACTGTAAGTAACAACATCAGGAACCATTCCCATCTGAGACATTCTCTCAAACAACATTGCTGCATCAACTTCCCGATCTGCTAACCACAACGCATTTATCAAACTAGTCATGCCAGCAGTTCCAATATCACGCCCTTGCTTCAAAACGCTACCTAAAACACCAAGACCTAAATCCACACAGTTCATGCGGCAAAAACAACTGATCAGGATTCCATAAGAGTAGATATCAGGTGAAAACGTTCCGAACTCGACCATCTTGTTAAACAAGGCGACGACAGTCGAATACCCACCTAATCTCATAATCCGTTTCAGTTGGTAGTTGAAAGAACGCAAGTTTAAATCTGAAATAGGATTCGGAACCTTTTCTTTAAGTAATATATTGATCGACTCAACCCTGCCTATGATCTCGAAAGAGTCTTCTCGCCGGAAAGTACTGTAAAGGGCAAGTCTTTCATCCCGGACGGGACGGATAGAGACTAAAGTATTTGTGAGCTTCGGGAGGAGATGGGGGAGAAACGAGGTCATGCTACGAATATAGAGGAAGAAAGGAATTGATGCATGAAAGGAAGCGACAGCCGCTGCCGCCATTGTGGCGTCTCCGTAACTCTGGCGATTTGGTTTGCGCGGAGCAAGTTACCGTTACTACAATTACTCGGATCACGTACTTGAAAGGATCCGTTTATCGATCGCATCATAAACCCGCTACATTGATTTCCCCCTCTTTTCTTCCCGCAAGAAGCAGACGGTTGTGACCACTGACGAATCGAGGGATGAGTTCTCCAGCGAGATCAACTGCATCAGCAACAAGCGTAGCAGGACAGGGAGCCTCTATTGTCGGAGGTAGTACCAGCAACACTGGATTCGGCGATGATAACTCTTCCTATCACTTCCCCATCGATCTTATCACCGCTCAGGATCGCAAGGAGGAGGCTCTTAAATGTGAGATTACATATTTTTATTTCTTTATTATAACTGATTTTAAGGATTTGCATAGTTTTTTTTTTTGTAACAGACCATTGCATTTTAAAGATGTACATAATTTGGTAAGGCATGAAACAGAGTTTATGTTATTTTGGAACATGCTAGTTTTTGGCAAAACTTTAAGAATTATCATTTGTATTAATTTGGTGGAAACCTAATTGGCAATTGGATTTTCTTGTAGAAAATAGAAATGCATTTTTTTATTGTTGATAAAGTTAAAATTCCATTGATATTTGGAAATGGGCTAGTTTAGATTACAATGATTTTCCTATCTACTATTTAGTTCTAATCGCAACATTGTAGAACTTGCAGATTATAGCCTCAGAAGGTATGAAATGTTTTGGAAATGCATTTTCTTGTGGAAATTTTAGGGTGCATCTGAGAAACTATAATATTCAATTATCCATCTAACTTCAATCATTTCATTTTCTTTTCTTCTCAATTTCATTGCATGATTATGCAGTTTTGGAACAACAACTGCTGACTGCACTTCAGGAGGAAGTAAAATTAATGGATGAAGAAAAGTGGAAATATGCGGGGCCTCGCTCTCAAATAAATCTCATCTCTAGACCCAGTAAATTTCTACCCTTGTTTTTAGCAAGCATTTATTTGATTAATTTTGGTATAATCGTTAAAGAACAATTCAATAATTTATTCCCTCCTCTTGCATTAACCAACCATATCAAATCTGTAGATGGTAATTTGAAATGCAGTATGGCACATTAGAGAGAGATGCATCTACATCCATATTTATAAGCATTCCATATGATAAAGAACGATGATTCTTTATGATTTTGATAGCTGATATATTTTTTAAGTGTTGTGCAACTACTAATTCAATTGTTTTTTCAATTGTATTTTAGATGTATTCCCATTCAAGCACCCCCCAAGTTGAGCAAGGTGAAATATGGCTGAGAGATTATAATACAAAGAGATTCAAAATTGCATGTATGGATTTTAGCATTCAAATAGTATATATCTTTCTTCTAAAATACTTTGTTATATATGTACGTACTATACTATCTTTGCTAAATCAACTTTTCTTAATTTGAATGTCCTAACTCTTAAATTCTCAGTCTCAAACAGTCAAACTTTTGTGTATATTGAAATATGAATTAAGATAAGATGAACAAATTATATTGAATTACATAATTGATACAGTATTAAGAAATTTTAGTTTATGCTAAATCCTAATTACTTGGGTTGAATGTGTAATTTTGGTTAATTACAGAAAATGCATATTAACATTATAATAAAATAGCTGTTTGTTGTAGTCTTGTAGACTTGTAGTTTAATCTCATAAAATATAACTGTAACTCTGTAAGTCTGTAAATAAAGTAATTCACTTCTCATTTGAATTACTACCTTCCCTTTCCCTATTTCAAACCCCAACATTATTTCTAAGGTAATTGGTAAATTACTTGTAATTACCTCCAAGTTTAATTTTTCTACAAGACTACACAACTATGGATTGAAATATAGATTCTATCATTTCTATGAATATGATATCATTTGAAGTTTTGAACTAATGATTGATTATTTTGAAATACTTTATGTTTAATTATTGAAAGGGTAGTTACTAGTTAGTTACCAATCTTGAATGTACTACTATTATTTTTGTCGGGAATTAAATCCTTTATATAAGCCTATAAGGACATATGCGTGCATTAGATAAACAAGAGCAATAACAATAAAATTAGTCCATTTGGTAACTGTTAGAGGTTTAGGGTTGAATTTTAATGTATGTAATTTAATTTTTATTTACTTATATATCATGTAACTCATTAAAAAAAAACAACAACAACACATGTTTTATAAATCTGACCTCAATTTCAAAGAATCGATAAAACAAACCATAGGGGAAACCAAAGTATATAGTCTGATTATTCTTAATTAAAGTAAAGATAGATAGATACACCCATTAATTGTTGTTGCAACAAACATTAATTTGCAGTTCCACTTTGACTTTTGTTTGTCCAAAGTACGTAATCATCAGTAAGATAGAAAACATGATTAATTAACATGAACTTACGGTAATTAATAACGTCTAGAAGTTTGGTTTTCTTAATCGAAGGTAAAGTAAAACTATATATATGGCGTTGAATAGAAGGTGCACCAACATCTTTGAAAATAGTAGATTAAGTAAGTAGCTTATTAGTGGGTAATTAAATAAGTAATTCGAATGTGTTCAAACAGACAGCATTTCACTCCGTACCAAACATCGATCTAATTAATAATTACATGTAATTAATTGCTGTCACTTGTATGTTTTTTTTCCGCGATTCATATAGAAATTAATAGAGCTAGCAATCTTCTAATGAACGCCTATTTTTAATACTTTTTGTGACCATATATTCTCAATAAGATTTTACCCCCATCTTGTTCTTCACTCAAATCGAAATTTAAAATTTGTGTTCTCATATCTTCATGTGTCAACATTTCGCCTATTTTGATAAAAATAAATGGTGGAGATAAAAGAGGTGCTCGATCATTAGAAGTTAGAAGGTTAGTTGTTAGTTAGCACGTATAGGTTTAATCCATAACAGTTAATAACTTGCGACTCAAGCAATCTCATATCTACTAATTAATTAAATAATTAGTTAATCTACCTAATTAGTAACTGATAGATACCTAATTAGTAAACGATAGAAGTGTACATAAATATTTTCGATCCCTTAATTATTATTTTCAATTTATTTTTTTGTCTTCAACTTCAAATCTTCAATACATCAACAGAATTATACAAATATAAAGAGTCAAATTTACACAGAAATATATGTACGTAATCTCACCCTAACAAATCACTCCAGTTGAAATTGGTGCTAAGATAATCGTCGAAGTTTGTATTTCCCCACGGTTGGTCCTCGTCGGTAGTGTTCATCGTCGATGAATTTGCCGTCGAGGTGTTGATGTTCTGCAATCCATGCATCTGATCGACGTTCAAGTTATCCGGCGAGTTAGACACGATGGAGGCTGTGGAAGTTTGATTAGTGCAAGGACTTGACATTTGACTGTAGCTTTTTCCAACCCCAAATCGATCCAAGTTGTCCTCGAGAGAGTTGAACTGGTGGTCGAAGTTATAAGAGGGGACATTAAGGGTTGATGGTGATTGATGATGAGGTACATGAGGAATAGCAGCTCCAGCTGTAATGGTAGGTATGCTAGCAAAGGTTTCAGAAACTGGTGTTTGGATTATTGGGAGATGATCGGAAAAGCCATGAACTTGTTGGGTGCTGCACTCGCCGATCTCATTAACGGAGTTATAGTTATTATAATTACCATTATTCAACAGCAGTTGCTGGTTCATGCTTTGGAAATCGTTGGGCAATGTGTAGTCTTTTGGAAAAGAAGAAGGTGAAGGAGGAGAAGGGATTAGATCACTAGGATGAGGAAGACCGGCGGATGTGTTGATGTTATATCCATTCGACAACACTTGCACTAAGTTTTGAATAAACTGTTCCTTGGCCAACTGTGCAGAATCTGCTTGCAGTCTGATTGAGTTTTCAAGAGAGAAGATCGATGGAAGACCAGTTCCCAAATTTGCAGCAGCAGCAGCAAGGAGATTCGGTATAGTTGCCAGCAAAGTGAGATCTGCTCTTGGTCTGTGTGTCACCGGGTCTATTCCCATTTGAAGAAGCTTCTTCCTCAGATGCGTGTTCCAGTAGTTTTTTATCTCGTTATCTGTTCTTCCATCCAGTTCTGTGGCAATTGTCGACCATCTGATATATCGAGCTAGCTAGTTAACAATTTGATTAAGAGTACGATGATGATCGATGATAAAATTAAAGATGATTACATACTTGTTGCCAAGACGGGAATGAAGGTGGATGATTTTCTCATCTTCGGAGTCTGTGAATGGCCCTCTTTTGATATCGGGACGTAAGTAATTTGTCCATCGAAGACGACAACTCTTACCACACCTGTTAAGTCCGGCGTGTTTGGGTAAAGCTCTCCAGCTTCCATGCCCATGTTTTGAGATATAGTTCTTAAGCTTCTTATCCTCCTCCGGCGTCCAATGCCCCTTTGTCAGACCAGAATCATCGCAGCAAGGTGACCTTCCCATTGTTCTATCGATCAAATACCTGCAATATATATTAATAAATTATCAATCCATGCTTATTATATTCCGGCGATCGTTTTACCTATATAGCTAGCTAATTATAAATTACCTTGGTAGTTTGGGGTTTTGAATGTCGCCGATCAGAAAAGGGAAAGCACGTGGTGGCCAAGAAGATCGATCGATGAACGACGGACGGATTGAATTAAAATCGAGAAGATTTGGATGAGACGTGAATTTCATTATATTCCGACGTCTTTTATAGAGATATCCAGCAGCTTTGTTGTTTGCAGAGTTGGTAGAGACATTGTTAATTGCAAAACGTAACCATCATAAACGACCAACTTCTTCTAAATGTTTTTCTTTAATCCATAATACATTAATTCTTCTACTAAGTGCATGTACTTTTAAAATTTATATATAGAGAGTAATTATGTTAAATTGAGTATGTCGATATCAAAATACGTTAAATTAATCATGTTTATTATATCGACTTTTCGTCGTACTACATGTGTTATGTCTTTTGTAATACATGTGTTTTGTACAGTATATTATTTTAGTTATTAGATTAAATATTAATAGACACGATTTGATGACGTTAAACGACGCATTTAAGGTACGGTGCACCTGAAGCACGTCTTATATATATACAACTAGTTTTTGGTGCGTCGTACCAATCTAATTTTTTGTTGTTTTATTCAACAATCTTTTTTATTTTCGATTATATTTATTTAATCATTGTTTCATAAAACAGAACGAACAAGTCAGATTTATTAAAATCAACATAATGTTTTAAACTTCGACATGTTATATATATTATGTGAATAATAATAATAATAATTTTGCATGATGGATTTTAATTTGGAGACGTGACCTCAGTTGACGCACACACCATGCATGCATGGGCCTACAATATACGTGTTGATTATAAAAGTTGGGCGGATTAGTTAAAATTTCTTCCTACGTTTTGACAGTCATTCAATATGCAATTAGATTTTGCTTGTCGAGAAAATAGTATTAATTATTTGTTAATTATGTCATTGATGTCATGAAAAAAAACCTAATACGTAGTATTATTCATTAACTTAATCCGTCATCTTGGTCACTAATATTGTTTGTTAATTAACTTAATTTATTATTCATATCAAATTTAAGCATGCATGGATTATCATATCGACCTGTCCGTTAATTAACTATTTATTTGACCGTCTTATTAAATAAATATTAAAATATTTAGTTAGATGTTTATATTTTGATACTTAAATATTCATGATTCGACTCTCTCAATGTATGTATTTTTATTTTTATTTATTTATCACGTAATTTATCAAACATAATTATAGCGTGCTAATCTAACAGATTAACTACTCTGACCTTGATGGTCGAAAATTGACAGGTGTTCAGTCGAGAATTAATTAAGTAATGAGGATTAGTTGATTAATTAATTGTATAATAATGCTGTCACTTCAACCGCGTAGAATTGTAGAAAACACAATTTAGACAAAAACTGTCTCTTTCTTGCTTTTGGTACGCATTGAAACTAAAGGGTTTAAGACGAATTATTCGTAAGTTATTGGGTTTGGAATATAATATTCACAAATGAATTTTTTCTTTCTTTCTATTTTTCTAAACAGACAGAATTAGTTAAGAAAAGTTGTTTGGGGTTTCTTACACAATTAACATTAAATAAATTGTGTCTTGGATTTTGGATTTTAGATTTTGGATTTTGGATTTTAAATTTTGTGATGATGATGCATGATATCTATGGAAACTTTGTTCCGTAACGTAAGTTTTTTTTTTTTTTTTTTTTACTTTAGAGGTAAATAGTTAGTAGAAGTGTAGAACTTAAGTTTTTCAGTAAAGTTGAGGAAATTACGGATCCAAATAATTTATTTACTTTTGTTATTTGATTTATCTTTTGTCTGATGACAATCACCAACATCTCGGCACGTTTTCTAGCTAATTCTATATTTAGTTCGATTTCAACGTGTCGAACAAGTTATCTTTAGTTTGATATCTACTTCAAAGTGGTAGTCGGTCAAAATGTGTCGTGTCTTCATAGGATGTGTCGTGTCTTGAAAGTGGTAGTCGATCTAAATGTGTCGTGTCTTCAAAGTGGATTATGTCAAATCTTGATAGGATAAAGAGATGATGAGAATTGATAATCGTTATAAGAATCTCAATTCTATAAATTGAAACCGAAAGGTGATGACAGAATTTTCCCTAAAAAAAAAAGATGTCAGAAACACATTAGGTTTTTTCACCCATTCTAAACCGACTACATAGGAACGATGCAGACATACTTATTTTAGAAACTAATTTGTCAGTCTCCAAAGATTACGAAAATCAAATAAATCATATGATCAATGCGAAGGGTGTGGAGTAGATTGCATGTGATTAGACCAAAGATTACGAAAAATGTGATCCGTAATATAATTGCCAAATGATTTTATCTCAAAAAAAAAAAAAAAAAAAAAAAGACTGGATTTGTCCGTGAAAATTAATCTCAAGCATTCTCTCCTTTTCAAAACACAAAAAAACCACTAGAATACACTTAAACGATTTGATTATAGTAACTTACCTATCATAATGTTTTTATCATAGTGATAATTATTTTTTTGGGTTCTTCATTAATCAAACATTTGAAAAAGGTTTCGATATACAAAAGTCTTATTTCCATTATAATTTTTAAAAAACTATTTAACAAAGACTAGTGTTTTCTCATTTCATTGCTGTTTCTTCATTTCAATTTACGATTTAGTCTAATTTTTTATTGTAACAAAACTACTTGACCTATCTCTTCTATGTTGTTACCAGAAAACTCATTTACGGAAAAAATTCATCACTGCGAGATTGCGTGAAGCTTTAATGATAGAGCCAATTACCCCTACAAATGATGTCTGAAGACATGGACAGCGGTAGTAAGCAAATCGCATCTCTTCATCCGGATTGTCCTTGATAAAGAAAACCTCTACTCTTTATGGTCTCCTGGAAAATGAATTTTGGGATGTTGAGTTTGGTGGTCTTGAGGATGTTGGCATCCCAAATCGTGCAGCAATTATCTGTTTACGCTCATTGTGAAGTTTCTTTCTTGATCTATCCAATTGTTCCCTCACTCGGAAAATTGGAGTCTCGAGATCCATGAGCATCTTCATTTTAACCTCTAGTTTCTGCAACTGTGCAAAAATAGTATAAAACTTGAGTTCATTTGCTCGCACAAAAAGATATTAGCATCAGATCAGATCAATGGTAAAAACATTAAACACAAAATAAAAATTACCGATATTACTAATATCTGTTTTATGTACCTGTTTCTCTATCATCATTGAGACCAATTGACGAATCTGGTCTTCCTCGTGATCAACAAAAATCTTGGCTGTTACTGTAGCTGCTGAGAGTGAAGTGATTGCGGCACGTTTTTTCCTATCTGATGAAGTATGGTCATCCACAAACTCCTCTGTATTCTTCTCGATGGCTAGAATATAACAATAACACGAAGTGGATATTTTCACAAATCAAAGTTACTTATTTGTAGATAATTTCACGAGTCAATGATACCTGGAACATCTTTTGTCTCCACTGGTTGAGAAGAATCTGTCATCTGTGGAATAACTTTTAGATCCGGGGAAATAGAACCTGTGGTCAATGCTGCTTCTACATGTGTGGTGTCTGATGAATATTCTTTGAGTTTGGTCTTGTCCTTTGAAATTATTCCATCACGACTATCTTTTATTAAAGCATCTGGTTTCTCATCTCCAGGGGAAGCAGGTGTTTCTTTTGCAGTACACAGAATGCTACTGCTTAAGTTAGTCTCATCTTGCAAAACTAAATGTTCTGATGATATCTTCATTGGACTTGCTGTGTCACCTGAATCTTTTGGAAGATTATCACCTTCTTCAGTCATCTCTATTGGCATAGATAAATCACGTGATTCCTTAGAAGCATCAGATGCAACATTGTTCGCATGGGATTCTTCGGAAAAACAGGATGGTTCTTTTCTTGTCTGTAGATCTTTGACATCTTTGTCATCTGAATTTTGTTTTTCCTCAGATTCTTTCAGTGTTGGATGTTGGTCCTCTCCTTTCTGAATGCCAAAACTGTATATAAACCAACAAAGCAGAAAATCAATAAAAATCTAACAGGATTCAAGAATATCAAATTGTATATAAACCAACTAAATGTGTTTCATTTCGAGAGAGAAACAGACCTCTCAGAAGTACATAGATCATTGCTATCAATTGGTTTAACATCATCCCCATCACTGGGTGGATCTTCTAATGGAAAACAATGCCTTGTGGCAAGTTGAATGCCAGGTGAATCCTCACACATGGCTTTCAATGAACTCTGAATTGATATATTTGCAGCATCCGGTTCAACAACACCAGCTAAAAATGCAGCCTGTGGAAAAAACGTCAATGCAAAAAAGAAGCATGAAATCTGCAGCGGTAGAAGTAATCATTCAACTCACCAATGCCATGACTGGGTTTCCAGCTTCTGAAAAAGAAAGAGAATCAAATTGCTTAGAAAAAGTACCAGCATCCTGAAATGCAGTCGTTAGAATGTTCGTAAAAAAATCATCATTGCTCTTTGGGGTTTCCTCGACAGTAGACTCAGGAGTGCTGTCATTTTTCTCCAAATCCTTGTTAGAAGTGGCAGGTAGGTTTTTTTCTTCAGAATTGTTGTCATTTTTTATTTCAGGAATATCAGAAGGAACGGAATCTTTATCATTGGCATTAGAATCCATTTCCTTATTTCCAGAAAGTATGCCATCAAGACCATCTCCTCCTTCTAAAAATGAGTCCTCAATAGGCATTTGGAAAAAGTGCAACATGCACTGATCTTTTGCCTTTGTTGCAACATGTTCAGCTATCTCATTCCAGTTCATACTATAAAGCTCCAACCCTTCAAGCAGCAAAAGTGTTTCCTGGTCTGTCCAACTCCCACCACTTGCACCACGAGACTCAACAGATTCCATTATTATAAAATCACTTGAAACCATACCTGGACCAAACTTGTTAGCATTGTAGCAGTCTGGACATAGATCGAAATCTGCCTAAAGAGGAATTACAACAAGTCAACAAAAACGAAATAGAGAACAATGAGGTAGTGAAATTCCCTACAAACCTCTTTTCGACAGTGGTAACGTTTGTGAGAACAGTCTTTACCACAAGGGTTGCAATGGTATTCAACAGGATCAGATTCTACTGGCTTGGTCAAATCCTCCAAATGTGTAGTTGTTGATTCTGCAAAAAGACTAGGAAGAGGTGGTTTTGGAGCTGAGGATCTGATATTTATAGACTTTACATTGGGAGGTGCAGGGACCGTTTCAAATTGATAAAGTTTCTCAAGCAAAGAAGATTTCTTAACTGACTCGTCACTTTCTAAAGATTTAGAACAATCAGAACTGGATGGAGGGAAAGGGTGGAAATTGATCAGACCCCAGTAATCCAGAAACTCCATGACTTCTTGTCTAGTATCTGAATCTCCAACAGATATATCTCCCAGATCACTCAGTTCTATTAGAACCTGCGGGTTTGCTCGAAATTTTTTAATTATCGAATTACGTATTTGTATATATGTTTTGGGTGTTCGGTTCTCTGATTTCCCATCAAAAAAAGAAGGCATGGTTCTCTTCTCTAAAGAATGTACGTTTTTCCATGAAAACCAACCTAAAAATGATATAAAAAAATTATCAAGGCCAAGAACTAGAACAAGCACGAAATTGAAGCTTGAACTCGATTATTAATTATTGAATTGCGAAAGAAGAAGAAAAAATCCTCATAAATTCTAGTTAACGACGATATCATTCGTCACAAACAACAATGAACAGATAAATGATGGAGCTTCTACCCCAATTGCAGAAACCCCAGAAGGAGACAATGAAAATCCGAATGAAAAGACAAACATAATGCATCAACAAACACTCACCTGCATGTGATGGCACAACATGAATATTCTTTTCACGAGATCGAACTTCTTCAAAGTCCTTATCCACGATGGGTTCTTCAACCACCATCACTTCCTCCTGTGTATCAGGACAGAGACGCCCATCATTTTCTTTCCTCCCGGCCTGATCAGGACCCTCCGCCGCAGCCGCAGCGGCAGCAGCAGCGATTTTCATGGGGGACTGTCGGGCGCGTGTGACGGGGCCAGAGTGAATGGGAGGAAGCAGTGCATTGGGATTGTTCCTCTCCTTAGCCAAGCGTTTGGCGCTAGGGAAAGATGAGTTGAGATTCGAGAGGGATCTACGTTTGTTGCCTCCCTGACGACGGCGTGGAGGATTGGGTACAGCTAGGGTTTCTGATGGCCCGAAGTCCATGGATGAATGAGAGGATGATGACGAAGGTCGAGGAGATTGTTTGGAATCCATTGTTGCCACTGTATTGCGGTGCTTCTGACGTTGTATTGCCGTATTGGCCGGTCGACTCCGTGAGAAGTTGAACAATTTTTTTGGTGCATAGACCAACCCTTCTCCCCTCCCAACCTTCTCTACCTCCGTGACTCCGCCTATTATTCAATTTCTATTTTATTTTTTGTTTATTATATTTTTTAGGGTCTAACACGTAACTCCGTAAGAATATAAGTGGGTAATCGGGTATGCCTTCCATACTGAGAACGGGTATGTACAACTGTACAAGACACGAGTGACAAGAGTGATGAGCAGGTTAGGATATTCTGGTATTCGAATTCGGATAATATCAAGATAATCTGAATCCGTTCGGATAAAAAAAATTAGAATCCGAATTCAGATAAATTTTCGGATATCCAAAAAATTCGAATTTGAATAACTTTTTATAAAAAACCTTAGTAAATTATAAAATAAAATTATAAAAATATAAAATCACTTTTAATAAAGTTAATTAATTATAATAAAATATAAATATCCGAAAGTTAATTTATATTTATTCGAATATCCGCATTTGAAATTATAAATGAATTTGAGTTTTAACGGTAAATATTGTAGATATTTGAATATGTCTGGATAAATTCTCGGATATCATTTTTGATATTCGGATCCAGCTCTGAAATTCGAAAATTTGAATATGTCTATTCGAAATCAAAAACAAATACGAATTTCTACGACTTAACGATGGAGGTTAATTTCAAGTTCCAGCCCAGCCTAATATGTATTTGGGTAATTGGGTGTTAAACGGATATTTTAAATAAATAGTTAAATTCGAGTTCAAATATAAAAATTGGAACGTTTGGCACGTTTGGCTGCATTGGATAATGTAAAAAATGAAATGAAAGTGAAAATAAAAAAGAATCAACCAAAGCACTGGTCTCCAGGTAATGGTCCTGGAATGAAACCCATGTCAAGAAACTGCAACCCAAATACCACAGCAATGGCAAGAACCGTCAAGTAGGCCAAACCCTCCACTGCCCCAAGTAGACCAAACGGTCCATTGGGCAATCCAGATCCAGTCTTGACCTTGGTGTAAGCTGACCATCCCACGATTCCGGCAACAACAAGGTAACTCACTCCTTCAAGCGCACCCAGTGCGCCTCCGGGACCGGGGGGGAGTCCGCATCCTGTTGTTTTCAGTTTGAACAAAGAGGCACCTATCACTGGATTCGCTACCAGCCCACCGACAACAGCCAGAGTTGCGAACGTCTCTGATGCACCTTCTTCCTCTTCAATATCGTTCTTGGCCTTGCACGTCGTTTTAAAAAGGCGTCTTGGACAGGCCGTCAGATTAGGGTTGAAAACTGAACGGGGTCTGAAGATAGTTGTAGGAACTGCTGAGATTGTCGTCACCAGTGCTACGGCCATGGCTGAAAATCAGAACCGGAACCTGACGCCGATGCCTCCCTCTCTCAATGCATCTTCATCTCTTCGGACTTAATTAAGAAGCGATATGGACCATAGATTTTCCAGAGCGATAGCTGATAGATAAGATAAGGTAAAGGTAAAAAAAAATTAGATATGTGAAAAATTTACGATGATTTCAGCGACAGGCGACATCGTTGTCTGATTTAATTTGCCCACGTGGACATCAGGATCAATCGTCCATCAATCATTTGTAAAGAAGGAAAACAGCAAAAACCGAATCTTTGTTCCATCAATAATTTCACATAATATATAATCAATTAAATTCGACACAGTCACACAGACAAATAGAAAAATCAATTTTTTTTTTCTTAAAATTTGTATTTTGTGATTGTAAATTAGTGTTGGACAGAATATGCAATTTTCAAATTTTGGATGGACCACTTGATTGATTTAATTCTAATTTGGACTACGATTCAACCTACATATCCAATATTGGGGTCATATTCATATGTATGGTTCTTATCAAGAGAGAAAAAATCTAAGACTTGGGTTGTCTTGAAATCCGTAATTATTTATTTATTTATACACAAAAATATAGCTTCAATAAACACATCAATTTATGTAATTGAGAAGAGAAATAGCAGTCTTGGAATCCCATTGAGAGAAAATATCTTGTGCAATCTTATGAGCGTCGATGGAAATCCCCAGAAGCCCTTTTTTGGTAAACCCAGCAGCGTAGATTCCGTTTTCACCTTTCCAATTGTTGGGAAATGGATTCCTCAGGAATCCTTCTTTTCCATTGAAAAACTGATCTCCATTCTTTATTTTATTTTTGCCAATTATGAAGAAAAACAACAAAAAAACAAAAACAATTTTTAATCAGTCAATTCAGTTGGTGACCTTTTCCTTTCCTTCACAGAATCACATTTGATCGTTAATCAGATAATTAAGGTTTTTAATTACTAGTTACAACTTACAGTTGGTTTTATATATATAGATTTCGAGAGAAAAAATGTTTTTTTTTTGTTTTTTTTTTTCACCTTGAGCCATGAAGGAATATTGGTTTTATAACCAGTTGCGAGGATTATAGACTCGAATTCTTCCTTCCTCCCATCTATAAATTCCACCTCGTCGGACGTCAATCGTTTTATTCCGGGGAAAATCTACAAGGTGCGTGAATCATGAATTTAGGATCGATCGATCGATCGTTAGCTTAATTAATATTTGAAATACGTACTCTAGACGTACCTTAATTTGCCCAAGTTTGATCTTGGAAAGTGCTCCGACGTCCAAAACCGGGGATTTTCCGGTAGTGTTCTTCAGTTGTAAGGGTCCGATTTTAGGGCGTCGGAGTCCGTACTTCGATGTGTCTCCCAGATATATCCATGAGAAGAAGAGGATCAATGGGTCAACTATTTTGATGGGTAACCATTTCAGTAGCCACATCGATAGCTCAAATACTGATCTCCCCAACATCTCTTTCGGCAAGATGTGCAACTGCACCGATCAAACTGACATCGAATTAAACATGCACGGAGTACTGGCCGGCAGAAGAAGAATATCGAAAGAAGAACGTACCTCGTTTCTGACAACCATGGATGTCCGAACGCTGGAGTTGTTGCAGAGATCCAAGCAAATTTCCATGGCAGAATTCCCACAACCGACAACCAGAACACGCTGACCGTGAAATTGATGAAAACTCATGTACTCCATAGTATGCAAAACCTTTCCAGCAAACTCGTCCATCCCAGCGAACTTCGGAATAACAGCCTCTCCATTTTCTCCGGTAGCAATCACAAGCCATTGACATACGATCTCATTCTCACCCGCCATCACCTTCCAAAACCCAATGCTCCTATCGTACTCAGCTAGCCGGACCTCAACTCCAAACACCGGTTCAATCTGAAACCGTTGTACGTACTCATCGACGTACTCGACGAACTGTTGTCTTGTGGGATAAACCGGAAAATCTTCCGGAAATGGCACCATCGGAAGTTGACAGAATTGCTTCGGAAGATGGAGTCTCAGATTATCGTACATTTTCATCTTCCATGAAGATACCACACAGCTTTCTTTTTCGAGTATCAGAAATGGAACACCTCTTTCTCTTAAACAGGCCGCCGTCGCAATACCTGAAGGTCCAGCTCCTACTATCACAGCTCCTGGAATACACACTCTCTTTGCCTTGCTGGATCCCATGTTAGATGGAGAAATCAAATGGTCGACCCAACATGTACTTGATTCATCAGAACTTGCCGGCCATGTTTTTGGCTTCTGTTCCAAATTATGTTGGGTTCCGAACTTCCAATCCCGGGTATGGTAGATTATATTATTATGAGGAAAACAATGAAATTTTTCATTCTCTTCAATTCAATATCGAGAAAGAGACTTGTCGTGTATCAGTGTATGTGGGGGAAGGGGCACCACAATAACCACATAAATAAGAAATGTTGAGAGAGTTCACACATTACATTAATAAATAAGAAAATGATTCTCATGAGATGTTTCTATATTATCGTTTAAATTTGATCTAATCGATGAAATTGAAACAAATCACGAGAGCAAAAGTAAAAATCTTTGTTCATTGTAAATTTATTCTCTGTATATATATAAAATAGCTAGTGTGTACCAATTGATTTCTTTATTGATGAATATGATTACCCACAATTCGATGGATGTATATAATCGATTGATTGATTGATAGATCCCTTAAAATAAGGTGTCAAAGTCATAAGATGATTGGAATTTGGAAGTGGCATACCGCTGGTAATCTGGCATGGATGGAAGTTGTTGGTGAGTGAGTGTTTTCTACCTTTTACATTAATGATTGTATTGGACGATTCACAATTGGATTTTGTGACCCCACCCATAATCACAATGAATGGGATTAATTAATCTAACACGGATTAACTCTAACTCTGAGAGATTTGGAATTTTATGACTATTTTTGTTAATAACATGGAAGTGAAGAACAGAGTCCCAATTATACTTCTTTCGTATAATGGGTCCGTGTTCTTTATTGCTACAGTAAACTACAGATCTATTGAATGTCGATCTACCATCATCAGACTCACATGCCAACACACAAGATCTTCCAACTCCCAACATTGCCGAAATGAATAGTTTTATGCTTTTTAGAGTATAGGTCGGACCACTTTCTTTCGAGCAATGGAATATAAATGATCAGCTGTAGACTGGTGGACTCCATCATTGCTTTTCACGTGCGGTGTGTACGTGTGTGATTGATTGCCCATGGAAATGAATACAGACGAAGTGTAGCCTGTAGGATGAGGACCATGGACCCATAAGTCCATCATCACTCATGGCTCTAAAATGCATAAACTCTAACCATGTAGAGAAGCTATTAACTGCTACATGTTAACTTGTTAACTACCATGACTACCTTGTATTTCCAACTCTAAAAAACAAAAACAAAGACAACTCTCTGGCTAAGACCATCACTGAACTAGACTAATGTAGAAACAGTGTGCATGTTAAATTATCACTGCAGTTTTGTCTGAAATCAATCATACATTACTAACATTACCCAAAATATAAGATGACTTGCTTAAACAATAAAAAATTCAAATGATTCAGCAAAACAAGAAACTAAGTTATAGGCTGAGATGGTTGTTGCATATTAGGAGGTGGAGGCATAGGACGCATTCCTCCTTGTTGCGAGGGAGGCATGGACATCACCCCACCTTGTTGAGGTGGTGGCGCCATGGGTCTCCACTGAAGCGGTGGACCACCCATTCCTGCCGGTGGATGTGGAGGCCTAACCATAACACCTTGTGGAGGTGCTGGCATGTTAGGAGGGGGTGGTCTCATAGGACCTCGGAATTGTTGGACCTGAGGTGGTGGCATCATAGAAGAAGGGAAAGCCTGGCCTTGTTGCTGTGACTGTCCAGGCCATGTTTGTGGAAAACCACCATGGTGCATAGGAGGAAAAATTCCACCTTGTGGTGGAGGACGAACTGCTGGAATCTGCCCAACGACTGGAACTGTACCATTTCCATATGGAAGAGGAACCGGAGGCCCATTAGAATGGGGAAGACTTGGCGGCCCACTTGCAAACATAGTATGAGGTCGATTCTTCTGAACAGGGTTGCTAGAAGCAAGTAGTCTCTCTGCATTTTTTTTGGACAAATATGATTAATAATGCAAATGCTCTCAGTATAAAGTATAGTCGTATACCAACAACGTATTACAGTCACAATTATTTTTTTAATCTGGATTGTGTATTTTGGCTCATTGGCTGGTTCTGAGGTCAACCAACAACCATGCATGCATGCTCCATAAGGAGAATACTTTTGGTTTCCTTTGTAACATGTAAATTCATTAATCCAAGAAACAATTTGATGATAAAACATACCTGCTGGAGTGCCATGACGCTCTCCTTTAGTGTCTTTCTTGTATGCATAAGAGACAGTTATTTGACGGTTACAAAGATATTGCCCATTCATAGCCTGCACAAGAAAGTATTTACGGTTGAAAAACCCCCAATGACTACTCTCCATTAGGTCTTTGAAAAAGAATGATACCTCTATTGCTCCATCAGACGTCTCAAAAGAATCGTAACTGATAAAACCAAAGCCTCTTGAATTTCCTGTTTCCGGATCTCGCATTATCTAAATGGAAAGAATCCATGCATCATCATTGATAAAATTTAAAAAACCGAATTCAATTCAGAATCGCTCTCTACATTTCATATCAAAGCTATCGTAAGATTTCAAGATTATGATTTCATCTGGTGTCAAAATTTTACACCAAACAAACAGACTCTTTCTACATCAATTGCTTCATTTTTTAAAACTACAAGTCTACAAATTAAAATTAAAGAAAAATCTGCGAAGAACAATCGTTCTGCTTCTCTTCTTTTCTAAATTGACTCTCTTATTGAGCAAAGATCTTCAAATGAATCACAAATTGTATAGGATAATGTTTTTGAGAAGTCAAAAAACATCCAAACAAGTACCAACCAGCCAAGCCTAGGAAATGGAAAGAAATATTCAAGTGTATGGATCTTTAGTTTCACTCATAGTTCAAAAAGCGACGCTTTAAGCGGTCCTCCAGGACCGCTTTCTAAAACGCTTTTTCTGGACGGGTTATCGGGTCGGGTCGGGTCGGGTTATTGGGTTGGGGCAACCCATTACCCATGTGAAATAACTTAAACTATTTTAATTTCCCTTCCTACCCCTCCAATTTCTATCTAACTATATAAACCCAATACCCTTCTAATAAAACCCTAATTTCCTTTATCACTCTCACTTCTATTTCTTCCAAAACCCTAGAGATATGGGAACTGAATCCCAATTTCATCATTGCATGAATGAAATGGAAGAAATTTTAAGAGATAATATAGATATTGCACGTCTAGATGATTAGGTTATATGACTTGTAAATGTTTTTCAAATAATTTGGATGATGTCTTGAATAATTACAGGTTTATATATATTTTTTATATATTTTTAAAAAAATTAGCATTATTTACAATAATGCCACTACCGCTTTTTCAGCTTTTAGCGCGCTAAAGCGCTCAAAGCTGAAAAAGCGGTCAATGGAAAAGCTGACCGCTTTTCCGCTTTTTGAACTATGGTTTCACTGGAATTCAAATCCATCCAAATCTTTGCAGTGATCAAGGTTTACAATAAATAGATTTTTTTAAAGCAATAAATAGATATTCGGATATAAATAATAATGTCAGAACTCAGAATTGCATTATGAATTTTACGAAAGAATCAGAAAGACACGAAAAAATGAGTAATATATCTGACGGTTGTATGACAAATTAATTTTTCGATATCTTCACTGAACAGCTTTATTAAAAAAATTAATCAATACGAAATTAAGATGGCTGGACAACTAAAGATTATTTAAAAATAATGATATGCAAATTAAATCAGAAAGAACAAAAGAAAAGAAATACCTTTGGATTTGTAACAATAACTCCAAATGCACTAAAAGTATCATAAAGAAGCTTTTCATCCACATCCTAGACAAAAAAATTAAATTTTAGATACAAGAAAAACAGCATTTCAGAAATTTTAGAAACAATAAAATGATAATTCCATACAGGATCAAGGTTTCCAACAAAAAGGTTTGCCCCAACATCTAAGCTCTTTTTGTCTTGAGAAGCCTGAAAAAAGGAATACAATATTATTAAAATCAAAAATATTTTACAGGTAAACAAAAAAACAATGTATAGGCCATTTATCTAATTCTCTAAGATCCTTTGTCTGGAGCAAAAAAATAAAGTGAAAAAAGAAAGAAAAAAAGGCTAATTGAAAAAAGCAAAATATGCAATATATACTAAATAACAAGTCTAGAAAAAATTGAACATGCTATATAATCTATAATATTTACTAGTAATGATTGAATGTATATATTACAAGCACAAAACAAAGCTATTTTTGTAAATCAAACAGTTTCAGGATTTTTGTAAACTTTAAATTTATTTTATACCTTATAAATCAAAATACACGATCTAAAATCATTGGTAAATGACAGATAGATAAAAGTTGAGAAAAAAATGTATAGGTTATAAAGCATAAAAAAATCAAAAAGATTGCGTGAACCAAAAGACGAGCATGATCAACTTGGAGATAGAAAATACAGAACAACTGGTGGTCTGGTTAATACTTTACCTTATTCACTCTTATTGGTTTTCCATAAAGTTTTATCATATTAAGAATCTTGATTGCCTGCACATTGATGAAAAAGATGCAATCGTAAATAAAAAATGTATCGCACTGAGAAACTGAGTTGGAAAAAGATATGTCATATTTTTAACACATGAATCAAATATGCAAATTGTTTACATAATCAGCATCCTCTTCACTGCGGAACTCGACAAAGCCATATCCTTGATGAAGATTTGTTACTCTGTCTTTAGGAACATAAACATTAACTGCAAAGATACATTCAGAATAAGAAACAACATGAACACTTCCCTAAAAAATATGAAGTCAAAATGAACTAAATTAGAATAGTCAAACTGGAATAACTTACCAACAGGCCCAGCTTGAACAAATAATTCCCACAATAGCTCTTCCGAAATCTGAAACATAGAATGAAAATTTATTAGTGAATAATAAACAAAGAAAATCAGGACAGATCAATCTCAAAGAAAATGATCATTCAACTGAATCAATCTACTATTATGCAAAGATGTTAAAATAATTTAATTATTTGATTACCAAATTAGCGAAAGTAGCAAGCCATTAAAAGAATTTAATGGCATACTGCTAGTTAAACTTACATATCTACTAATCTAAAGCTAATAACTTAGTTGGTATTTTACATTATTTTATTTGCATTCATAATATTTCTTTAAATCAAGCCTTAGTTTTTCTACTCAAGCTTCAAATCAAAATATGAAGAAACAACAAAAGAAAACTGATAAAATATCTATTTCTACTAAACCTTCAAATTTTTATTTCTTTCAGAATTGGAACTCGATATAGTACAATGATATCCTTCAATGGTACAAAATATGATAACGGTAGTTTGTAGACACCCTCAGTGCAATTATGATAAATCCACAAAATCTCTGAATGAAACTCTTAACCACCACAGAGCAACGAACTACGACTGACAGATGTAAAAGTATATCAAAATCGACAAAAAAAAAACAACGAAACTGCACGAATAAACATCAAATTATCAAAATAAAAAACCTAGAATCGACAGATTCGAAAGAACTTGCATGAGAGAGTAAAAAAGACAGATTAATACCTGTGGATCGAGATTTCCAACGTAAGCAGTGGCATCCTGGTTCCTCTCGGCGGAGTGCTGTCCGAGAAGATTCGCTCCAACTCCAGGAGCAATCCGTGTGGTCATTGAAAAGAATGAACCAGCAGCTGTGTGTGAATATCGGCAATTGGGAAATTGGGGGTCGACGGTATTCGAGAGAGAACTAGGGTTTTTAGAATAATTCGAAATAATTCAAATTTACAGTATACGTCCATGCGATGTTCATAATGGGCCGGCCCAATAGAGGATTAAAAAGAACGCCTGACGAGTGACGAGTGATGACTAATTGACTATTCACTATAGTTACCACTGTACAACCAGTTGCAATGACTTGCTGTAGCCTGTATATAAAATTTATTTTGCGTATTCGTTTAACAGTAAAAAAAATCGCGGTTTATTATACCGTTGAACCCATCTCACAACCCAAGAAATCTCTCTCGTCAGCGCTCAAATTACTTCCGCTCTCGCCGTTCCAGATCTCTCTCTTCCTCAAGTCACCCTCTTTCTTCCACATTTCCCTCTGTTCTTCCACTTTAGATCGGAAACCGAAAGTTAGGGAGACGGTTTCTACATGGCTCAGCCATTTGCTAAGAAGGACGACGATCATGACGAGGAAGGTTAGTTTTCCTTCCCAAATCCAAGCAAGAATCACCGTCTGATTCGACGGATTTCCATTCGTTTTCCTTTGATTTTAGATCTGAAATATTTGGATCTGGAAATCAATCGGCGAGAATCATATCTGGATTTTGGCATAATTGCCACACTTGATTTTGTTTTCTTGTGATTGGACATCAAGTGATCTGATATTCTTGAATTTTTGTTGTTAAGAACTTAATTTACCTTTGGTTTGTCCGTTTACAGAGGACTACTCTCCATTTCTAGGCATTGAGAAAAGCGCAGTTCTTCAAGAGGCAAGGGTGTTCAATGATCCACAGCTTGATCCAAGGAGATGCTCTCAGGTTAAAGCAAGAATTATTTTTTATTTTTTGTACTTTGATCTGCTAGTTTTCTTGCAATTTATTCATAAAATTCCGCAATGCTGTGATTTCTCAATGTGATATTTTAATCTACGCTTCACAGGTTATAATTAAACTGCTTTACCTTCTCAATCAAGGAGACTCTTTTACAAAGGTTTCCATTCTTCCCGTTCAGTTTCATTAATCACTCTCATTTTTATCATTTGCCACTTTGCATGCATTTTGTCATTGTGATGGATTGGTTTACTTTGCAGATTGAATCTACAGATGTATTCTTTGCAGTTACTAAGCTTTTTCAATCCAAGGATACTGGATTAAGGAGATTAGTGTACCTGATGATCAAAGAACTTTCTCCTTCTGCAGATGAGGTTAGATGGATATGCTTATTTGAATATTGTGAGAACTATTTTCTTTTATTTTTATCAAGTTGTTGACATGCTCTATAATTTAGTTTACCAAGTCATGAAATTGTTCATCATAGGTCATCATCGTGACAAGTTCATTGATGAAAGACATGAACAGCAAAATAGACATGTACAGAGCAAATGCTATTCGAGTCCTTTGTAGAATCACTGATGGAACCCTCTTATCACAAATTGAGAGGTACTTGAAGCAAGCAATTGTTGACAAGAATCCTGTTGTCGCAAGTGCAGCACTTGTTAGTGGTGTCCACATACTTCAGGTAATTTCATCTGAATATTTTTTGTTGTTGTTGATTTCCTGCAAGATAACACTTTAAAATAAAATCTACAGTCAAACCCTGAAATTGTCAAAAGGTGGAGTAACGAGATGCAAGAGGCAGTTCAGTCAAGGTCTGCTCTTGTGCAATTTCATGCTTTGGCTCTTCTTCACCAGGTTTGCCTTTATTTCATTTGATTGATTGATAATTGATACAACCTCAAATTTAACATTGCTTATTCACACTGCTTGGTATTCTGTTGTTAGAAGTTCATTATTTTTTCTATCTTCTTCTCCGTACCTTAGTTAACAAAATTGGTATTTGAGCATGCTTAAGTATTTGGATGGAAAATTTTGAATGACCATTTTTAATTGCAAATCGTATTTTTATAAATAATAATCGGCAATCAATTTTTTTTAAAGTTTAAATTTCAATATTTCATTGATAATGAAAGGAACTAAATCCACAGAGTCCAGGTACATAAATTTTAGGTAATGAGTTCTCAACTTCTCATAGTAACTACATCTTGACACCTCAGGAGGTAGTGTTCACATGTGTTCGTTGCACTTATCTCAATCTTGAGCTTTTGTGGAACTGTGGGAGACAAATGCTGACTTCCCCACGATCCTCTTTAATAACCATATTTTTATGTGTAATTGTGTATACCAATCTTGTATCATATTTTTAACATTCCACAGTCTTATTTTTCCTTGTTTTCAGGTAAGACAAAATGATCGTTTGGCTGTTAACAAACTTGTGACAAGCTTGACGAAGGGCACTGTTCGGTCACCATTGGCTCAATGCCTTTTGATTAGATATGCAAGCCAGGTATAATTTGTCAGTGATAACTATAATAGCGTATTAGATTTATATCTATTTTCATGTTATCTTAAGTATTCATCACTCATCAGTCTTCACCAAATTTATTTAGGTAATCCGAGAGTCAAGTCTCAACGGTCAAACAGGCGATCGTCCATTTTATGACTTTTTAGAGGCTTGTCTGCGGCATAAAGCCGAGATGGTAATATTTGAAGCTGCAAGAGCGATAACTGAGCTAAGTGGAGTGACTAGTAGGGAATTAACACCTGCTATTAATGTATTGCAACTATTTTTAAGTTCTTCAAAGCCAGTGCTTAGATTTGCTGCTGTGCGTACACTAAATAAGGTACACATTTCTCCTGCTAAAGTTCAAGTTTGGTTATTTCATGTTGGGTATGGACATTTTTGAATATTTTTGTTCATAGTATTTTCAATAAAACTGTTCATTGATTACTGTATTTATTAGCAATGCTAAATGCCTATATGTATATATGACATGAAAGTATGTATTGATTACCATGCATACTGATATTTTCTAGTTGAAGCTGGAATTTTTTTTTTGAAGCAGTTAGGTTTCCATTTTTATAATGGACAGTGTCCTGAAAGCTGGAATAATTGATAATCGAACATTTTATATTTTTACTTGCTGTCTAGGTGTCATTCATTGTATCCATTTTCATTTATGTACAGGTTGCGATGACACATCCATTGGAAGTAGCTAATTGCAATATAGATATGGAGAGCTTAATTTCAGACCAGAATAGAAGTATAGCTACATTGGCAATTACCACATTGCTGAAAACAGGAAATGAATCAAGTGTCGATCGTTTGATGAAGCAGATAACCAATTTTATGTCAGATATTGCAGATGAGTTCAAAATTGTTGTTGTAGAGGCTATCCGATCATTGTGTTTAAAATTTCCACTTAAATATCGCTCGCTGTATGTGATCACATGTTTCATTTCTCTGTACTGTGTCAATATGCTGCATCAAGAAAACAATGATCAATAACTCTCTTTTTGGTAAACCATGTTCAGGATGAATTTCTTAAGCAACATTCTTAGAGAAGAAGGTGGTTTTGAATATAAAAAGGCAATTGTTGATTCAATTGTCATCCTTATCAGAGATATACCAGATGCCAAGGAAAGTGGCTTATCTCATTTATGTGAATTCATTGAGGATTGTGAATTCACATATCTGTCTACTCAGGTAAACTTTATTCTGTTTGCATGAAGAATTCACATATCTATACTTTTTTTTTATTCTTATTCCTTTTGATTTTTAATATAATTCTTGTGTACAATATAATATTTTTCTTTTATGTAGATTCTTCATTTTCTTGGGAATGAAGGGCCAAAGACTTCTGATCCAAGTAAATACATACGCTATATATACAATCGTGTGATTCTAGAAAATGCTACTGTCCGTGCCAGTGCTGTGAGCACACTGGCAAAGTTTGGTGCAATCGTCAATTCATTAAAGGTATGTATTTATTAACATCCTATTATTAGTTTTTGCCGTCTACTACTATTTTACTCATAATGCTGTTTTATTGTTTTTTTTCCATTACAGCCCCGTATATTTGTTCTTTTGAGACGTTGTTTATTTGACAGTGATGATGAGGTGAGTTTAAGCCTTATATGTGTATTAAGTGAATTACAGATTTCTAATATTCATGCAAATCTGCTCTATATCCTTATATTCGGTATTTTGATATTGACTAGACTTCAGTACTTCTCTATAACAAAGTTTATCCATCTAACATGACAACTGACAACATATTAATTTTTGGAGTATATGACAAAGATCACGCTCTTATGAAGTTATTGTCAAATTATTTGACTCAAATATAGATGGCATTAGTCTTACCATTTAATTTGTTCGATGATGAAAAAGGTTCGGGATCGTGCAACACTATACTTAGATACAATTGGAAGTGACATGGCTCAGGAGACCGACAATGATGCAAAACAGTTTCTTTTTGGTTCGTTGGATGTTCCATTGGTCAATCTGGAGTCTAGCTTAAAGAATTATGTATGTTATTATTGCCTCAGTTTGAATTCTCTTATGACTACCAACTATGTTAACTTGCTTCGTTTATTTAACAGGTGCCATCTGAGGAACCTTTTAATATTTACTCTGTGCCAAAAGAACTTAAATCTCAGAGTCTCTCTGAGAAAAAAACTCTTAAAAAGACAAACCGTCTAGGAGCACCACCATCTGGTCCTACAAATCTTATTGATGGATATGAAAGACTTCTTTCGTCTATTCCTGAATTTTCCAGCTTTGGCAAACTTTTCAAGGTTCTCTAATGATTTTAATAGAAATTTAAAAGTTAAGAAATCTTAATTTTAACTTTATTCTTTTTTTTTTACAGTCATCTGCTCCTGTAGAGCTAACTGAAGCTGAAACTGAATATGCAATTAATGCTGTGAAACATGTTTACGAAGGGCATGTTGTATTCCAATACAACTGCACAAATACCATTCCTGAGCAGCTTCTTGAAGATGTATCTATACATTAATAATTACCTCATCGATGTTTGTTATCCTGATTGCTTACAGTGCTAGAATTAATTTCTTCTTTTTTATGAAGGTTTCTGTCATTGTTGATACATCTGAAGCAGAGGATTTTTCAGAATTTGCATCAAAACCTTTGAGATCTTTACACTATGACTCATCAGGGCAATTGTTTGTTGCTTTTGAAAAACCTTATGGTGTTCCTGTTACTGGAAAATTTTCTAATACATTGAAATTTATCATGAAAGAGGTACATGGCCTGTTTGTAATATGCATTTTCTCTGAAATTTAGATTGTTAATTTTTATTTGCCAGAAGCATCTGTGATAAAAATAAGTTTACTATTCTAATAACAATAAACTATTCCTATTTACTTAAATTTCACTTGCAACAATAAATTTTGACTTAATTATAAGGGAAAGTAGGAAATAAACCTTAATTATATGGGGTGGTAAAGTTAATTTTTTTCATTATAAGTGCAGTGCACTGGATTACACAACTTACAAATGGAGATAAAATAAAATAAAAAAGTAGGGAGATGATCCGAGGCTCATCGACTCTTTCCACATATGACATGATCTCTAGACTCTAGTGATTAAATAACTAGAAATGCTGCCTCGGTTAGTATCCCACATTTGCAGTGTAGATATCTCCATTTGGGAACAGCTAACCTTGAAATCTTCCTATATTTTCTTTTATAATTACCTGTAGGCAATTACTTTGGATTGAGTACAAGGATGGCATGATTACATGAGGTGTTTTCATTAAAAAACATGTTTATTTACTCAAACTTTTTTTGTTAGGGTTAAAGTCCATTAAAAATGGAATAGAAAAGAAAACAGTAAATACATAATAAAGATAGAGCTAATTTATCCATTGTAAGAGATGGACATGTCTATCAACCCTATTCTCTATATAGCAGTTTTTCTAGGTCTGTGCACCTATGAAGTTTGCCTCAAAAAAATGCCTCCCACAAGTTTAAGATCTGTATTTTTGCTTTTGTGCTCTCCTTGTAGATTTCTCCCTTGTACTAGATTTACTCAATTTTTAAATATATATTTTTTTATGATTTTGAATTTACTATTAGGTTGATCCATCAACTGGAGAAACAGATGTTGGTGTTGAGGACGAGTACCAGCTAGAAGACCTTGAAGTGACATCTGCAGATTATATGCTGAAGGTTGGTGTCTCCAATTTCAGGAATGCTTGGGAAAGTATGGGTGATGATTGTGAGAGGGTCGATGAATATGGTCTTGGTGTGAGAGAGAGCTTAAAGGAGGCTGTCACTGCAGTCATTGATATTCTTGGCATGCAACCTTGCGAGGTTAGTCAATTGTATTTTAAGATTTTAATGAGAATGATTTTGATTGATAAACAAAAGAAAAAACATTTTGAATTATGTTTGCAGGGAACTAATTCTGTACCAAACAATTCAAGATCGCATACATGTCTTTTATCTGGCTTGTTCATTGGCAATGCTAAAGTATTGGTTAGGTTGTCTTTTGGGATTGATGGACCCAAGCAAGTTGCCATGAAACTTGCAGTTCGATCTGAGGATCAAGAAGTGAGTGATGCCATCCATGAAATAGTCGCATGTGGCTGAGTTCCCTCAACCCATCCGACGACTATATCTGAGGTTTATTCTCATTTTTTAAGCTAAATTTTTTGTGGTCTTTTTGTTTGTATAATATGTTATGTATTTTTGAGAGCAGTTTATATTTTGGTACTTTACCGTGTGATTGATAGAATATGCTTCGAAATTGACTTGGAACGTACCTGGCTCCAGATCAATAATCTTATTTATTACATGCACGACATGCAAATTTTTCTTTGTAACTACAATTCTTGAACACCAAATTTCAGTCAATTTTAATTGAAAAGCAGATGAAAATATGAAATGAGATGGTGTGAGATTTACTCTCTTGCGAGTCACCTTCCTACATCAATCCATTTTCTTCTTTTACACACAAACTTTCTTTGTGATTGTTAAGGGTGGAATTCGATTAGTGTTCGATGACGTTTCAAACAAGCGTCAATCGAAAATTCCATACGATAATCAGTTCAAACTCTTCAATTGCTTTTTAGGTGCTTCGTTGAAACTTTTTCTTTGGAATTCAATATGTCCAAATGATTGAAAGTAACCCTCTATTTATAAGATTTCTTATGAGATAATTTGGTTATTAATGTTGTAACTATCTAATTGACAAGATCTGATTTCAGTTCGACTTTTTCAGTTCGATTTTCCCAGTTCGACTTTTTCAATTCGCCTTTTTGAGATCGACCTGGATAAAATCAACTTGGAAAAGTTGATTTGTCCATAAATCGACTTGGAACCTACCACAACTTACATGGATCTTTCCATTCACTTTAGACTATCTGAGTTTCTGATTGTTGGTGACGTGATCAAGTTCGGGATACTGTATCATCAGTATTCCCTCTCTCTTATGTACCAGGCTTTTTGAGAGTTACTTTCGGTTACCAGTAATGTGATCTGTTCACCGGATCCTGTATTACCAATGACAAATTGGTCGAGTAATTAAATTGGCTGTTAAATATTTTATTGACTACTGTTGGTCAATATTTATTTATAAAAACTGACCTCAATGCATTTGGAAAACTTTCTACCAATTTGGAAATCTGGTAAAATCCTAGTTTTGTGGGCTAGAAGCCTAGAATCTTAGTTAAAATCTTTGTAACTATCAAAACATAGGCCGACATGGACTGAAATATCATTGTCTCTTTACTTTTATCATTTGAATCATTTTGTTTGATTCTGTATTAGGATAGCTGTCAGCCAATCAGCCAAATCTATTTTATTAATATATTAGCTAGCTGTCAGCCAATCAGCCAAATCTATTTTATTAATATATTAGCTAGCTGTCAGCCAATCAGCCAAATCTATTTTATTAATATATTAGCTAGCTGTCAGCCAATCAGCCAAATCTATTTTATTAATATATTACCTAGCTGTCAGCTCATCACTAATGATTTGAAAGAAAATCGTCACGCAATCAATCTATCGACACAATCCAGAAGCACTATAAAACAAGCACGACGACCATCTTCTACTTAAAATTCAGTAAGAAATTTAGAGTGGCAGTGAAGAATTGAAGAAAGTCGACATGATGAGGTTCACTGAAGAGAATGGAATTGAAGCTAACTGGCTTATGTGTGCATTTCTTGTTTGGGGAGGAAAGCGGAGGAGGGTATGAATTGTGATCTCGCTCGCCTCTAGCAGTTTAGACTATTGCTTGGTGAAAGATGGTGTAAAGTATAAATAAACCGGCAGGAACCTAGCCACTTTATATATCTGTTTCTGTTATCTTTTATATCATGTAATTATGATGATTCACTATTGTATGTTTGTTTCTCAAATATCAATCCATTGTCTACGGTTTATCCGTCACCAGTGCCAGTATTTTGTCTGTATAATATAATCCGTACTAAGAAGTAAGGACTAGAGCTACCTTGGGGAGGTCGATCGAAGTCGGACGGAGTGATTCAAGGTCCGAATCGATCCGCAAGTCCCTGATGAAATATCCAGATCGAAAGATCAGGAGGTGATTAAAAAAAAAAAAAAAGAAAAAAAAAGAAAAGAAGAAGAAGAAGTAAAAATCGACCTGCAAATCGATCAGTGACTCTGATCTTAAGATCGGAGTGTTCGATCTAGGATTCGAGAGATGAAACTTAGTTTTAGGATTGAACAAACGAACCTGTGAGGTTGACGAACATCTCCGATCAAATTAAACACGATCGCTCGACGCAATTTCAATTCGTGAACAATTTCCCTCGAAGTAAGACACCGATGATAGACTTCGTCGACGCCTTCCACGTTTTTGCTCGCCCTAGTTGGATCGAGGGAAACAGCAGTCTAGCAATATTGGCTACTCAGAACTCACTCAGTGGGCGGAAATCGAAATGTTATTTTGATGGTAAAAAGATAAAATTTAAGATAAAGTCCTTTTATAGGAGGTTTAAATTAAGTACGTGATTAAAAGAAGATTATTCATGCTAATTAGAAAAAAGATACTCTCTTTATTGGGCTTGGGCCCAAATATCAACATTATTTAAATTGTCTTTATCTGGTTTAACTTGAGCCCATTTCTGTAGTGTGAACTGTGAATTCGAGCTCATTCCTATGGAGTTTATGAACGGAGAGTCGGAGAGAAGATGAGCGGAACTCATCACTTCACTTCCATATCTGATAAAATTTAGCATCACTGTACATCAGCATCTTCGGCAACGGGACTCTTTCCTTCTTCCTACTTATGAGATGCAGATATCTAGGCACAATCCTCTTCTCCAAACTAAACCCCAAGTACTGAGGAAATTTCACCATTTCCGACAACGGCCTCTTCATCTCTCCCACCAAATACTCCACTTTCGGTTTCAGATTAAACTCCAAGCTATATCCGAAGATCGCCGGAAAACGTCTGCAAAATAACCTAGACTCCTCCAAACTCAATCCCAACTGCTCCATGAACCGAATTTTATCAACGAGTCTCTCCATGGGAGTGTTGATCAGATGCGCGTTGATAGTTGTTGGACTATTAAGGTTCCTCACGCTCATTTCTTTCAGAAACTCCACCGTCGGTCGTAAAGACAGGTTCACGTTACGGCGAAGCAACTCGGGGCATGTAGTGATGAGAAAGCGAGATTGCTCAGGTGATGCGTTGACATCTGACTCGAGAAATGCGAAGAGCGCATCGAGATTAGCAGTAGTGATGGAACGAGAAGGTAAGAAGATCTGAGGACAGAGATGGGAGAGCCGTGGGAAATCGCTGTCTAAAATACCTTTGTTCTTGAGATAATCGACGATGAGGAGGATATGGTCTAGTCTTTCCACGGTTGCGGCGGTAGAGCATTCAATTCCGAGTGATTTAAGGTATTGGGACTTCTGGCGGCGAGAAGTGCGAAATCTGAGCAAAAGTGGAGGATGTGAGGAGGAAACAGAGTTTCGACGATAAGGCTTCGGATTTTGAAACGACTGGATTGCTGGTGAGTAATGGAGCGATTGGATTAATACGGCCATGGTGTTTTATCTACTATACTAGAGAGTAGAGATAGAGAGAGCAAAACGTACAACCTCAGAAGCGCCGCCGTAAAGCTCCGCCTACTATGAATGGTTTAGTCTGATAATTGAGAGCTTGAAGAATGGAGATGATGGGAAAATATCGATTGAGTCCAATTAGTGAAGTTTTATAAGTTAAGTTGTTACAATGTCTTTAGTTATGTTTTAACTTTTAATTACTTAAATCAATCTGTTACTGTTGTTTTATAATCAGTCATTTAAAAACGTGAATTCAAGTGAAAACGATTATTTGAATACTATTTAAGAACTTGAATCTTAGTATTACATTACTTAATAAAATCCTCCTTCTACAAGCAATTTCATTAAATGCTCGTGCACAAAAAAATCATTTTTAATATTAAATGAACAATTTTGCACTATAGAAATTCTTAAATAGTGTTCAAATAACAATTTTCACCTGAAAATGGTCTTGATGAATAAATCCTTTAGACAATTAATTAGACACATACTATCGATGAAATTTCATATATAAATCCTTTAGAAAATTCGTTAAAATTGAGGTTTAAAACTTATGTTCTCAATGTCTCTCTATCTTTGTATGCCAACATTTTGCATATCCCAATGAAAATAGATAGTAGAGATGAGTAACTCACAAAGAGCATAATAAAAAAGAGGATCACTAGAAATTGACACTATTATTTCATATAAACTAACTATTGAAATTTGAAACATATTATTTCTTGACACTAGACAGTGATATACTGATACATCATGTATGTGTTTTTTTCTAGGAAATTGAAAACAATATAGCAATTATTAATGCAAGTAATGCATCCCCAATGACATAGTTTGAGCTCTCTTTATGCTAACCACCCAATGACAAAAACTTTCCTCTTAGAAAAATCAGTTGGAAGCAACTCTACGACATTATAATTTATAAGTATTTAGAGTATGCACTATGTGAAAAGTACAATTGGAACAACCCCTTCTGCAAAACTGAAAAATGGAGGCGATGATCCAAATTATAAGAGGTATGTGGAAATTGATGAGTTTGTACTAAGTTGAATCAGGGCAACAGTCTCAAGTTCAAATCAGACTGTATTACTGTAACCATACAATAAACAGCATAAACATCCTTTGAAGCTTGAAAAATATTGGAGAAAACTGAAGAAGTACTCTCCAATTCATAAGTCTAAAGTTCAATCACTTGGAGAGAAAAATGAGAAGCCTAAAGAAAACACTTAAAATTCCAATGAATATGTTTTAACTTTTAAGTCCTTAAGAAATTCCTTTCTAGGTACTAGATGTATATCAGATTACACATGACATCATGTCAATGTAATAGAATATATAGTTAATGACTTGATGTTTAGGATATTTTTGTCCCCATTGAACTCTAAAGATAGTTTTAGTTTTGTTCAAATGGCTGATTGGCTACTTAAAAAGAATGCTATGATTAGAAGATTGGACAATAAGGATAAGGATTCTAATGAGTTCTAGGCAATTATGCATACAAAGAATTATAAAGGTGGTTTATAAGGGTTCAAACTATAACTCTGGTTACAAAGGTTCAAATTACAATATTTCTGTTAAATATCAGTACAACAAAGGATGTCAAAAGAGATTCAAACAATAATCATATCTCTAAAGCAATAAGCCCAAATAATCAACTTCATTATTAAAAGTCCACGAGTCTTTCAACACTAACCATGATTGTCAGATCTGTGTCAAACATGGTCATTTTGGCTAAGAATTGTCCTGAAAGAGTAAATTTTTCTGCTTATAATGTTGAAATTCATGAGGTACCTACAGAAGAAGATCGAGAAGTAATAGAATACTGTGTAAATAATATAAATATATAACAATGCTAATTTTGTTGAGTCTACAATATGGAACGATGCATGGTCTCAAAAGACTCTTCTCACATAACATCCGAGGAAGGGTTATTTTCAAAGTGAACCTTAACTTAATAAGACCTACTATATTGTTAGAGTAGAAAATGTTGAAAACTTGAAATTCTAAAAATGATTAAAACAGGTTCTATAATATTTTATATGAATAATAGAATCTTGACATGAACAAAACGTTAATATCATCTCATAATTTAGCAAAGGATGTGAATGGGTTTGTTATACTTAACAAAGATTATTTTTTAATTTGGGATATGAGTATATGATCAGCAAAGATATTTTGTACACTGGGATTAGTAGGGAACTAGGAATGGACGTGCTTCAGGACTGTGTTAATTAGAGATATTTGGCATAAGAGGTTGGGCATCCCTCAATCCAGACTGTCAAAAGGATCTTAACACATTGAAGTAGATAGTGTTGGATGTAGAAAATTTTATAATAATTGCCCGATGGGTAAAAATTCACCAATTGCCATTTGTAAGAAGTGAAAATCAATCAATAAAAATGTTTGACATAGGGATATGCCCTTGTTTTGTATAAATAGGACTTTTTTTTAACAGTTGTGGATGATAAGTCTAGGTACACTTGGTTTGCTCTACTCATAAGGAAAAGTGATATGATAACTGAATTTGTATTTTTTGCAAAAATGATGGTAAATAGATTTCAAACTATAATTAAAATAATTCAATCAAATAAAGTATTTGAGTTTAAAACATCTAACTTTCAAATCTTTAAAAAAAATGGCATATCAATTAGGTTTAGTTGCCCATATACTCTTTAACAAAATAGAGTAGTTGAAGGGAAACAAAAACATATAACTGAAATGACCAATTCTAATTTTAATATTGAGGTTATAGATACCTCAAAAAATTTAATAAATAGAATGCCAAAACCAATTCTTAAGGGAATCTCACCTCATCAAAAACATTTAGGTAAAAAATCAGAATACACAATTCTAAGATGTTTTGTGTATAGGTGTTTTCCTTTAATGATTTTTTTAAGTGTGGTATATGTATGTTAGGATATTCTCCATGATAAAGGATATAGATGTTTAGATTCTAAGAGTGGTAAGGTTATTATTTCTAGAAATATTAGATTTGATGAACATTTTTATCCTTTAGTAGAATTAAACAAGGA
Organism: Zostera marina; assembly: GCA_001185155.1. Taxonomy (NCBI): domain Eukaryota; kingdom Viridiplantae; phylum Streptophyta; class Magnoliopsida; order Alismatales; family Zosteraceae; genus Zostera; species Zostera marina. The sequence goes on along the minus strand of LFYR01000252.1, from coordinate 157,005 downwards.
AACTATTAATAGTAGAAAATTAAGCATAATGAACATGCTAAGATATTGCCTCCTTTTTCTTCCTGGATCAGAATCTTTAATCTACAATGAACCAACCAAGGAAAATTCAATTGATAATGAACCTGTTGCAGATAATCCAGTTCTTGTTGATGTGAATTCTGTTGAAATACACAAAGTTTAGCTGGTCTGTTTCCTGATTCCTCCGAATGCCCAAATCTGCCCACATCAAAATTCCAAAGCACGCATGACATGGTTTGTGATAGTTAATTAATGGGGCCTGATAACTCAACAAATATATGTAAAGCAGCAAACCTTAAGGTTTTTGTCCCAACTTCCAGTGCACAATGCGCTCCCATCGGCTGACAATCCCAAACAAGAAATTCTAGCATCATGCGAGTTTTGAAGATCTCCCAAATTCAGAACCACCTGTACGAAGTTTTGTTAATAATCATCACAATTCACAATTTGTAAATTGTATGTATACAATAAGGAAAATAGTGGCAACCTTTGCCAATAGTGTATCCCAAACATAGCAATCACCATTCGAGTATCCCGCAAATAAGAGCCTGCCTGAGATGGAGAAGGCGATGGATGTAACTATAGGATGATTATCATTAGTGTTATTGAGCCGATTACTCTGGCCATAAACTTGAAGTTGGTGTCCGGTTCTTATGTCAAATAGTCGACATGTACCATCATCTGATCCAGTTCCAAATCTCTGACCATCTGGAAAGAACTTCACAGCATTAACATCTCCTTCATGACCATGAAACGTTTGGACTGCACGACTTGCAATTCGAGTATCCCAAAGCCGAGCTGTGGCGTCACATGAGCCCGAAACAAACGTCTTAGAATTTGAGGTGTTCGCTGAAACACTGGAAGTAACCCCATAAAACGTGATTAAATCTTTCTTTCGAAACACAATAATCTGTATACTAGAATGAAATCAATGTACCTCAAGACATCAGCTGTGTGGCCTGATGAAAATTCACCTCTAAAAATAGAAAGTCTTTGACCGGCATTGATATCCCATAGAACACACGTCTGATCACCAGAGCCGGTGATTAAACGATTTTCCTCGTTGGGCAAATATTGACATGAAGAAACATAGCCTTTATGACCTCTTAGTACTGTAGATATCGGAAGATTTCCATTTCCACCAGGCTGAGAGTTGAGATTGAATATAGAGCAAGCACTGTCAAGACCACCACAAGCAACAGACTGCCCATTTGGGGAGAAGGCACATGTCATGACCCAAGCACAAGGTAACTTTATGGCATGAATTTTCTGACTTGTTAAAGCATTCCAAACCACCAACCTTCCATCTTGAGATGCGCTCACTATCCGATTCTTTTCAGGAGTCCAATCCAATGCATAAACCTAGAAATAATTGGTTTAATTTTCGTAATTGCTGTAAATCGATGCAATCTTAGGGTTTAAAATTTTAGCCTATTTTCTCAAATACCCAAACAATACAAAAATGAAATCTCTGCTCACCTTTCCAGTGTGACCCTGCAGCGTTCTGCAACACACAAGATCCGTAGGGTTGAAGCTAACTGCCGTCGTCCCATGATTCTTCGCATATCCGGAAACTGCACACCATCAAATCCCCATTAAAAAAGAGGAGAGGGCATACAGCATACTAATCAAATTAATATATTACCATCGGCATCTAGGAGAAGCACTCGCCGCTGTTTCAGCCTCTCTCTTAGATTATTTACAGCCGTCGTCGCTGCTGCATGTCGATCCTTCAACTCCATGGCCGACATCTTCTTTCTCTTCGACGTCCGACGTCACTTGCAGTTTGATGGAGAAGATCGAGGAGCAAATATTAGGGATATTAAGAAGGCATCTATTATTAGAAGACAATCAAGAAGACTAGAAGAGTCAAGACATGTGTTATGTTCTTAATTTGTTATGTATATACATGATGTTAATTACTTTGGTGGGTATTAGTTAATAATTATACCATAAACTAATTACTATACTTAAATTATAAATACAATAAACATAACATATTAAATTATAAAATTAATCATATTTTATTTTTCTTTAAAATTTCAATACTGATTTACATTTTACACTTCATATTTTAAAGGGTAAGTGTTAAAACTAACCACCTAAGATGGTTTGGTGATCAAAAATAACCACCAAGCCTAGTCATTAGGTGGTTAGGGTGTATTAGGGGGTAAATTTTCTTAATTTGTCCTTCATTAGTAAATTATGTTGGGTTTACTCATACCCGATAACCCGTTACAATGACCCGACAAACCCGATCTTCTTATTTTCTTCTGCCCCAATCCCTTCTACTGAAGCCAGCAACGGAGGAGGACGCCCGGACGAGAGAGCGTGTACGGACTGGAATGGGTTCAGAGGAGGACCTGGAGATGATGGAGACCCAACGTCGCGAGCATACGGGCGTGGAAAGGAGTATCTTCCAGATCCTCCCGCAGGAGGAAGAAGGATTCCTTGAGCGTGAAATCAGAGCCACCACCTGTGGTAGAAAAGAAACCTTCTTTTGAGATTGAAGATTCAAGTGGTGCGACAACCACACATAAGGATTCCAGTACTACACAAATGGCG
>LFYR01000252.1:55853-154038 GCA_001185155.1 Zostera marina | reverse complement strand
TTTTTTTTTGCCCGTTATTGACAATGGCATATCAAAGAAAATTTAAATAATTTTTAAGGGTAAAATGGTCATAAAAAATGAAGGTGGTTAGTTTTAACTCCAAAGCTACCTTAGGTGGGTAGTTTTGACAATTTTCCTATTTTAAAATCAGTTTCGGGTGTTATAATATATTGTGTTATATTTCAGGTGTTAGATGATCATCTATTGATATCTTACATTTATTAAAAAAAATCCATTCATTCTCGATCTCAATTCTCAAGGTGAAAAATAGATGGTTCAGATATTATAACTCGAGGTGTAAAACTCGAAAGGAGGGGACACATAGTTAGTAGTTACAAGTTACATATCTTGCAAAAACACACCACCAACGTGAAACTATAAGAGTCTCGGAGGACTAAACATTTCATTGACCCCCAAATTATTCTCCATACAACATAGCAAAACATGTGAGATTCAAAACTCCCTCATTCTGCCTGCAAAAAAGATTTTAGATGGAAGATTAGTGGATTACCATGAATAATAAATATGTTTTTTAATTATAATTTATAAATAATCAGTAATCAGTATAACGAATCACGTGTGCAATTATGCTATTTTCTAACTTGTTGATGCAAGATGGATGCATTGGGAATGAATCTATGTATCATGTATATTACCTTTAGAAATTTGGTCAGAAGAGTGGTGGTGCTGTAATTAAAACCTTCCACAGGAGTTTTTTCTTTGCGAGATTTACTCAGCTGCAATGTAACTTGGGAAGCCAGGGACTGTAATTCCACATATACAAAAATAGAAGTTAATATAGAACTATATCATGATTGTATATACTATATAGTATTATAACTTAGATTTTTTAAGAAGAACAGACCTTTCCCAACTCCACCCCCCACTGGTCAAATGAGTTGATTCCCCATATAAAGCCTTGTACAGCTACTCTGTGTTCATATATAGCTAAAAGCTGTATGTATAAAAATCAAACATAACTTTCATCATTGAAGCACAATCCCCAAAAGAGAAATACAAATGATTCACAGAACATACCTGGCCAATATTGTAAGCACCAAGGGATGGTAATAGAATGCTCAAGGATGGTCGATTGCCAGAAAAGGTCTGCGAGTATTTAAATCTCAATTATAAACCTCAAATGCAAAAAAAGCTCACAGTGACGACAAATCGTACTAAAATTACCTTGTGAGGAATCAGATCATTAGCAACATTATCAGCCAACAACTGTTCTGAGGTCTGCATTCCATCCATTGAAACAAAATAGGTAAGTGCTTACAAAATACATCTTGTTTACTAATATTTACATACGTACCTTTCCATAAGCAAGAGCATCTGGCTGAGCAAAAAAATTTGACATGAGTTCATCATGGTTACACACAAGTTCATCTGGAACAGAGAACAACAAAAATTAATACAAAGGGAACATCTTTTAGCACGATAAAAATCTAAAAGTACGAGCATTCAGATTTGGTATTTCGGTTATCCTTTGCACCTTTCAAAGAAATGGGATGCTGACTTTTCATAACACCGATAAAATCACAAGGAATAACCCTTCCCTGCATATTTTGGGAAAAAATAATTTCTTCAAGAACATTTTCAGATCAGAATCAATGAATACAACTTCTCCATAAAATAAATGCCACTTTAACGTGCTAGTTCAAGTAATACAATTGTCTATACAGTCACCTTATCTAGAGCATGCCTTCTTGCATTTTTAACATAGTGAAACAAGAGAAACTAGTGGAAATACAAATATTAACTTTATAATAAATCATTTTATTATTTCAAAATTAAAACCACACTTCTGGTGAAAACTGTTAAAATCAACCAAAATTTAATCTAGGCAGACAAGAGACAAAAATACCTGGTGGATTAGCTGATAAAAACTGTGCTGCCCATTTGTACCAGGTTCTCCAAAATCAATTTCACCCGCCTCAAAAGGAAGTTTTATTCCATCAATTGTTACACCTTTTCCATTGCTCTCCATGCTAACCTAGAGATGGAAATGAATTGCTTAAAATGTGAACATTACAACAAAATCATCGAGTAGTGTACCTGCTGTATATGTGGAGCAAACTTCTCCAGAGCCTGTGAATATGGTAATATTGCCTATAAAAGTAAATGCAGCGATTACTCGTTATATAAGTATTGTTTAAAAGGTAGTTCAGAGAAATTGAAATATTTTGACCATAGATATTAAGGTGGGCCTGATTGAGGAAGTCGGGCATTTTAAATATATGGTTTAATAATTATCTTATTTAAATATCTATGTTGTTATATATTAGTCCCACGACAATGAAACATAAAAAAAATGAGAGGCATGTGTATTTCAATTGAATCGGCTCTGTTCTATAGTATAATATTTGTTACTTCTTGACAGTATAATACACCTTATTTGGGCACACAAGAAGAATATTATATATTATGTTGGTGTCCGCAGGGAATGAACCCTTGGTCTCTTATATCGAACAAGAAGATCTTTAATATTACAACAGGTAGTTAATGACTAATTACTATGCGACACCTCAATTAATATGATTTTGTATATATTAAAAATAAAGAACTTGGTAAGATGCTCACTCTAGAAGAATAGCCAAGAAATGTTGAATTCCATACACTCAGTAAACCCAGAATCACCTAATTGTATACAACAATAGTTAGATAAAAACAGATGTCAAAAGTGTTTAGATAGAAACCTACAATAACTTTAAAAAACGTGGTCATGATGCATAAAAAGATGGAATATTACTGATTACTTACAGGTAAATTCTTCTCATATGGGGCCGAACAAAAGTGTTCATCAATGCTAGAGGCACCATCAAGAAAGCTTCACAAGAATATAAAGGATCCCAATTAGATATGCTATATGATAATTATTATGTGAAAGACAACATTATGACAAGGTTCTCTGTTATCAATACTGTCTGTGCAACCAAAATGATTTAGACAGTATACTGCTTGGATGTGGAATAAATATTAAACTTGTAAAAAAATGCTAAAATAATGATATTAAATTTTTATTATTGAGTAATTATCATTTTATTGTTCATGGAGGCAGTATAGTAATAGAATACCATACTTGCGAACGACAGAAAAACCATATTGCAGAGACAATGGAAGTACTCCAACTGCACTACAAACTGCAATTAAATGCTTAGAATCAGCATAAAGCGATATACCAGACCAAAAAAAACTCCCCTATATTAACTGTGCAAAATCAAATTGATATTTTACCACTGTAGCGACCTCCAACCCAGTCCCAGAAGCCAAAAATGTTGTTAGGATCAATCCCAAAATCCTTTACAAGCTGAACCATAGAAGAAATATCGCAATAATGGCAGATAATGCAAATGTTAAAAAGGCATCACCTAGCTTAATATATAATTCACGCCACTATGACATGAAATGAAACAAGTAAAAAAATCGTTGTAATATTGTATAATAATGAATATTGCCCTATGATAGATTACGTAAAAGTGGCCATGACCAATTATAGTAAGAATAATTAGAATATTTAAGAAAAAAGAGTGTCATAATGACAATCATTTATGTATCCTTTTGTTCCCAGAACAATTATGATATGGTGAATCACTGGTTTGTAAACTAATATCATCAAAACAAGCAAAATTCAAAGTTGGTCAGAGCCTCAGAGGAGCGAGCTATGATTGAAACATTCAAAATATAAAACTCGACTAATTATTATTATGCATGAGGCAAGAGATTTGACATTTTGACTAATAACAAGAAGATAATATACTTTCTAAATTACATTTAACTTCTGACAAGAAATAATAAAGATTATTGGGTTTTTTAGAAGAATGTTAATAGTTATACTAATATTAAGGAATATGCTTGTTATGCAAATAAATACTGTTAGTAACCATAACAGTCTTTATCAGACTATATATATAGATGAACTATATAATCAAACATCAATGAGAAAGTTCATTCTCTATTACCTTACTCTTCAATTCAGTAGAGTTTATCATTAAGTACTTAAACTTTATCATTCATTAGGTGTGTGTTGTTATCGGTAAGTACCTTTATGTTTGTACTGACGGCAACCATGTGTTTTGAAACTGCATCAGATCTGTAAGATGTGCATACATAAAATATATTGATTTATAGAAAGAGAAAAGCAAAAAGCTGAAAATGATGGAATGATATTTTGTACTGACCCGAGTTCATTTTTAATCCACTCCCTCATTGTTCGAGCATTCAGCATAGTTTCACGTGTCGTGAAAGTCTTTGAAACAATCACGACTGTGTGGGAAAAGATGCGAATAAGAAATGGTATTCGGTTAAAGAAAAGAGTGGAGAAAAGTTGAAAATAGATAATGTTTTACCTAGAGTGGTCTCAGGGTTCAGCCCTGTGATACTGCGTGCATAATCAATTGGATCTACATTTGCAAGACTGCAGAAGGTTCATATAGACTATTACTAAAATATGTAATTTTAATATTTTATACTTAAAGAAGAAGAAAAAGATGGTGGTATGTGCAGATCAGCACAACTGTCTAAGTGGATCTTCTTTCTTCCATGTACCGCATTTCAGCAGGTAAGGAAAAGTTTTTCATGGAAAACCAAGCATGGATAATTCATAATTTAATGATATGCTAATGAGTGTGAACATCCACCTCTGTAGGGTTGTAGAACTTATTTGCCTTTTCATAAAGTTGTGAATTATGATGTTTGGATATAATGTATGAATGAAATAATACAATAGGTTATGATGTGGTAATGCATTCCATTGAAGTATTAAATGAAATTTGCTGATGTGGTAATGTTAGGCATACTCACAATCGTAATTGGTGACCTTTGGCACACTCAGAAGCCTCTGGATCTGTAAGAATGTATACCCTGTGAGTAACCATTAATATAAAAAATCTAAAATCTATTTCAAAACAAACAATGAATACAAAGTTTAATGCAAATTGATCATATAATTTTATCGTGGATGTCTTTTAAATAATTTATGACCTGTTTGAAGAGCGGTGTGCACAAATAGAGGACCTAGGAAACTGCCACCAATACCAACTGCCACAACATCTTTTAATACCTTACCGGTTGCTCCAACCTGAATTGGAGGATAATGCATTTTAAAATGGCATGCATATTATTTATAAGAGTTTTGAAGAGCATTGTGCTTCTTACCCACAAACCACTTCGTATTTTTTCAGAAAAAGCTTTAATTTTGTCCAAAACACTCCAAACATCTGGGACTACATTGACTCCACGGCTGCATATAACTTTATCTTTTGGAGCTCGCAGAGCCATGTGAAGTACGGATCGGTTTTCAGTGATGTTTATCTGCACCACAATAGTTAATAGGCACAGTCAAAAGATAAAGATGATATTTATCTGCACTGGTTGTAAAAATATTATGGTCCAAATAATATGATGGCGGTAATGAAGGGTTAAAGATAATTGTCAACGCAGAATCAAATTTATATCTAAATGGCATGGAGATATCAAAGTAAGCACTACAGACTCTACTGCAATTTTAATACAAAAATGTAAATATTACAAGCTCTCCATTGGACATTCTATCAATCTTCTCTTTAAGATGTGCTGCCTGCAATAAATAGACTTGAATTGGTAAAAACATGTAAGTTAATGTGTTAAACAGAAGAAAAGAGATCAATGCTACATTCAAACCTTTGCCAAATTGAAAAGCTTCTCCATAGTCTTCTGGGAGGCTTGTTGCCTTGAGTAATCTACTAGTATTCCATCTGTCTCTCTGCATAATGTTCAGCACAGCATACAATAAATAACAAATTTCAAGTCAACAGAACCAAAATCACACTTCTTAGTTCTTACACCATCATAGACTTGCATCGCTCGGTATCATTCATCAGATTACGTAAATGAGTAGGTTTTATGTCTTCAACATGTGCCTGTTGATTTTCCATTAGAAATTTCAATAAAAAAAGACAATAGAAAATGACACAATCACCATATAGCCCATTACCCATACCTTCAAATCCATCCATGGCTCAGTTTCACAAATAAGAGTGGTTGATGCCATACTTATTCCTGCAATAAAAGATCCATAACAGCTTCACAACAACAAGAAAAAAATCGATCGCACCCAATTTAATCTAATTGAAAATTTGAAACCCCTACATCTAGTTCTACATCAAAATCTACCTGAACAGACTAACAGTACAGTTTTCCAAGTCTTACTTATCGCCTATAGAAAACAGTTATAAGATCATGCAATTGCAAATATGCAGACCTTCAGCTTATTAAAGAGGAAAATAAAAGACAGGAAAACCCATTAATCATAAGCGAAGCGAAACGACCGCCTCTAACTTATTCTTCTTCTCACATCGCCACCATCAACAAAAGAACCACTCATCATCATACATATAACTGAATCTATTTTGTTTCAAAAAAAATATGAATCTATTCGATAACGCTAGATTTCGTTGTACTCGAAAAAACTACTAAAACACTGATTTCCCTAACTGGCGATCGAGATCTCACAAGAATTCCAAATTCATAAACTTAGATTGTATGTCGAAAACAGAAAAGTAGATCAGAAAGAAGAAGAAGATGAAACCCGAATTCTAACACCGCTTCGAATCGAATTTTCAGCGAAACAAATTAAAGACAGTTTTGAGTGCCGATCACCAGATTACCTAGGAAATTGTGATTATTTCTCAGAAGGGATTTGACCGGCGACGCCCGTGAAAGAGATGAATAGACTAGGGGATTCACAACTTATACGATGGATGCGTTGGCATTTCTGATGACGTGTCATAAATGTATAATGTTCATGCGCGTACGTGGAGAGCATACAGCATTTCCTTGGGCCTCACCATTTTAAAATGTCTTTTTTTTATCTGTAAAAAATAATGCACTCATTGTCATTGGTCAAACTGTCAAAGCCTCAGAGGTCGTGATTCATATAAACTAATTATATCGGTTCTTCTTTATCTTCAATCTTAATATTAAAATATAATTGCCACGTGTATAGTTATATCGTGGCACGTATCATTTTTTGATAGACGATTTTTGAATTAAAATAAAATAAATAATTTTACAAAACATAAAGAATATAAACAGACATTTTTAAAGAGTGTGGAAAAATGTGGAAAAACAAAGGAATATAGAGTGACTGAATGTGTAGAAGGTACGTCAAGAATCGATCATTGAGCCAAATCGCGCAGAGACAGGAAGACTCCTTGAGTTGGAAAGCGACGCTGAGACAGAGAGAGGTTATCGCAAAATGTGCGTGATCGCGTCCCTCTGAAAAGGTGGCTGATTCTCTCTATTCTCGTATAATCACAAGTATATCTTAAATGTATTACAAGTGATCCCCCCCTTTACACTTCACCCCTAGGGGTATTTATACAATTTCCTATCGGACTCTGGACCCTATGCTTTCGGATTAGGATCCGATATAACGGATTCAACATACTTGGGACGCCATCTTTGGGAAGTTAACCGCTCGGGCTGACGGGTCCTTCCAGCCGACTTGGTCGGGTGAGTGTTCGTGGGGCTGACGGGTCCGCCCGGCCGGTTTGAACGGGCGAGTGTCCTTGGGACGACTTGGGCTTTCTTCTTTCATTCATCTCGCTGGGTCTTGCTTCTGGACTCCTTTGTGGGTCTGGGCTGGTAACTTGGGGGTACCATCAGTGCGATTCTCAGAGAACAGTACTCAAGAGCATTGATTGGTAAGGGCAGTAGAAATACGATTAAAAATGCAAGGATGTCCCTCCGCCTAGTGCACCCAACAGATGAAATGGCAAGAGGCATCTGGGCAAATAAAATAGGGAAGGTGGCCCTTCTCAGAAATGCTTAACATTGATTATAATAGAATTGGAAAGATTACTTATTACAATATAGCAAATATCCTTTTATAGGATTTAGAGTTTATCCAACTAACATATTACATATTTACCACACTACCCTTGATGATTTAACATTTAATACCCCCTTTTAAATCAGTAATTGTTGGAGTAGTAGTAACTAACTATTTAAGTGTAGAACTGCAAAACATAGATGAAAAACCCAACGTGCTACTTATCTGTCCTACTTATCTTTTCTTTTAATTCTGGGAAAATCTTTGTCCTACTTATCTGTCCACTTGTTATTCTCATCATTATTCACAGTCATTCCTTTTCTTGAAAGGAAGAGAGAGTTAAGCCAAACCAAAAAAAATCCTGTTTATTTTAGTTTCAGATCCTTACTTGTGATTTATCCAATTTAATCATCGAAAGAAAGAAAAAAATTACACACAAAATATTCTAAGTTAGGTTATAGATCAATCATACATGAAATTTCAATTTTAATAACATGCAAAGATTAATATAAATATTTTGTGATAATGCCTTAGTGAAAACATCTGCCAGTTGATTTTCGGAACATACATGTTCAACTTTTAAATGATTTTTAGATATTAATTTCTTAATAAAATGAATGTCCGTTTCTATAAGTTTTGATTTTTGTTTAATTACTGGATTTTTAGCCATAAAAATTGCCAATTTGTTATCACAAAATAATTGTGGTACACAATGTATTGGAAAACATAGGTCTCTGCAGATAAATGTTGTCCATCTAATTTCTGCAGCTAGGGTTGCTAATGCCCTATATTCTGCTTCTGCACTGGATCTAGATATTGTATCTTGTTTCTTAGATATCCATGTTATCAGATTTCCTTCAATAAAAACACATAAACCTGTTGTCGATTTTCTAGAGTCTGGGTCTCCTGCAAAATCAGCATCACAGTATCCAAAATTTTATTTTTTTTAAACATTTTTGTGAAATGTAGTCCATTACTAAGTGTTCCTTTGATATATCTCAGAATTCTCTTAGCTGCCGCTAAATGTCCTGTTCTAGGCTCATGAACAAACTGATCAACTTAATTTACTGCATAAACCAGATCTGGTCTTGTTTGAGTTAGATATTGCAAAGATCCAACCAAGGCACTATAGTTTGTAATATCTTAGACTAATTCACTCACCATCATTCCTTTTTAGTTTTGAATTTGGTATTACTGATGAATTGCAAGATTTACAATCCATCATATTATATTTTGATAGTATGTTGAAGGCTACCTAGATTGATTCATATATATGCTACCATCATTGTTGTATTTTATTTCTATTCCAAGAAAAAAAATTAGAATTCCTAGATCTCTACATTTAAACTCTTTGCATTAGTGTTTTATGAACAACTCAGTTTCATTAAAGTTATTCCCTGTTATTATTAGATCATCAACATATACAACCATCCAGATTAAAATATTATCTTTAAAATAGGTGAATAATGATGAGTCTGAGAGACTATTGTAAAACTCATTTAATATTAAGAAGTCTCTTAATCTATTGTACCAGGATTTAGGAGCTTATTTATGTTAAATTCCAGGCGCGGAGTAGTAGTCGCTTCATTCACCGGGATATCCCCAAACATGTGATGCTCAAAGTGGTGCGGAGTACCCATTCGCGTTGCTAGGGTTTGTCGCCCACTCTGGTGTTTGCAGATACCGGTATTAACTACTGTTAAGGAAGAAGAAAGGAGAAGAATTTGAATTGATTTTGTTAATCACGTGTAATCTGTGATTAACCTGATTAGTTGAATTAATTTTGTAATTGTTTACACTTTCTTATTTATTACAAAAGTTTTAACAACTTAATTAATCAATTCAAAACTAACTATAAATCTTCTCCTCAATCGTGATTGGTCCATCTCAGATTTATTGAAACTATTGCACTTTAGACCTTGCGTTTTCTTTAACTCGTTTTATGAGTCACGGTCCAAATTGCCTGCATAGTAAAATCTTATAACAAAATTAGTTATTTTAATAAAAACAATCGTTTATTACATTTCAGTCCTTATAACGATTTATTTGAAAACTTTATGAATAACACCCTGATAGTTTATAACTATCAGTTTATTCAGTTATGTCATGACCTTATGATTGTTTTTATTACAGTCTGATCCTTAGTCCTGTTCAGTGGTAAATTGCATATTTTACCCTGAACTTTCAGCATATTCTTATACTCCCCCCTCAAGCCTTGGAATACATATTATGGATTCCTAGCTTGACTGAGAATGCTGTAATTTCATTTTCTCCTAGAGATTTGGTAAAAATATCCGCAAGTTGGTATTTTGTACCTACTTGTTTTAGTAAAATTATACCTTTATCTATCATTTCTCTTATAGAGTGGCATGATATCTCTATATGCTTACTCCTCTCATGAAATACTGGATTATTTGCAAGATAAATTGCAGATTTGTTATCACAGTATAGAGAGGATGGCATTGATATTTTTATTTTTAAATCTCTAAAGAGTTGATGTAGCCACAGTATTTCACACTGTGCTTTGCTGATGGCCCTATATTCAGCTTCACAAGATGAAAGTGAAACTGTGTTTTGTTTCTTGGATTTCCAAGAAATTAGTGATGTCCCTAAAAACATACAATAACCTGATAGTGATTTCCTGCTGATTGAGCAAGAGCCCCAGTCTGAATCACAATATCCATGAAGATCCATCTGATTTTGTTTCTTATATAAAATGCCCTGTCCAGGGGCATTTTTGAGATATCTTATCACTTTGAATAAGGCTTGAAGATGGATTTCATTAGGATTTCCCATAAATTGGCTTAACCAATGGACAGGGAAGCTAAGATCAGGCCTGCTTATGTTTAGGTATATGAGTTTGCCTACTAGTGACCTATAGAGAGTTGGATTCATTATAGCCTTTGCTTGCTCATTTCTTAGATTTATATGTCTCTCCATAGGCACTTTTGAAGGTTTTGCATCTATAAGGCCACTCTCTTTTAGTATGTTTAATGCATACTTTCTTTGGGATATGTATATACCTTCTGGTGGATATGTAACTTCAATCCCTAAGAAATAGGATAGTTTTCCTAAATCCTTTATTTTAAATTTTTTTTCAATGTTCTTTTTTATTAAGAACATCTCTGTTTCATTATTTCCTGTTATAATGATATCATCCACGTATACTAACAGATATACTGTATTCCCATTTATGTTTTTGACAAATAGTGAATAGTCAGAGGGTGTTTGAATAAAATCCATTTCAATTAATACCCCTTTTAATTTTGCAAACCAATTTCTAGATGCCTGCTTTAGACCATATAGAGACTTATTAAGTTTGCACACTCTTTTATCTCCATCACTAAGAAGTCCTTGTGGTGGTTTGAGGTACACTTCTTCATGGAGATCTCCATGAAGAAATGCATTATTCACATCTAATTGGTATATGTTCCACCCTTTGATTGCTGAAATTGCAATTATAGTTTTCACTGTGGTCATTTTAACCACAGGTGCAAAAGTTTCATAATAATCAAACCCTTCCTTTTGGGTAAACCCTTTTGCTACAAGTCTAGCCTTGTATCTTTTTACTTCACCATTTGGTCTATATTTTACTTTATAGATCCATTTGGATCCCACAAGTTTCCTATCATGAGGAAGTGTGGTTAATGTCCATGTCTTGTTTATGTGAAGTGCCTCCATTTCTTTTTTCATTGCTTCTACCCATTTAGGGTTTTTAGAAGCTTCTGAAAAGGATTGAGGTTCTTCATGCATTGACATTTGTTGAAGTAATCTTTTGTGGTTTTTGTTTATTCTATGGTATGAAACCTGATTGCATAAGGGGTATTTCCCTTTATGACTATCATTCCCATATTCCTTGTCATTTTCAAGAAAAAACTCCTTGTATGACTTTGGTATGTGAATGACTCTACCAGCTCTTGTAATTCTTTCTATTTTATTAGTTTCCATTAATTTTTCTGGAAATGTATAGGGGACAACTTGAAGTTGTTCATTTCTTTCTCCTGAAATTTCAGAAGGATTACTTTGTTGTTCTGTTGCAATTTCTGCAATTGATGAAGTTATTTCATCATTATTCTGAAAAATTTCAGAATTAAGGTTATTTTCAAGATTTTGAGGATTGCTGATAGAGTTCCTGTTTAATCTTGACTCAGTAGTACCTTTTTCTTTGTTTTTTTCTATATTTGTATTCTCTACTTGATTTGTCATTTTATTTTGCAATATTAATTGCTCTGGACACATTTGGCCAGATTCTGACCTTATATCTGATATAACCATCAGATCTTGGTTTTCTTTGCTTAGACCAGTCTTTTGGTTTTTGTTTGATGTATTTTGATCTGAACTTCTATTCAGATTCTGTTTTTTATCTTCTGGTCTAGCTTTTCTGTTGAAAAAATTATTTTTAATATTTTCATTTAATTCAGATTGTTCTGAATATACTTGATCATTTTCTGATCTTATATCTGAATTTATTTTCAGATTTTTATTTTCTGATCTTCCTTTTTTGTTTAGATCAGAATTTTTAAAATTGTTTTTGCCTTGGTTATAACTTTTATAGTCATACCAGGACTTGTTTGTATCATCATGATATAGGAGTACATTATCATACAAGTTTTCAAAAAAAATAGGTTTCTTTGTGTTTTCTGAGCTTATATTGTCTTTGAATGGGAATATAGATTCCCTAAAAGATACATCTCTGGAAACTACTAATTTTTTATCTAAAATATTTAGAATTAAATATCCTTTAACACCCTTTGGATAGCCCATAAAAACTCCTTGAAAAGTTTTGGGTGAAAACTTATTTTCTACTTGGGTTGTAGATGCATAGCATAAACACCCAAAAGTTTTAAGGTTTTCATAATTGGGTATTTTCTTATGAATTATTTCATAAGGTGTTTTGTTTTCTATTATTTTGGAAGGGATCCTATTAATTAGGTGGGCTGCTGTCAAAATGCATTCCCCCCAATATTCGAGTGGGATATTTCCTTGAAGGTGTAGGGCTCTTGCAATATTCAAGAGGTGCCTATGCTTCCTTTCTACCCTTGCATTTTGTGCAGGTGTATAAGGGCATGAAAATTGTTGAATTATTCCATTTTTTTCAGAAAAATCCTTAAAGTTATTAGAGGTGAACTCTCCTCCATTATCACTTCTAATAATTTTAATTTTAGTTTGGAATTGTGTTTTAACCATTTTGTAGAAACTTTCAATGCATTGTAATGCCATTGATTTATTTTTAATTAAATATATCCATGTACCTCTACTTAGATCTTTTACAATAGTCAAAAAATAACTAAAATCATCATGGGTCATAATTGGGAATTTACCCCATATGTCTACATGAATGAGTTCAAAAATATTTTCAGATTTAGATGAACTAATTGAGAATTTAGGTTTAGCTTGTTTTGCTAAAGGACATATTCTACAATCATATTGTATATTATTTATTTCATTTAAAACTGAATTTTTACAAGAAGATCTATTCTTATTTGAAGAAAACTTGTTATTACAATCTGAAGAGTATTTGTTATTACAATCTGAAAAAGAAATACATTTTGACCTATTGTCATTACACTTGATATTTTTACATCTAATATCGTATTTAGAGACTAGAGTCTTCATTTTTTCAGCAGATATGTATCCTAGTCTTTGATGCCAAGTTTTGAAGTCAATGACTAGGTTTGCTAGAAAGTAATGAGGTGTGAAAAAATATAATCCATCTTGGGATTCACCCTTGCCAATCACTTTCCCTGATTTGTTTTCCTGAAATTGGAAACAATGATCATTAAATATGACTTTAATGTCATTGTCTAATGTTAACTTACTAATGGCTATTAGGTTAACTTTGAATTCAGGAATATATAAAACATTTTTAAGAACTAAGTTTTCTGAAATTTTTATGCAACCCACCCCTTTAACTACTAGTGTCTTCCCACTAGGTATTGTTACAAAATGATTAGGTTCTTTAACAGGTGGGTTAATAAACAAATGTATATTTCCAGTCATGTGCTGTGATGCACCTGTATCTACTATCCATTTGTCTATATAATTATTCATGTTACTAGAAATGTTATCTATATTAAAAGAAAAATGAAAAACTTTACCATTGTTTGACTTAGTTGAGGAAATGAGCTCCTTGAATAGCTGGATCTCTTCCTGAGTCAATGTTAGTTGCTGATTGTTGGAAGTAGTAACTTGATTTGCAGCTTCTATGTTATTTGTATTGCTGCCCTGGGGTTTTTTTCCTTGGGGTTTTTTCTGAAATTTATCTTTTGGTTTTCCAACCAAGTGATAGCATTTCTCTCTTGTGTGACCGTAGTACTTACAATTGTCACAATAAAACCTAGTATCAAGCTTCTTTCCACTTTTGGAAAACAAAACTTTTGTTCCCTCTACTGAATTTTTATCTTTTACAAAAAAAACAGACTCATTTTTCTCATTATTCCTGAATTTCAGCCTCTGTTTTTCTTCTTGTAATACCAATCCAAGAATCTTATTCATATTTGGAAGGCTCTCTAATGATAGAATTTGTGTTCTTAGATTATAAAAACTTTCATTGAGTCCTAAAAGGAATTGATGGATCATGTCTATTTCTTCTTTTTGTTGGTAAATCTTTTTGCATCCTAGACAAAAATTTTCTTTAATTTCATCTATTTGCACTAACTGATCCCAAATAGACCTAAATTTATCATAGAACTCAGATGCACTCATTGAACCTTGTTGTAAGCAACATAATTCGTATTTGATCTGATTCACTTTAGGGGCATTCCCTTGTTTATACCTACTCTCTAGGTCTAACCAAACTTGATATGCATTATTAGAGTATATGATTGTAGACTGAATTTGAGGGGAAACTGAATTCAGTATCCATGCTAGTACTAGTCCATTAACTATTTTCCATATATTATATTCTCTGCTAGCATAGTCAGTTGGCATTGTGATCTGTCCAGAGATGAAAGCATCTTTTCTTCTAGAGATTAAAGACACCTTCATCCCATTAGACCAAGTAATGTAGTTGGATTCTCCAACTAGTCTATCGGGAACTAAAATTGCCTCCGGATGATCACCGGAGGTTAAAAAGAAAGGAGACTCAGGGTCTTGTAAAGGTGAGATATACCTTTCAGATCTTTGTTTCTTGTGAAAAGATCCATTATACAAACCTTCCTCTTGGTTATTTGCCCTGGATTTCCCAGTAGACCCAGATGATGATTGGTGCGACATTGCTGGTGTCTTTATTGGGTTTTGTTGTTGTTGCAGAAGAGACTGCTGGGCGAACTCGGCTTGACTGTTTGCCGGAGGAAAAATTGCGGAAGTGGCCAGACGGTTGACCGGAGGGACGCCAGAAGCGTTGTCGGCAGATACCATGTTAAATTCCAGGCGCGGAGTAGTCGTCGCTTCATTCACCGGGATATCCCCAAACATGTGATGCTCAAAGTGGTGCGGAGTACCCATTCGCGTTGCTAGGGTTTGTCGCCCACTCTGGTGTTTGCAGATACCGGTATTAACTACCGTTAAGGAAGAAGAAAGGAGAAGAATTTGAATTGATTTTGTTAATCACGTGTAATCTGTGATTAACCTGTTTAGTTGAATTAATTTTGTAATTGTTTACACTTTCTTATTTATTACAAAAGTTTAACAACTTAATTAATTCAATTCAAAACTAACTATAAATCTTCTCCTCAATCGTGATTGGTCCATCTCAGATTTATTGAAACTATTGCACTTTAGACCTTGCGTTTTCTTTAACTCGTTTTATGAGTCACGGTCCAAATTGCCTGCATAGTAAAATCTTATAACAAAATTAGTTATTTTAATAAAAACAATCGTTTATTACATTTCAGTCCTTATAACGATTTATTTGAAAACTTTATGAATAACACCCTGATAGTTTATAACTATCAGTTTATTCAGTTATGTCATGACCTTATGATTGTTTTTATTACAGTCTGGTCCTTAGTCCTGTTCAGTGGTAAATTGCATATTTTACCCTGAACTTTCAGCATATTCTTATAATAACAACTCCATGCCGAAAAACTTTAGGTTTCATTAACTTCTGTCGGTAGTCAATCGCATATAATACAGATTTTTAGTGAACAACAAATTGAATGTGTATATTAGTTGGGTATATATTTATCACGATTTTATTCAAAAAAAACTAAATTGCATATGCAGACAATATATAGACGATGACAATCAACGTCATCTTCCTTTGGAATTCTTTCATCCATTGAGGAACACACTAGTGGACTAATATTGAAGAAACATATCATCCTTGATAACCAAATAATAGATTTAATTCGGAACGAATAAATTGTGAAAGCATACTATATTGATGAAGACTTTAGTTCCGAGCTCGTGGAAGTCTTCCGAGGATAGATCCGACATATAGTGAACGGAACCCTAATCTCTGTTGACGAGAGTGACTGGTGTACAGTCATGTGTCAGCAGTATCCCCCCCAAGCAGGGTTTAGTGAATCATTCCGGCCATAGCGACAGAATGATTCTCGATCCGCAACAACTGACAATCCATTCCGGACATAACGACAGAATGGATTTGATTCCGGCTATAACGACAGGATGGATTTGATTCCGACCATAACGACAGAATCTAGTTCCAGCCATAGCGATAGAGCTACAATATTTTTGATCAACTCCGGTCATAGCGACAGAGTGACTTTTCGATCCGCAATAACGGATAATCCATTCCGGCCAAAGCGACAGAATGGATTTAATTCCGGTCATAGCAACATAATCTAGTTTCAGCAATAGTAATAGAACTACAATATTTTTGATCAACTTCAGCCATAGCGATAGAGTGACTTTTCGATCCGCAACAATAGATAATCCATTCCGGCCATAGCGACCGAATCTAGTTCCAGCCATAGCGATGGAACTACAATATTTTTGATCAACTCCGGCCAGAATCCAAAACATGGTTGAGATTCTTCCTTTGTTCTATGATAAGCTTTTATTTTAACCAAGGTTTAGTTTCTCTTTAATCAACAAGAGGAGGGGTTTGAGCTCCATCGAGGGCATTACAGGCATAGCCCCCACCAGTAGTGCGTCGCGGACCGTGGTCAACGACAAGTTCTTCTTCAAAATCAAATGCCTCACCTCAGCCTCCTCAGGATGGTGAACCTTACCCTTCCCATGTAGTCGGGAAGGCTCAACATCAGATGGTCGCTCAGAATGTTTGCGACCCTAACTCCTCTTTTTCTTCTTCTTCCGGCCACCATCATAGGAAGATTTACGCTTACGTGATGTCGTAAGCTCTTCAATTATAACCTTGCCCCCTTCAGTGACAATAAGGGGGTCAGAGGGTTCCTCAACAGATAGAGGAACAACATGTTCTATATTCGGAATTGCCGATTCTGGATGAGAAATCAGCAATTTATGTAGTACAATTGCCGATTCCGAATCAGATCGGCGATTTCTTCTTGTTCGGAAGTTAAATCGGAGGACGTCATCGAAGACCCATGGAGCCACCACCGGAATCGACGATTCCATTTGGAGAGTGAGCTCCAAGAGTTCTCGGACCTCCACAAGCATCGCATCAGACTGCGATACAACCGCGGTAGTCGGCGATCTCCTTACGCATTGGGACGAACCCTCGGCGCAAGAGGAAATGGGCAATTCAACCGAGTTGATCGCGTCGATGATATTCTGTTCTCTGGTAGAATCAGCGATTTCAGAATCATGGATTGAGGAACTAGAGTTTTGTGGTGAATTAGGGTTTGACATTTTTGGAAACCGACGATTTGAAATTGGAATGGGCGATTTCTGCAAGTGGAGGATTAGGTGAGAATTGAAGATTAAAATAATCACATTTCTATTTATAGTCCTCTAAAAATTTGTAACCCCCCCCCACAAAATCCAAAAATTGCACGAAAATATTTACAAAATATATGGAATTAATTTTCCGAATATTTGTATTAGCGAAAATCACGAGGAATCGGCAATTTCAGAATAAGAAGGAATATTATGAGAATATTCAATAAATAATTCTCAATAGGTTATTTATTTTTAAATTTGGAAATTTTCAAATATCCCCAAGGATTCTTCAAAATCTTTAGATTATCCGCAAGATCAAAAATGAAATCGGCGATTTCAACAGAGAAATCATCGATTTGGATCAGTGAGAAAATTGCAAAAGTTTAAATCACGCAAATGTTCCTAAGAAATCGCCGATTTGACGTCCCAAATCGCCGATTCAAGGGGAACACCTCCAACAATCAAAAATCTATCGCGCCGACATGATTCTCGGGGGGAGTATCACATGTTCTTTCCAACACTTCCGTCGCTTTGGCCGAAAGCCTAAATAATTCCAATTTGTCACGCCGACATGATTCTCAGGAGGAGTATCACAAGCTCTCTCCAATACTTCCGTCGCTTTGGCCGAAAGCCTCAATAAATCGGGAGAGTATCACAAGCTCTCTCCAACACTTCCGTCGCTTTGGGGGGAGTATCACAAGATCCCTCCAGCTCTTCGAGAATTATAAATTTGTCGCTTTGGCTAGATTTATCGTAAAATTTTTAAGCATTACAAATCTGTCGCTTTGGCCATATTTTTTCACAGGTACTTTGAGCAAAAAGGAGAGATAGCGTGAAAGGAAAATCGCACGGTAAGTTTATGGTCAATAAATAAAATTTATGTTATTTTTGTTGTATCTTTGTTTTGTAGGTATCGTTCTATCGCTTTGGCTAAAACGAATCTGTCTTTACGGATTTCGGATTTTTATCTTTTTTGCAGGTATAGTTCTATCGTTTTGGCTAAAACAAAACTCTGTCGCATTGGCCTGAGTACAAATAACTTCTGTCACTATAGGTCAGAAGGATTCTGTCGCTATAGGCCAGACTCAAATTCATCACTATGGATTATCCGTCGTTGCAGATCAAAAAGTTCTATCGCTATGACTAAAACAAAACGTTGTCGTTTTGGCCTGAGTACAAATAACTTATGTCGCTATAGGCCAAAAGGATTATGTCTCTATAGACCAGAATCAAATCCATCACTATGGATTATCCGTCATTGCGGATCAAAAAGTTCTATCGCTTTGGCTAGAACAAAACTCTATCGCTTTGGCCGGATAACAAGAACTCTTGTTGCTATAAGCCAAAAGGATTTTGTCGTTATAAGCCAGAAGGATTCTGCCCTATAGGCCAGAATCAAATTCATCATTATGAATTATCCGTTGTTGCGGATCAAAAAAATTCTATCGCTATGGCCAGAGTGCAACAACTTTTTTCGCTACAGCCAGAAGGATTCTATCGCTATGGTCAGAATCAAATCACCAACAGTTTTTTTCTGTAGAAACAAGATTCTCAATATCATATTTAGTTGTTGATTAATCTTAATTATAGTAAACCCTAATTAACAAGATATAGACATATATGAGTTAAAATTGCATAGATAATTTTTTTTTTGAAGTGTTACATGGGCGCCAGAACTGCGCTGGTTTTTTGTAGTGGCAGTTGCATAGATAAATTTATTAAACTCATATTAATAAAATTGACTTGTTACATGTTTAAATCAAAATTAGATTAGCCTTAATTATTTCCATCAAACAAATCTCTATATTGATCAAGTTAATTATTGAAGTTTGTATTTATTTATGCACACCTACTTGTTTGAATTAACTCTTGTTTTTAAGTTGTTTAATGTTTTAAAGGTTAATCAACATGGTGTGAGAAGCACAACTATCTATGCAAGTTTCAAAGGAACTCAAGATGTAGAAAACGTATAGAAGAACAATCATGACAAAGATTCCAAGATCAAATCCAACAAATTAACTACAAGTATCTTGAATTTAATGCTACATAAAATCCTAGATAAATAATTCAAAAATGGAGAAGAAAAAACGTGTAGAAGGTTCAATCTCCCAAGATCAAATCCAACAAAGATCTTGGATTAAATGCTACACAAAATCTTAGAATGAGAATTCAAAATGAAGAAGAGATTTCCACCAATGAAGTCATCAATGAAGAAATCAATGAAGGGTTTGAATCTCTTCTTCCTAGGTGTTCAAGAGTTGAAGAAAATTACCTTCATGCCACCTACGTCTACTATATATGGAGGGGCACCCCCAAGAGCAAAGGTCACTTACCATTTTTGTTAAAGCTCTCTTTGGAATCAAAGCTCTACTTCTCACTCTCTTGCTCAAGCTCTAGCTTTCGATCAAGCTTTGTGTGGGAGTTGCTCTTAAGATTGTGTGCTCTAGTTCTTCAACTTCTTTTTCTTTCCCTCTCGTGTATGTCAAAAGTGTGTTAGAAGAAAAAACTCTACATCTTGTAAGTGTTTCAAGTGTTATGAGAGGTGTGTCTCAACATCAACACTTGTAAGGTTCAACGAGTTCAACCATAAAACTCGGTGTGGTTCTATAGAGTTTTCGAAAAACTCTTAGGTTGAATATGCCTTAAAGGTTCAAAAGTTTTTAAGAGTTCCTTGATACTCTTAGGTGGTTCGTAAGCGCTCAGCCTTAAAACTTGCAGAGGTTTTTAAGAGTTCCTTGATACTCTTACGTGGTTCGTAAACGTTTAGCCTTAAAACTTGCAGAGGTTTTTAAAAGTTCTTTGATACTCTTAGGTGGTTCACATGCGGTTAACCTTAAAGCTTATAGAGGTTTTGCCATTACCTTTAGGCTAGTGATCTTCATATTTCATCGAAAGAGGATTAGCCCTTGTTTGGGTGAACCAGTATAAAAATCCTCGTGTCCCTTTTTATTTTCCGCTTTTATATTTCTAAAGTCATAACAAGATAAAAAGGAACTAAAAGAGATCCCCCATCCAGTTATCTGGTCATAGATTGAGGTTGACTATTTTCTTGCAGATCCCTCATCCAGTTATCTAATCATTGACTGAGGTGTATATATATTAAGTTATATTATTATTTTCGTGCTTATAAGAAAACTTAGTATTCATATATATACTACAGTTGGCTTAAAAAGCACTATCTGTCAAGTTAGAATTTATATCCAGTTATCTGATAACTTATAATATATCTAAACGTGTGTTTATAATATAATTTAGTATTCATATACTACAGTTGTCTATAAAGCACGATATGATAAGTTGACTCAGTATCTATATACTGTAGTAAACTTTGAAAGAACATACAATCCTTTTATATATCTTTGTCTCTAACTTGTATTCTCAGGTATTCCGCAAATCAACTGAGAGAAATCACGAAAAGAGGCTATAAACCCTGGCGGTACACGCCTTGTGACATACCCTTTTAAGGGGGAATATTGCTGACACATGATTGTACACAAGTCATTCCTATCAATAGGGACTAGGGTTTCGTTCGCTATATGTCGGACCCCCGGAAGGCTCTCACGGAATCGGAACTAAAGTCTTCGTCAAAGACCGGAGTAAATTCTTCAAATCGCCAATTTTTTCTGTCAAATCGTTGATTTGGGAGGTAAATCACCGATTTGTCAGTCACTCGGGTCCAGCTGGAGCCATAATGTCGTAACGGTCGTCATTATGGCCATGCACGATCACCGCCGCAGATTACGCCCCCAGAGGTCCTATAAAAGAGGACCACAGGCTCACTCCAAAGGCATAAGTTAATCCTCACTTTCCAGAGGGTGTAACACGGAGAAATCGTCGATTCCTATAGTGAAATCGCGGATTCCCTCCCGGAAGACTTGACGTAGAGCACGTTTCGTGGATCTCAGAGCCTCCGACATGCCATGGTAGCCTCTCGCACCACCGCGAGTGCTGGTAAGCTTTCCTATGCTTCATCTATCAAAGGTAAAAGAAACTAAGCAAAATTAAGAAAATCTATCTATACCTTTCGAATACGGATTCGAGGTTTTCGTAATCCTGTAGATACATTATATAACCTTCGTACTCAAATAAACCCCCAGAACTACGATCGAGAGCAACCTCGAGATCCTTTAAGATTAAGTCTGTTCCATCGACATGCCTCTATGTTTGAGAGTTGAGAGAAATGTTACATCATTCCTTGCACACAAATCGTGTCGAGTGTATGTTACACACAGTGGCGTATCCAGGGGGGGCAAGGGAGGGCAATTGCCCCCCCTAAAATTTGGAAATTTTTTGAGGATCTATATGTAATTAAATTTTTTATAGGGGGTTTAGTATAATTTTCACAATATATTAATATTTTTAAGGGTTAATATATAAATTTCACAATATTTATATATTATATAAATTTCTTTCCCCCAATCTTCTTCCCCAAAACTATCGATTTCTCCTCCTCCTCCTTCAATTTCTTCCCCAATCTCTCCTCCTCCCAACTCGCATGACCCATCCACCTCACGATTTCTCCCTCCGTTGCTTTCTATATAAGTTATTTCTAGTACACAAGGAGTCCAAGATCAATAACATACCCCCAAACAGTTGATGGGTCCTTCAAAAACTGGATACGCCACTGCCTCCAAACTATTAACTACCATCTTCAGCCTTCAGGCGGGATCAAATTGGTGTGCGTCCCAGCGTCAGTGCGTGTGTCACATATACTCAATGAATCAGCATATTCATGATCTCTCTTAGTTTAGATGGTCATGGAACACAATGGTGTTAATATTAACTCTTTTACATGTTCATATTCTTAGTTATTGTCTTAACTGATTTTTTTTTTTATGTCATATCTCGATTGCAGACTCTCTTGTGTATTTTGGTTGTAGACTTGCATTCCTGGATGGATTCAATTTCTTACCGTCAAGGTGCATATCTTATTAACAATGTTTGGAATCGTTTCTGTCTTGCTTTTGATTTCTATATTTGACTTTAAAAATCTTTTGCTGATTTTTCATCTAATAGATTCAAAAATATCATTGTCAAAACCATTAAATTCAATAGCAATTGCCTGTAGAGTAGTGTAGACCTACCTGTTCTTGTTTGTAATTACTATGCTCATCGATAATGGAAGCACGAACGATTTCGTACAAGATTCGATTGTCACCATGCTGTTTTTTTTATACAGATGCTTCTGAATTTTTTTAGGTTGACTAGTGACTACGCTTTCCGCTTGAGTGTTAATTAGGGATTTATTAATTAAATTAAATGAATAGAAATTTTTATTGTTAATTAAATGAATGTATTTATTTTTAATTTGAATATTAATTAATGTATTGAATATTAATTATGGAATATGTGGAATATGAATGTATTGATTTTTTATAGGTTTTTATAATCAATTATATGAATAGGTCATGCCAAAATTTGTATAGGTTTTTTAATTAGTACAAAAAAAAATTTTCGCCTTCGCCGAATCTTGCCCCCCCTGCCGGGGAATCCTGGATACGCCACTGCTCACATCCGTATAACCTCAAACTCCGTACTGTACGCCATCCGCGGTAGTACACGAATCCAGATCGTCAACGATAACGGAGACTCAGGTGCTACTCAAGGCCATCTCCATCGTCACCGAGAGAACAAAGCATGAATGCTGGGAACTCGGCCAGCACCCCCCGACGAGGTCGATTCGACCTCGTAGATGCTGAAATCGCCGTATTGAAAATGCGTCATGGGTACCCATTGACGATGCCATGGGTACGTGATGGAAACTTGCCCAGCACCCATCGGTGTGGCGAGGTCGAACCGATTCGACCTCGTCGGTACTGTAATGAATTAAAATAGATTAGGCAATAAAATTTTATAAACTTGTCGGAGGAAGTTGAGCTGAGGGAGGTCGCAGGAAGACATGTTGGAGTGGAAGATGTGGAAGTTTTTTTTAGAATAGTTAGTTGTTTAAAAAATTTCAAGAAAAATATTTTAGAAGTTAGAAAAGTGGAAGAAGTGTGAAAAGTTGAGAATTAATTTTAATAATTATAATTATAATTATATATATATTATATATATATATATATGCTGCGTTTCCACTGCGAACGTCCGCAGTGGAAGCGCGCTGTAGTTGCCGGATCTGAGCTACGGGACTGCAGAATCTAAGCGGCAGTTGCGGACTCAACTCCCAGAATCCAAATTGCGGCAACTGCAGTTTTGATTTTGCGGAATCTGAGCTGCAGCTGTGGAATCCCGGAAGTACCACGATTCTGACTGATTTTGCGAAATCAGTCAGAAATACCACATCCGTCGGATTTAAAATCCGCGGTATATATATATAATTTTACTATATATAATTATTTAAAAAAATATATATCTATTTTATATTAAAAATATATTATCTCTAAAATAATAATATATATTATCTTTACAAATATATTATCTCTAAATAATATATAATATTTTAAGGTATTAATTTATCTCATATATTTTTAATATAAATTTATCTTAACTAAAAAATTATAATTATTTTAGATTATAAATAATGGATAATTTTCAAATGCGGCATGATCGAGTAGGTGCGATATATGCGCCATATGAAATCCTGGACATGCATTAAACATCTGATGTTCATTATTTCGTTAGGCGCTTTCTATTTCCCTATGTACGACACATGCCTGTGAATTGATATCCGAAATCCGTATTCGAATTCGAATTTGTTTAGGCTTAATCGAATTTGGATACTTAAAATACTATCCGAAGTTAAACGAATTCGAATTCCTCTAAACAAATTTTAATCTTTTCTAATATAATATTATAATGTAATCTACATGTAAATATTAAATATCTTACCGTTTGTGAGTGTATGTTAGAGTGTTGACTTAGTAAATTTGGGGAAAATGTTAATTTTGGAAAAATTGTTATTTTTATTTATTTGTTTAACGGTTGCCTCCCTCCTTCTCACCTGAATCATTAAATGATGTTTATTTTAGAATATTACTATATAAAAAATATTACTAATTTTAGTTTTTTATAATATAAAATAAATGAACCCACCTAATGTCCATAATTCTGATGGTAAGTAAATGATTTTTGGTAGTTCCAAGAGATAAAAGGATCGAAAAAGAAAAATACTTTTCGAAGAGAAAAAGATGAAGAGATTAAAAAATATCAAATAGATACTTCTCTATATTGTACGTGGTATCGACCATCACCAAAATGGACGAAACTAAATACTGATTCGTCGTCTTCAAAATATAGTCAAGGCATTGGCGCGGTCTGTTCCGAGACAATAATAGAAGGATAATTTATGGATTTTCACAACCTATAAAAAATTTATATCGACTTCATAAATATTTTGAAGTGTACGAGTTAGAAGTTCTCGCAATCAAATTTGCGTTGCAGAAGATAAGAAATTACAAAAACATAATTGAGAAACAATCGTATGGATAGAATCAGATTGCAAAGACACGGTCGAATGGATCAACGGAGAAAAATATTTCCCTCTATTATATACGAAGAAGTTAAATCAATTCAAAATCTTCTTAAAATATTTGAAATATACATGAAAGCTTACTCACATATGGCGAGAAGGAAATAGTGACGTTGACTACTTGTCCAAACAAAAAAAATCCTTCAATTATATACACTAGTACAGATGTAAAATTTCAATTTATCTTGCATATAGACAATAGTGGTTTTCATTATAAACGTATAAAAACGGTAAATAAAGATATGTGTTTTATATAATTTACAATGTTTGATCGAATAGAATATATATAGAAACTCACTTATTATGACGTTAGGATTTGAAATTATGGACATGATGATCGATG
Organism: Zostera marina; assembly: GCA_001185155.1. Classification (NCBI taxonomy): domain Eukaryota; kingdom Viridiplantae; phylum Streptophyta; class Magnoliopsida; order Alismatales; family Zosteraceae; genus Zostera; species Zostera marina. The sequence goes on along the minus strand of LFYR01000252.1, from coordinate 128,646 downwards.
TTTTACAAAATTCGAACAACATTCTTCCAAACACATATAGAAAAATATTAAATAGATCCAGACTTGGGAGGATATTCGCAGTGAGGAATTCGTTCCGTTTGAGTTCTACAGACCCGGTCGTCCCGCCCCGACCATAAAACGAGGCAAGTCTGGGTCATCGAAAATGAGAAACTTCCCATCTACCCCTCTACTGTAGACCCGTCCCTCCGGGGTTTACTCGAAAAAACACACCACGTCCGAATTCGAGACGGGTCTAACACCTTTACCCATAGCCAGACCCTCCCAGACTCGTTCTTCAAGAACGGGCGGACCCGGGTCGACCCCGAACATCCTTGACATGAACAACCTGATTCAAATATCAATGATGTTCGTATCGATGAAAAACTTGTTAATGAGGAGCATGTTAGTAAAGATAATTAATGAGGAGCATGTTAATGAGGATATGGTTGAACATGGTGTTGAAGAAAATGATGTTGGTCAAAATGATGTTCAAGGTGATCAAGATTTAGATGGAGATTTGGTGGATGATGATAAATTTGATGCGAGAAAGAGAAGGATTTTGACAATTCAAATATTCTGAAAAAATTGGTTAATAAGTAACCTACTGAGGTAACAGATGAGACACAAACGCATACTAAAGTAGTTATGGTATATATGTTGGTCTGAAGGAAGCAGAGAATGTAGACGTCATATTGCCCAAAAAAGTATTTGAATGATGTGAACAGAACCAAACCAAAATGGTATTTAATATTCATTTTTATAGGTTTTTATGATCGATTTTAAAAATAGGGCATGTAAATTTTATTTTTAAAATAGTAAAAAATTAAAAAAATCAACCTTGGACAAATTTCACCCCCTTCCGTGAATTCTTGGATACACCACTGGAGGTGGGTGGGACTCAATCAGTACTGGCGGACTGCTTCGACCAAACACTGGTCCGGAAATTCCATTAGGAAACACGTTCGAACTCTCCAATGCTCTATTCGCCGTCTCTCAGGGATCTCTCAAAGTTCTCTCCAAGAAATCCTATCTCTCTAATTGCTGAAAGTGACCCCCTATTTATAAGATTTCTTATGGGGGCAATCAAGTCATTAGAGCATTAACCACCTAACTTCTTTGCTAACCCATATCTAGCACCAGTTTGACTTTATGGGATCGACTTTTCTAGGTTGACTTTTCCTAAGTCTAATTAAAAAGGGATGATAAGAGGGAAATAGATATTTTAGTTTGAGAAAATAGTTTATATTAAATCTAATTTTTATGATTGACATTAATTATTAATCAACAACAACCAACGATAAAAAAATGGAAGGTTATAGTAAGTGATAAGGTCTCTAATTAACATAACATGAAGAAAAATGCTATAAAAAATTCAAAATTAAACAAATTGTTATAATTTAAAAAACAAATAAATGTTCTTTGAAATTTGGGTACTGTTGGCTCATTCACAATCACAATCGATTGAAATACTTTTAGATTTTCAAAATTAATGATCAAAGAATCACAATACTATTTTCCTATAGAGATAGCATGGTTTGAATGAACCAAAATATGAATGAGTTTGAATATAGTGAAACAATAATAAAAATGGATTTCCTCAACTATAAACTGGCCTTCTTCTTTAGAGACGCATTTCATTAATAGTCCATCATATGATTTTTTATATAGAATGCCTTCTATTTGGTAGAATCTCGGGATGCGCGTTTGTAGCTTCCGACGTTCATTTTTATTTTTTGGCAGTTCTTGGCCTTAGAAATACTTTTTAGTAATGGTTGCCTCCAATCTTCGACCTGACTTGTCACTAGATTGCAAGAGGGGACAAACACTGAGTCTACTAGTTTTTCTCTTTGCCCGCCATCGAACGCAGAGGCAAGCCTTGCAAGTGCATCTGCCGAGTTGTTCTATTTTTATTTTTTCAAACTGCAGCTTTATTTTGTCTAATGTTGCTGCGTATTGTACTATCTGTGGTTCTTTTACTTAGAACTCTTCTGTTGACTGTCTTGCCACCAGCTGAGAGTCGGTTCTGACTATTACTAAGAAGGCTCCCAATGTTTTGACTATTTTCAAATCTTGGATTACAGCCTCGTATTCTGCTGTGTTGTTTGTAGCCATGAATTGCAGTCTTACCGAGTGTTCGTATATTTTCTGGTTTGGGGTTATTATCTTGACCCCTACTCCAGCACATGTACTGCAGTTCGAGCCGTCGACTTCCACTACCCAAGGAGAGTCCTCATTGCTCTGCGTCATATCTACTATGAAATCTGCAATGGCTTGTCCTTTGATAGTTATAGCTGGAATAAAATCGATGTCAAACTCGCTCAGTTCCAATGCCCATTTTGTGAGTCTACCCTATGTATCTAGCCTGTGAATGATCCTTCTTAGTGGATGTTCAGTCAGGACTTTGATCGTGTGAGCCAGAAAATATGCTCGACATCTTCGCGCTGCATGTACGACGGCGAGAACAATCGATCTTTTGAACTGGAGAATACCAGGTCTCTACCCCTTGCAACCTTTTTGAGTGATAGTAGATAGGTATCTGCTCACTATCTCTCTGGTAAATTAGTACTGTGTTAATTGCCTCTTCTGATGCTGCTATATATACATATAAGTCCCCCCCTGTCTGCGGAGAGGCTAGGTGTGGTAGTGATACCAAGTATTTCTTTAACTGTTCGAATGCCTGTTCGCATTCCGAGATCTATGTTACTGGCCCTTTCTGACTTGTTTTGAGTAGCTGGCCGGAAAAAGGGTTTACACTTGTCTGCTACTTTGGATATGAAACTGCTCAAGGCATTGATCTTCCCATTGAGTCTCTATACTTCTTTGATGGTTCGTGGTGGCTTGGTCTCCAAGATTGCAGTTACCTTCTCTGGGTTAGGTTTTATTCCTCTTTGGCCTACATAAAACCCTAGGAATTTTCCCTCTTGGACCCCGAAGCTGCATTTGGACGGATTGAGCCGTATTTCGTACCTTTTCATAGTTTCCAGTGTTCCTCATAAGTTCTGTCGGTGATCTCTTGTGTGCCTTGACTTTACTAGGATGTCATCTACATACGTTAGGACGTTTCTCCCTACCTGCTCTTTGAATACCTTGTCCATGAGCCTTTGGAAGGTTGCTCCTGCGTTTCGTAGGCCGAATGGCATAACCTTGTAGCAGAAAGTTTCCCATTCTGTGATGAATGATGTGGCTTCCTCATCTTCTTCTTTCATGAGTATCTGATTGTAGCCCGAGTGCGCATCCATCATTGATAATAGTTCATTACCCGAAGCCTCATCCACTAATCTGTCTATTGAGGGGAGTGGATAGCTATCCCTTGGGTATGCTTTATTGAGATATGTTAAGTCTACACACATTCGCCACTTTCTGTTGGATTTCTTCACCATCACCACGTTGGCTAGCCATTGTGGGTATTTGACTTCGCGTATATGTCCTGCATTGATTAGTTTTTCTATTTTAGCCCATGCTATTTCTTTCCTTTCAGCTGTGAGAATTCTTCGCTTATGCCATATTAGAGTGAAGTCCGGATCAATATTTAGCTCATGGCATGTTGTGGTCCATTGTACCTGTGAGGGTGCCTCTCCCTCCCATATAAATGATGCCTCATGAGTATTCTGTAATTCTATCAAGGAAGCTTTTAATTATGAGGTAATGGACGTACCTATTAGAATTTTTCCTCCCTTAGTTAGTGCAACTTCTTCTATTTGGCCATGTGGTGCCATTTCCTCCTTGTCCTTCCTCTCTCGGATGAACAGAGTTGTGGGCTTGGCCATTTTCGTTGCTTTTCTGTATGAATCCCTCAAATCCATTTGTGCTCCTTGCACAGTTGTCATCTTTCCATCATTTCCTAAATATCTGAAAGTCTGATGGTAGGATGAGGGTACTGCCTTGAAGCCATGTATACTTGATCTTCCTAGGATACCGTTGAACGGAGAAGCGATGTCTACCATAATAAAATGTGTTGTTCTGGACACTCTTCCTCTTCTCTTGCCCAATGATATTTCTAAATCAATTATACCCGCTATTGAAGCTTTGGTATTTATGAAACCATAAATTGCCTATTTGGCTGGTGTCAGCTGCTCTCTTTTGAAGCTCATTTTCTCAAAAGCTGTCAGATATAGGATGTCTACTGAGTTCCCGTTGTCTACCATTACTTTGGTCAGAGTCAGGTCTGCTCCTATATCTATCTAGACTACGAATGGGTCTTCGTGCAGATTTGCTATATTATGTAAATCCTTTTCTGAAAAGCTAACATCCTCCTGTGGGTATGCTCTTTTCTTCGGATTCTTTACTGGTTGCGTTGTAGTGTGTAGGACTTTTCTTCTATAGCTTCTGCTTTGTCTTACTGATCCCCCTCTGAAGATGACATTGATGACCATTCTTTTTTGGTCATTGGGTTTGTCGTCTCGACTTCGTGAGTGCTCTCACTTTCCTCTACTTCTTAGGGGTTTGCAAATTGTTTTTTCTCGAATTTCAGCCACATATCCCTTTAGTTTCCCTGCCTTTTCCTGGGTTTCTAAGAAGGTTCCTAGTTCCCTACAGGTATAGGGGAAAGTCGAAGACGAACCGTCGCGGGCATTGTTCATCCGGGTTCACCCGTTGGGCCGGAAAGCCCACGGGCCCGGCAGGCCCAAGACGGCCCGGTCCGAGAAAACCCCCAAAATCCGACTAGATGGCATCGACATTTCAGGAAAGGGCATCGACATTTTAGGAAAAGGCATCGGCATTTAGCAAGGAATTCGAAACCTTCAAAACAGAAGGTCAGGATCGACATTCCGCAGAAAATTGAGTTCGACATTCCCAGAAGGGGGATAGACGTCGACATTTATCAAGGAATTCGAAACCTTCAAAACAGAAGGTCAGGATCGACATTCCGCAGAAAATTGAGTTCGACATTCCCAGAAGGGGGATAGACGTCGACATTTATCGAGGAATTCGAAACCTTTAAAACAGAAGGTCAGGATCGACATTCCGCAGAAAATTGAGTTCGACATTCCCAGAAGGGGGATAGACGTCGACATTTATCAAGAAATTCGAAACCTTCAAAACAGAAGGTCAGGATCGACATTCCACAGGAAATTGAGTTCGACATTCCCAGAAGGGGGACAGACGTCGACATTTATCAAAGAATTCGAAACCTTCAAAATAGAAGGTCAGGATCGACATTCCAGTACTATTCCGATCGACATCCTCAGAAAAAGATGAGATCGACTTTTGAGCAACATCGACATTTCCAGGGAGAAATGAGATCGACTTGTTGTCAAAAATCCGACATCTTCAGAAAAGGATAGAATCAGCAGACACACGACATCGACATCCTCAGAAAAAGATGAGATCGACTTTTGAGCAACATCGACATTTCCAGGGAGAAATGAGATCGATTTGTTGTCAAAAATCCGACATCTTCAGAAAAGGATAGAATTGGCAGTCACACATCGACATCCTCAGGAAAAGATGATATCTACTTTTTTACAAACATCGACATCTCCAGGGAGAGACGAGATCGACTTTTGTATAAATTTTGACATCTTCAGAAAAGTATGTTGACCAAAAGAAAGCATCGACTACACTGACGTACTTCAGAATAAAGGTGTAAGTCGAGTAAAGGAAAAGGTAAAAAAGTATATTTATTCAAAATTATAAAAAATGATGAATGAAGAACATTACAGGTTCCTAATTAAAATTTATACGGCGACGCAAGCGGCGAGGAACCTGATCCAGCGGGGAAGCACCGTGGCGGGGACGCCTCCGACGTCGGCCACGAGGAGAGACAACAGAAGAAGAGGTAGGCGGAAGATCGCCACCAGACCATTCTTCGAAAATAGATTCCCTAGCAGCAACAGCAACACTCTGCCGCTCAACAATAAGTTGGCGCAAAGAAGGAAGATCCAAGGCCGACGACCGAGGATCCAAAATATTCATAATCTGATCCAGCTCCTCAATCTCTCCCTGAATAAAATCAGCAAAGAGACTCACAAGAAGAGCCATGGATGAAGGAAAAGGAGGACCAAGGGACTCTATTTATAGACCCTAGGACAGCACAAAAGGACAAAAAATGGCAAAATCGACTTTTTGACACAAGGAATCGACTTTTGGACCAGAGCATCAGGAATCAACTTTTTCACAAGGGAAGCGATGCAAAGACCCAGGGAATCGACTTTTTGACAAAAGTCAACAAACACCACTGGGATCGACATTTCGCAAAAGTCGACCAAACTCAACAAGGGATCGACTTTTTCTTCCCACTCAGAAGGAGTGCAGAAAAAAGAACCCAGAAAAGTTGGAGTTGCGGAGGCACACCAAGATAGGAGGGTGTAACACGAAATGCTCCTGAGGAATCGTGAAAGTCCACAACTCGGGCGGTGATACAGCAGCAAAATGAACTAAGCCATATAAAGATATTTGAACTCCTACCATTACTGGACGCAGTAACAAAGTAGGACGCCAAATTAACTCTACCTACGGAAGAACGTGGGCAGAGAAAGTCTTAATGGTAACAGAGTCAGGATGAGTATCCCACCCACGGAAAAGAGTGAACCTCACCTACGGAAGAACGTAGGTTAGACGAGGGAAGTACTCAAAAGTGAACCCCACCTACGGAAGAACGTAGGTTAGACGGGGGACACATCGGCTAAAGAGTGAACCTCACCTACGGAAGAACGTAGGTTAGACGGGGGACACATCGGCTAAAGAGTGAACCTCACCTACGGAAGAACGTAGGTTAGACGAGGGATAAGATCAAATAATAATCCTCACCTACGGATGAACGTAGGTAGACGAGGGATCACGCCCAAACCTCAGTCGCAGAAAGGCGAGCAAAAAGAGGGGGCAAGTAGTCAAATAATAATCCTCACCTACGGATGAACGTAGGTAGACAAGTGATCACGCCCAAACCTCAGTCGCAGAAAGGCGAGCAAAAGGAGGGGGCAAGTATTCAAAAAATAACCCTCACCTACGGATGAATGCAGGTAGACGAGGGATCGCACTCAACCCCTATCGCAGAAAGGCGAGCAAAAAGAGGGGGTCGGGTACTCTCAAAACCCGCCACAGGGAAGAGAACCCAAACAATGCTCAAAGATAGCTCAGGCAAGGCGTCAAGGTGGGCAAGCAGGGTTCCGCGGGAAAATCAGGCCAGACAGGTGCGCAAGGAGTATGCTTCGGCTAGGACAAACCGGACAATAGTTGGCAAAAGCGCGTGACAACCTCCGTGGAAGCATAGATACAACCTCGCAGGCGTAGAGAGGGGGGAATACTGGTGAGAGAGGATCTCGCATCCTGGGACATCACCAAAAATCCACATCCCAGCACGCAAAGAGGGGAGAATACTGATAGTACAAGGTCCAACACACAGACCACAGTACTAAAAGACGTATCCCAAAGTATCTAACACGCAGAGGAGGGGGGAGTACTGGTGATACAGTATCCCGAACACGGTCACAACCTACCAGCAACTAGAAGTCCGGATAGCCTAAGATGAGTTAAGGTATCTATTCTAGGGTTGGGGAGGTCCCAGGTCGAATCCTAGGAAGATCGACTTTCCTGAGGATCGACTTCTGAATAAAGTCGATCACCAGGAAAGTCGACCCCCAGAAAGTCGATCTCTGGAAAGTCGATCCCGGGACCCAATCTGATCAGTCTGGCAGTTAGACGGTTACTGCCAAAATGACCATATTACCCCCATAAGAACCCCTATAAATAGAGGGCACCCCCCACTCATTAAAGGCAGGTTATTTGGAGCGAAAGGATTCCTAGCGAAGCAGAGCTCTGTGCACTTGAGTTCCGGTCCGGTTTCCCGCGGAGTTCCCCGCTTGGCGCTTGCTTGCGCGTCTTGGAGTACTGGTCGGGTTTCACCCCCATCAAGCTCTCCAACAGCTCTCCGTAGTTCTGGAGTAGCTCGCCAGTAGCTCTGGAGTAACTATGGAGTAGCTCTCCAGAAGCTATGGAGTAGCTCTCCAGTCATTCTGAAGTAGCTCACCAGTAGCTCTCCATTAGCTCTAGAGTAGCTCTCCATGAGCTCTATCAACTAAATAAGAAAAACTCATTGAAACTAAAATTATACTGAAAAAGATTCAAACTAAAATATCAGTAGAAACTAAATCATTAGAACCATATCAGTAGAAACTATGCCAAAGTTTATCATTTTATGAAATCAGTAGAACCATATAAGCAGAACAATATCAAAATAAATTAGATGTAATCAAATGTAATACAAAAATAATATCAGTAGAAACTAAGCAAACTTCAAATGATCGAGTGAGGTTCCACGAAAGTATCTAAATGTTCAATCAGTAGAAACTAAATCTAATTTGCAAAAAAAACTAAATCTAAAAAACATTAAAAAATAAAACCTGAAATATGATATATGAATATCAACTAAAACAAACAAACTCACTTGAAGTAAAATAATACTGATAACGATTCAAACTAAAATATCAGTATGAACTAGAAATATGATATATGATATATCAGGAAGAATGCAATTAAACGACCGGAGAGGAAGAAATAGAAAGAACACGGATGCGATGACGATCACGGCAGCATCAGTTAGTTAGATGACGAAAAGAGGGAAGAGGAGGCGGGAGGGGGGCTGCAATTGAAACCCTTCTTCTAATCTAGCTTATTTGGGTCATGTACCGAAAAGAAACCAACCCGATTAAGTTCTATAAAATAAATGTATAAACCTGATTAATTAGAAACAAAGACAAATAAAATCGATTGAAAATCTACATGATTTTCTTTTTAAAAAATAAGTACACTTTAAACCCGATTATTAGGTTGGTTTTCTCAATCCGCGTCATTTTCAAACTACTAAAATAAGTACACTTTAACAGAGTAAAGATAAGGGTGAGTGTGTGACCCAACTAAAATATGATCAAGTAAAGAAATGATGACATTTCTTTAAAGAACCTACATGGTCAGGGGTGAGAACGGGGTGGGTTGTATGGATCCGTCCGGTTCCACGACTTGATGGTAACCGGTATCGGAGCAGATATTTTGTCTCGTTTTTACTTTTTTACCCCGGAGCCCCGTGTCTCGTTGCCCCGGTCATATTCTAGGGCGGGTCTCGTGGCAGGGCAAAACCCGTATGGGTCGCCTCTATAGGGGTGAACAGGAATGGGGTGGAGATTGCATTCCCTGTTTCCGTACCCGATCATTTTGATCGGGGGCGGGGGACGGGGAAATACCCAGACTCAAAAATCATCTCCGTCCCCATACCCGATCGTCGGGAATCCCTGGTCAAAATATTTTTTATTATTATTTTATTTAATTTTAAACAATAATGTTACTGATGTAATTAAATTCCTAATTTAAAATTGAGGGTGTAATTTAGGGTTTAAGAAGAGAAATAAATTTAAGGATTTGACATTTTATATTTAGGTTTTAAAACATAAAATTTAAAATATAGGGGGTTAAATAATTTTTTATAGATATATTTTAAATATAAACTTATGAGGGGTTAAATATAATTTTTTTATGAATATATCTGCAATTGAAGTTTGAGAGAGGGTTCTGTTAATTTTTAAAACTATTTATGTTTTCATCTTCTGTTTAATTCATGATTAAGAATGGCAGAAACCTTTAATTACACTTAATTTCCAATAAAAAAAAGCATTTAATTGACTTATTTAAACTAAAAAGAACAAAAGAAATTGTGATATGACTGGTCGATGAGATTGGCAATTTAGAAAAAACCGTTTCATCTTCTCTTTAATAAATAAATTCTGCTTTTCTTTGCAGAAATTATTGGAAACTGTTGAAATACAACCATTAATTACTTGAAGCTCGCTGCGGAAGGCGATCTCATTTGTGACGGATGTCAAATCTGAGTATTTTTTAATTTTCTTCAGAAGTTTCTAATTTTGCGCGAGTTCCAGTCCGACGGACTCGCGATTCCGGTTCGAATCAGAAGCACTGTTCCGTCAAATTCTCATTCCAGTTAAAATCGCGGTCAGTTCGGCAAGTGGAACCTCCACGAACCTCCCGATTGCAGTGAGGTGCGGTACCTCACCCTAACTCCGACGAACTCCGCGAACTCCGATGACCCATCGTGGTTCGTCCGCAATCATCCATCTTGGGGATGAACTGCATGGGAAATGGATCCTTAATAAATATTATGTAAGAATTTATCGTAAAAATATGTTGTAGTTTAGAAAACACTCAATCTCACTTTGTGTTTAGACCGTCCTCTAAAATATGTTGTAGTTAATTGTATCCTTAAAAATTCTCCGGCCTTGATTCATCTTCAAATAACATCTATAAGACCATATAGATTATCCATATTTACCATTTCATTATTTATTAATAAAAAAATATATAATTTTGATCAATTTTTTTTTACTTTACAGTTATATCTATATATTACTTTTTTTATTTTTAGGATTTATAATTTATGCATTAATTATTATATAATTTTATAGTTGGATTTAAAAACGTAGGATAGTATATAATTTTTATAGGTTTTTATAATCGATTTTATAATTAAATAGACCATGCCAAAATTTTATTTTTAAATTAGTACAATTTTTTTTTCCTTCGGCGAATCTTACTCCTTGATGGGAAATCATGGCTACGCCACTGACTATATTAATATTTTATGATGGTTAACTTATAGATATAGAATTTTGAATAAAAAAAATTCATGTTTGATTACCCTAAAGAGATTAGATTATTGGATTGAAATAAAATTTTAAGTCAAAATTTTTTAGTTTTTATTTAATTGTACTTACCATTATATGGAGGTAGCCCTTCCAAAAATTCCATTCCCTAAGTGATATACTTGAAAATGTTAAAGTTTTGTTTTTATTGAGTCAAGTAATCATCCCACATCTATAAATGAAGTAATACAGGAATCAAGTATTACCGAGAATTTACCCTATAAATGAAGCGATTTAACCTTGTTATGTATAAGACATTATTCATCTACAATAATAATTACTATTAATCAAATCAGATTATAATACGATATAAAAAAGAATTGGAGGACTCTTTATATATTCTAGAGGAGACTCAAGCCCACCATCAGTTCAGGCCCAGTAAAGATAAATCTCAACAACAAAATTAGTTATTAGACAAAGAGAGTTGTAAAATATATTAGTATAAATAGGGTGTCAAACGAGCCGAGCCGACTTTTGCTTATAGAGCCGGGCTTGGCTCGGCTCGTAAAGATATCATCTGGGTTCGGGCTCGTCAGAGATTTTCCAGGCTCCGGCTCGAGCAAGGACTTGAGAATTAAAAGAAATTTTTATTTGGAGACATGGAGGATCAAACCCGGGACCTCTCACATGCTTGACAAACGTTTTACCATCTGTGCTATACCTCCACACTCTAAATTTAATATTTTTTAAGTTTTTTATACTTCCTGAACTCGAATTAAAAAAAAAAATTATTTGGAGACATGGGGAATCAAACCCATGACCTCTCAAATACTAAACAAACCTTTTAATAACTATGCTACACCTTTATTCTCTAGAAATTTAATATTTTTTTAATTTTTCATACTTACAAACGAGCCCTCACGAGCTTAACGAGCCGAGCCAACCTTGGCATGTCCAAGCTCGGGCTTGGCTCATTAAGCTAAACGAGCTTGAGCCTCGGGCTCGGCTCATTGGGCTCGCGAGCCCGAGCCTAAACGAGCCGAGCCGGACTTTATTTGACACCCTAAGTATAAATACTTGTAATACATTTAATAAAATATATTTAAGTTAATTTTCTTTAAAGATATAGATTGTTACATTCGTTCTTCCCCTATCTTTTCTCACTCACGGCAGCAGCAATCTTAGCTTCTAATTAGCCTCGTTTAGAGGTGAATTCGGAGAAAATTGATTTTATATAGTATCATTGGGTTCCTAATTGGAAACGCACGCTTGTGATATACTCTGTTCATCTCCTTCTCGTCGATTTCTATTCATGGAGGACGAGTGGGAGATTTCAGATTTGACGGAGAGAATCGACGATCTGGTTATTCCCACATATGTGAAGGTCAAGAAACTATTCGATCTGGAATCTGCCTTCATGACCAAGTCATCTTATTATTATTTACATAATAGTGATAATCCTAGTATAAAAATTGTGAATGAATTGCTTAATGGTCAAGCAAATTACTCCACTCGGTCCAATTAAGGACATGTCACTGTTTCTTATTACCAAAAAGAAGCAGATATTTATCAACGACAAAATCACCAAACCCTAAACTGAGAATTCAGATGAATTTGAAGCATGAGAGAGAGTTAATGGGGTGTGGCGAGACATGCCTGATTACGTCAGTCACTCCCAACAACGCCCCTCAACAAAGACTAGGGTTCCGTCATTCTACGCCGGACCTCCGGAAGACATCCACGGTGCGGAGCAAGTGGCTACGTCAAGTATTCAAGGCAACACCTGGGAATCGCCGACTGGGACTACCAAGTCGCCGATTCCAGGGGTGAATCGCCGACTCCAGACAGGGCACTCGAGTCTGGTAGACCAAGGACCTGACCACAAGGGAATCGGCGACTCCACCTCTGAATCGGCGACTTCCATACCTAAGTCGCCGATTCCCAACCGTTACTTAGGAGGGCCCACATCATTATGGCACCCTTAATTGGGCACCATAATGGAGTGGACCCCACGCTAATGAATGGGGAAACGCCCCCAGGACCCTATAAAAGGGGTCCTTGGGGGTCCTCCACTCCCAAGTCATTCCCACTTGACAGACCCCAACCAGAGCAAACCAAGGAGCCCGAGTCGCCGACTCCCACACCTGAGTCGCCGACTCCCTTCCACTTCTGCAGGTACATTGACGTAGAGCGCGCTTCGTGGACTCCAAAGTTTTCGACCCTCCTCGCAACCCCGCGAGCCGTCGTAGATTCTGTGCTTCATCAGCTGGCGCTGTCTGTGGGATTATCGAACTACGATATCCCGTCGTAATCGTGAAATTTTCTTCTCAAAGTTCGTCTAGATTCCCTTCTGGTGAATCGCTGACTTTGTGTCAAGCAGGAATCTCCGATTCACACAGGCAATCGCCGACTCCTCCTAGTGAGTCGCCGATTGCGGGTTATTCTGCTAGCTAAGAGTGCTGTCCACGGCTTGGTTCAAAAAAACCATAAGTTAAATCGCTGACTCCACATAGGGTGTCGCCGATTCCTTTAGCTTTTTTAGCAAGTGTTGTCAATGCTTTTTGCTCTGGTACTTTCACTTCCATATAGGTTGGATTTTTCATAGAAAATCACCTATCCTCATCTGAGTCGTCGATTCCCACTTGAATCGACGATTCCCAACTGAGTATGGGGCTTTTTATCTTTTTTCACTTCTAGTGATTTTGTCGGTCCACCTCCGAAATACCCAGATCTGATTTTGGGATTCTACGACCACACTTCACGTGAAAAAAGTTTTCTCTACGAGTACAAAAAAGCAAAATTTCCCAACAGTGCAAGGAACCTTTTATGGGAAAGGTCTAAACAGGCATCCCGAAAACCACCTCCGACAGCACGATTTTCTGCGGAAAAATTGCAAAAAATTTGCGATATTTTTTGCTAATTTCAAACTTTGGGAACTGGTAGTACTGCTCAAGGGGGTCACAAAACTACAAAGAATTATTATACAAAAAATTTTCTGTTTTGTGACACCCGGGGGGCACGTACCTACCCATAGCTTCCGACACTTCGGAAGAACTTCCACTCGTACTTTGTTGCTTCGACCCGATAGAAGCAACTATCCCATTTATGGCTCCATTTACTAAGGATCATAAAAAGAAAGCTCTCGCCATTGCTACTAAGGTAGGAACTTCTGGTAGGAGGGTTGGTTCCGATACTATACCAACCTCCAATATATCACTTTCGACACATGATCGAGGTGCCCTCATCACTCCCATCAAATGGGGGAGTGAACCTAACTCCTGCGCTACAAGAGAGGTTGATTAACTTTATGGATTCCATAGAAAAAAGAGTTAGCAACCTCGAGAAATAGAGGGGCAACGAGACCATCATCCGCGAAGGAGCGGGTGAATATGGGTATTACTATCCTCCCTCTACGGAGAAAAAGAGGAAATCTCCAGCACCTCGTAAGGCAAAGGCTGGACCTAGCAAGAGTCGCACTCACAAGACTCTTACAACAAAGTTCGTGGAAGATCTCCGTCGGAAGCTGGCCGAAAATTCGATCGCCAGCAATCCGATCGAGCTCATGAGAATCAAAACGCTCCTTTTCACAAGGACCTTTTGAAAGAATCTTTTCCACCAACCTGGCGGGTACCTAAGATAGAAGCGTATGACGGTTCGAGTGATCCAAAAGATCACATCAACCTCTACCTTAGTGTCTTTGAACCGCAGACCACCGATAGCGGACTGTTGTATAGGGCATTCCCCGGCACTCTCAAAGGCAACGCTTATCGGTGGTTCTCTGGTCTGCCAGCTGGCTCGGTCTCCAGCTTCGCAGACCTCTCTTCGAAGTTCATCGCCCAACATGTGGGGATGATTAGAATAAAATACAGTGCCAACGCACTGCTGGCATTACGACAGAACAAACTGTCTATGAGGGATTACACGATTAAGTTCACTTCGATGATGACAGAAGTGAACGACCTAATCCCGAGTCTGGCCATTTCCGGGGTACATGAATGGGCTAGTACCCTACTCCCCTTTGGCCCCGAACCTTACGCTCCATAAAGTGGAGACCCTCCCCGACCTCTTCCAACGAGCTCAATATATCGTTCATTGAGATAGAAGAGGAGAATAATAATAATCTGGGCGTAGTCGAGCCGCCCAGCCGGAAAAAACCTCGCTATGCCAAAGAAGATACATACGAGGATACAAGTTCCCAATCTGAAACCTCGACTAGTCCTCCTCGGTACAAAGAGGAGCTTCTCATCAGCAGTTATGACCACCAAAGTCATCACTCACACTCTCAGTCTGGTAACAGTTATAGCCACGAAAGCCATAGCTCACACTCTCGGCCCAGTAACAGTTATGACCATAGCCCACGCTCTCAATCCTATCACAGTGATAGCAACCAGAGCCACAGTTCACACTCGCAATCAAGTGCATCACGCTAGCAGTGAGGAACTATCACATGTTAGAAGATAGGATTGGCCAGAGTAACCATGCAGGCTATGGTTCTGTCAGTGGTAACCAACGACCAAAAAACACGTCAATTCTTTTGTTTGTCGCTCATACTATTTTTATGTATTCTCAATAGCGATATTATTCTAAATAAATCTCTCTTTAATCCATAAAGATATATGCAGTATCATATTTAGAATAATCACCCGTCGCTTCAGACGGATCAATCATCCATCGCTTCGGCTGGATGACGTCCATCTCTTCAACCTCATATATCACCCATTGCTTTGGCTGGATGATACCCGTCGCTCAAACCTAGCTTACGACCCACGAGTCTAAATGATGGTCACAAATTATGTCCTAGTTACAAATGAACCTAACCCCGAGAGGTTCTAAGTACCCACAACACATACGATTCAACCCCATCTTGTCGCTATGGCCTTGATGAGGGTAAAAAGTTACCCTGTCGCTTCGGCCAGAGTTCAACTACACATTAGGGAATGAAATCTAGAGTCTTAGGTTCTCAAAAAATCCTAAGTCCTATTCCCGATAATTTTTTTATCTCCAACTCATTACGTCACTTAGTTTTGCGAGTCTTGGTTAGTTGTGAAGTTTAATTTATTTCGCGAGTTTAGCCGTAGACTTAGCTACGATTCGTACGACCAAGTCTACGCCCAGAGTGGCTAGCAATAGGGTTAGCAGAGTCTAATTTACGTCCAGAGTGGCTAAATTACGACTTGTGAATCTAGTTTCGGGTCTTAGTTAAGAAAGAAAGCAAAATAATTGATTGAGTTCCAAAAAATTACAAAAATATCACGAGCAACGCCCCTAATTGATTGGGGTGTGGCGAGACATGCCTGATTACGTCAGTCACTCCCAACAACACCCCTCAACAAGGACTAGGGTTCCGTCGCTTTACGCCGGACCCCCGGAAGGCATCCACGGTGCGGAGCAAGTCTCTACCTCAAGTACTCAAGGCAACACCTGGGAATCACCGACTGGGACTAACAAGTCGCCGATTCCAGGGGTGAATCGCCGACTCCAGATAGGGCACTTGGGTCTGGTAGACCGAGGACCTGACCACAAGGGAGTCGGCGACTCCACCTCTGAATCAGCGACTCCCATACCTGAGTCGCCGATTCCCAGCCGTTACTTGGGAGGGCCCACATCATTATGGAACCCTTAATTGGGCACCATAATGGAGTGGGACCCTTGCTAATGAATGGAGAAACGCCCCCAGGACCCTATAAAAGGGGTCCTTAGGGATCCTCCACTCCCAAGTCATTCCCACTTGATAGACTCCAACCAGAGCAAACCAAGGAGTCTGAGGTGCCGACTCCCACACCTGAGTCGCTGACTCCCCTCCACTTCTGCAGGTACATTGACGTAGAGCGTGCGTCGTGGACTCCAAAGCCTCCGGCCCTCCTCGCAACCCCGCGAGCCTACTAGTAGCAGATTCCATGCTTCATCAGGGTGGTTTTTTCTTGGATAATCAATGGGTGTGAACGGAATAACACGACATCAATTAGATCAGCTAATAGTGTTGAAGAGGCTTGGAAAATGCTCAAAGTTCGATATAGCTAGGGTCAAGCTCTTGTGAGGTTTCAAATTGGTTGTCAACAACCACTTGTCATCAAGATCGAAAACATGTGAGTGAATGATTATTATATTAAGTTGAAGGTTATATTGGATAATTTGAATGATATTAGCAAAAAGAAAACTTTGATCGTCGTAATTCTTTCAAAAGGAAACTTTGAACCTAGATGCATGTCAGATTGGAATACCATGATAGAATAGTAAATCTTCAAATAAAGCTATATTTACTTAACATTCAATTCACTAAAAATACAATTTTAAACTTTAAACCTAATTAACCAAACTATTTATATTATTCTTAGTTTGGTTAAATTACAATTACATCCATATAAAATATTATATTATATTTATATATGGTATGCATACTTAATAGTCTTGTCTTAAACTCGTTCCGTACTCATCCTTTCGAAATACTTACAAGTAAGAATGATCACGAGTCTAAGTCCGGACACTGTTCGAGTCAAGTTTCGACCAAAAATTTATAACAATGAATATCTGATGTGGCTAGCCACGTCACTGTAACGGCTCCTGCCTTGGCTGGCAGAGCATTTAACATGCAATAAAAGCAGCTGCTCACCTATTGAAGGAGAAGAGGATAAATAAAGATGGAAACTCTTGAATAAAGTAGAATATATTTTATTTCCTTTTGAGATTATTACCTTCTGGTACGTGTCCTTCTTTCTTCTCCCGTGGATTCCGGCTAAAGGTTGGTGGACTCCAATCTAATTTCCTTTCACTTCCTCAGGTTCACTCGACGACGATCTTCTTCGCCTCGCTATCGTTGCTGCTCAATCGGCGCTTCTACTTGATCATCATTTCTTTTAATGTTGCACCTATCGCTTGATTGCTTCTGGGCTGATCTTCACAACGGTACATCTTTCTTTTAATATTCGAATACATTAATATCATATACATATTTCAAATAATGAAAACTAATTGGATAAATATATAGGATCAATTTCAGATGAAATCCCACTATGTGAGACCTGAAAGAGAACGTCAATGATTCTAACCATTCATTTATTTTCAATTTCAACCGACTTTGGTCAAAGAACAATTACTCTTTGAAAAAAATATTATCTATGATTAAATCAATTAAGGGTTCATTTAATATCATTGGTTAGGATCAGTTCTCAAATAGTGGTTAGTTGAATTTCACCCTAACTATACAAAACTCATATTCTCACAACGAAATGTAATTTGAAAGTTAACGAAAACCCTGAGGATGAATATGGAAAATCCAGAAAATTCAAAGAAATAATTAAAATTAGTTAAATTGGTTAAGTTCTTTATTTGTTAGTGTAAAAATTTGTTAGTAAGAGTGCTCAATTAGTTAGATTGGTTAGATTTGTGATCATATTGAAAACTCACCACTATTAATATTAGGGTTTGAAATCGGTAAAAGGTACCTTCTTCCATTTCTCAAATGGATGGTCATACGAATAATTTCTTATTAGCAAAAGCCGTTCGTGACTGGGCAGGACTTCCATGGAACATTCTTTTAGAGATATTCATCAGGGTTGGGGCTGTCTGTCTATTTGCGTCGGTACGATCAGTATGTCGAGAATGGCAGAGAGTGGCAAATGAACCTAGAATATGGAAACGTGTGTGTATCAACCATACGGATTTGCTTCTTTATAAGGGTTTGGTAAGGACCAAGATTCATTTTGGTACATCCAATGTTGAAATGCTTGAACTAGCTGTTGTTGATCGGAGTAAAGGTCGTTTGGAGGAGTTTATCTGCGAGAGTAGCATATATCTTTTCCCATCCCCCCGTCGACTTTTACAAAGAATTGCAGAGAGGTATTAATTTCTTTTTGGTAAAAATCATGTAAGATATAATCATAACCGGCTATTTTACCTCGATATTTGGGTTTATATCCATTATCTCAGCTGAAATTTTTACTATTTGTATATTATCAATTGATCATTGATTTCATTTTTTTCTTCCCATTAATAGATGTTTTCATCTGAAAGTATTAAATCTTGGACATAGATTCAGTGCCGATGAACGTGATTTTATCGAAGCTTGTAAGTATTTTCCATTACTGGAAGTTCTTGATTGTGTAAATACCAAATTTACAGAAGTTGGAATTGAATCAATTGGACGTTCATGTCCAAATCTGAAACATTTTGGCTTCCGTAATAATCTTTTGATTCAATATTCACAATACAAATTCAATAATTCCCTAGCACTTTCTGTAACAAAACATATGCGTGGTTTGCACATATTGAAAATTGGTGAAGACATGATGGATGATGATGGCTTGCTTGCCATTCTTAATGCCTGCTCTCATCTTCAATTATTAATAGTTCGCAATTGCTTCCATCTCAAATTCGGAAAAAATCTGGAAAATAAGTTGATCGAAATTAAATTGAAATATTATAACGTTCTTGACTATGATTTTGATTCTTGATAAAAATCAAATAATTACGATCCGAAGTACGTGACTGAATCATTTGATAGTTTTGATCTCGAAGATTGATTTGATTTTTATAAATGTTACCTGAACAATATTGTGTAATTATTTTGATGGATTATTATTCTCCCCCGTGGATTAAAGTTTGGAATAAGTAATGTATTTTTGAATGATTGTATTCATGGTTAATTTCATATTTTTCAATGGTTTTATTAATGATTAATTTGGGGTCAAATCATGTCAAATAGTTGATGATGAGATAATATAAGATATCTGATGATGTTCGTATATTTCTATCATGAAATTTAGGTTTATCATGCATACGCACTTCACTATCCAGATTTTGAAAGATTGAAATGATAGGTGGTAATTCAATTATCTCATATATATATATATATAATCCCACCATCCATTATCGCATGTAAAGCTTGCTTAATATAATTAGGTTAATAGTTAATTAACTAGTATTATTGAAAATATTACTTTCACCTTATATAACCTTAATCTTTGCAACTCGAATCCGATTCTGTCTTGTCGTCCAAATGGGTACGCATTGATAAAATTCAATGATTCGATCTCATTTCAGAGGATTTTAATCCAATCGGTGTCAATGAACGGGCCAAAATATTCACCCTAAACACCCTCCCAACGGGGTTGGTTTCGATCGGAGCCAAACCCATACTTACCCTTACCTATATATATGCGAACTTTCAGAATGACGGAGTATTCACATGAAGAAGATGGAGAAGAGAGAAAGATAGAATGAAATTTAGGTTTATCATGCATACGCACTTCACTATCCAGAATTTGAAAGATTGAAATGATAGGTGGTAATTCAATTATCTCATATATATATATATATATATAATCCCACCATCCATTATCGCATGTAAAGCTTGCTTAATATAATTAGGTTAATATTTAATTAACTAGTATTATTGAAAATATGACTTTCACCTTATATAACCTTAATCTTTGCAACTCGAATCCGATTCTGTCTTGTCGTCCAATTGGGTACGCATTGATAAAATTCAATGATTCGATCTCATTTCAGAGGATTTTAATCCAATCGGTGTCAATGAACGGGCCAAAATATTCACCCTAAACACCCTCCCAACGGGGTTGGTTTCGATCGGAGCCAAACCCATACTTACCCTTACCTATATATATGCGAACTTTCAGAATGACGGAGTATTCACATGAAGAAGATGGAGAAGAGAGAAAGATAGAATGAATTGAATACTTCCTTATTCCATCAATCAACTATGTGTTATATTGAGTTACATTTATGATTTAGTTTCTAACTAAAGTTAGTTATCTTTGAAGAAGTTGAGCAAGTCAGGTGAAACTTGAGTCGGAGCGACGCTGGAGATCAGGGACGACGATGAAGAGTCATTGGAGGAGGGGAGACGAATCGCTTTAGAAACCCTAGGGTTTGGTTTTGAATTTAGATTTTAGAAAAAGTTACAATAAAATATTACAATGTTTGTTTATATACTAACTTCTATTGGGCCTTGAGTATGGGCCAACTTAACTTTACCTAATTTATCATTAATAGTTTAACTTTGTCTAATTAGGATTAGTATTAATCCTTCATGCTTCAATACCCCCCCTCAAGCTGGAGAGTGTATATCATAGAGTCCCAACTTGGGTAGTAAATTCCTGAGTGATTCCAAGGTTGCTGGTTTTGTAAGAATATTTGCAATTTGATCATTGGATGCAACATGATGTAATTTAAATAATCCTGCTTTTAAGTGATCACGAACTAGATGAAAAACAATCTCAATGTGTTTAGTACGTTCATGAAAGACTGGATTGGATGCAATGTGGATGGCAGCCATGTTATCACAATGCAGTGTTGTTTCCTCTGTGGGTTGAACCTGCAAATCATTTAAAAAATAGTGCAACCACATAATCTCACAAGCTGTTGAAGCCATAGCTCTGTATTCACTCTCAGCAGATGATCTGCTTATCGTGGATTGTTTTTTTGACTTCCAAGCAATGGCTGAACCACCCAAAAGAATGGAATAACTTGTTATAAATTTTCTAGTGTTGAGGCAGTCAGCCCAATCTGCATCACAGTAGGCTTCAAGTTTTAATGATGCATCTCTTCTGTATAATATTCCTTTCCCAGGAGCACCTTTGATGTATTTTAGAATTTTCATTGCTGAATTGAAGTGAGATTGCAGTGGGTTTGCAAGAAATTGACTAAAATGGCCAACAGAAAATGCAATGTTTGGTCTTGTTATTGTGAGATATAGCAGTTTGCCAATTAGTTTCCTGTAGATTGAAGGATCCCTCATTGGGGAATCACATTCTGAATTTTTGTAATTGTGAGACATTGGTATTTTTGATGGGGAGGACCCCAGTTGATTAAAATCATGAAGAATATCTAGAGCATATTTTCTTTGGGATAAGTAGATACCTTTGTCTGAGTGGGATACTTCAATTCCCATGAAATATTTAAGTTTGCCCAAATCTTTTATGTGAAATTGATTGTGCAGATGATTCTTCAGATTTTGGATTTCTTCTTCACTATTACCAGATATGATTAGATCATCCACATAGATTAGCAAGCATGTGTAAGAATTATTTTTTGATTTGAAAAATAGTGTGTAATCAGAATGTGATTGGGTGTACCCAAAATTTCACAGTGATTTAGTGAGTTTTTCATACCAGTTCCTGTTGGCCTGTTTTAGACCATATAAAGATTTTTTAAGTTTGCAAACGCTAGAGTCATTTTCAGGTAACATACCAGGGGGTGGTGACATGTAGATCTCTTCTGACAGGTCACCATGCAGGAATGCATTGCTAACATCCATTTGGTATGTTGCCCAATTTTTAATGGAAGCTACTGCAAGTAGGATCCTTACTGATATAATCTTTGCTACTGGGGAGAAGGTTTCTTTGTAGTCAAAGCCTTCCACTTGGGTGTGACCCTTGGCCACTAGTCTAGCTTTAAGCCTCTCAATGTCTCCATTTGATTTATATTTGACGTTGTAGACCCACCTGGATCCCACTACCTTCCTGCCCTTGGGTTTGGGTACTATTCCCAGTGTCATTTAACTCTAGGGCGGAGATTTCCTCATTCATAGCCTTTACCCACTCAGGGCTCTGGCTTGCTTGATGAAAGGAAGAAGGTTCAGTTGTTGTAGATATCTTATCTAGGTAATCAATCTTAGAGGTAGATAGTCTTTTATAGGTTAAGTAGTCATGCATTGGAAATGTTGTTCCTTTGGATTTCCCTTCACTTGTTACAAATGAGCAGTAGTAATCATTTAACCTTATTGGTGGTTTGGTTTGCCTCATAGGGTATCTCCTAGGGGCGGTGTTTTGGTCTGGTAGGGGGTTTTCTTCCCTCTCTGATTGATTATAAATTTGCTTTTGGTCCTCCACTGTGTCAGTGGAAGTCTCAGAACTGTTTCCCTCACTAATTTGAGGTATGTCATCCTCTTCTTCATTTGTATTATTTTTGAGGTTTGGCTGATCTAAATCTCTTTCTTCTTTAAGTGGGAAAACATCTTCATAGAAGATTACATCTCTGCTGACAGAGATGTCATGATTGTCTAAGTCATATGTTATGTGACCCTTTTGGGTTGGGGATTGACCCAAATAGATACATTTTCTAGCTCTGTGGGAGAATTTGTCCTCTTTTGTGAGACATGTCACATAACATAGACATCCAAATGTCCTAAGGTCTTTGAGTTTTGGCTCTTTTGAGTGTATTAGTTCAAAAGGTGATAAGTTTTGAGTTACCCTGGAAGGTAATCTGTTTATGATGAATGTGGAATGTAATATGGAATATCCCCATAGTTCAATGGGCAGTGATGATTGTATCTTCAGTGCCCTAGCAACATTCAGAAGATGTTTGTGTTTTCTTTCAACCACACCATTCTGTTGTGGTGTGTGTGGGCAGCTAGAGTAGTGGATGATTCCTTTGTCTTTCAGGAATTCATCCATGGTTAGGGAGAAGAACTCCCCACCATTGTCTGTTCTAATAGCCTTAACTGAGGTATTGAATTGATGAGCAATTAAAACATATAGTCTTTTAAATATAGGAAAGCATTCAGACTTTGAAGAAATTAAAAAGGTCCAAACATATCTAGAGTAATCATCCACAACAGTCATGAAGTATTTCTTCCCATGGATGGTTGGAGTGTGAAATTTCCCCCACACATCCATGTGAAGGAGATCAAATGCATTCTTAGATCTAGATGCTTGTGTTGGAAACACGGTTCTAGATTGTTTAGCAAAATGACAAATATCATAGTGTTTTGGATAATCAGTACTATGAGAATTAGGAGAAATATTATTCAAAATAAATTTAAATCTGCCACATGAGGTGTGGCCAACTCTATTGTGCCATGTTTTTGTTGAAATGGCACCAGCAAAATGTTTCTTACCACCAGTGTGTGATAAGATGTATAATCCACTCCTCAGGCTACTCTGTCCAACTTCCCTCATGAGAACCTTGTCATAGATAAGGGCAGAAGATTTAGAGAATTGAACTGAAAATTTATCATTTTGAGTCAGCTTGCTGACTGATAGCAAGTTGACCTGGAATGATGGTATAAAATACACATCATTTAGTGTAACGTATGGTGATATGATGATATCTCCCTTCTGAGACGATACTATCTGTTTATCACCATTAGGTAATGATATTGAAAATGTTTTGCATTTTTGTATATTTTGGAAAAGGGAACTGTTCCCACTCAGGTGCTCAGATGCACCCGAGTCAATGATCCAAAAATTATTTTGATTATTGCAGTTTATAATAGAATTGACAGTACCTGAACCTGGACCTATATATTTGGGAAGTGGTTTAGGATTGTACTTTTCTGAATAGAGAGGAAACCTATGGGGGCCAATTGGATCTTCAGATGCTTCTGCCTTCTTCTTGCCCTTGTACCCCTCAGAACAAGCAGACCAGTTCTCCTCAGTGAACACACAGTTGGCTGAGCCCTGTGGTTTTCTCTCAGTAGTTGGAGTCACAGTAGGATTTGTTCTTTTTGTGAATGTTGTGCCCCTGTATGATGATGGATATCCATGCTGAACAAAACATTTTTTATCACTGTGCCCAAAGGCCGCACAGTGGAAGCAGTAGTAACTTGTATTAACTTATTTGCCACTTTTGTAATATAGAGGTTCTGTTGGAGTAGGTGGCCTTTTTCTTGGGTTTTGGGATGTAGGAGCTGGTTTAGGTGTGTGTGAGGATGAAGCATTGTTGTTGACAAAATGTGTGTTTTGGCTTTGATTTCTAGCTGAGTAAAATGCAGATGCTTGGTGACTATTGTTATGCTCAAAAAGTTGCAATTGTGATTCTTCATGAACCACCATGGAATAGACTCTACCAAAGTTAGGTAGTTTCTCTAGTGACAAAATGTGAGATCTGACCTGCCTAAAGTCATCCCTCAGACCCATGAGGAACTTCCTGATTTTAAGCCTGTTTTCTTTGTCATTTACCCTCCACTCATATTGCATTCACACTTTCCACTGCTGCATTGAGGTGTTTCCCCATATAGGCATCAACTTCCCTCCAGATGGACTTAAGTTTTGTGCAAAATTTAGAAACACTGTCACTTCCTTGTTGCATCAAGGCAGCATCTTGGGATAACTGATAAATGTGTGTTTCATTTGACTGCCTGAATTGATCCTTAAGATCATTCCAGACTACAGACGCATCATCAGTATACATGATTTGGGCTTCTATATCTTTGGAGACTGAGCTCCAGATCCATTGCCTGACCACCCCATGACAGGTGGTCCAGGCTTCAAGTTCTTCTGCCTCTGAATCAGCAGGCCTCTTCATGGTTCCCAGAACAAATCCCAGTTTTCTCCTTGTCAACAGTATGGTTGTCATCTCCCTACTCCATGGGTAGTAGTTTTGACTCCATTGTAGGACATTGATTACTGACAGAGGACCTGAGTCTGAAGATTTTATGAAGTAGGGAGACGTAGGGTCAAAGAGTGGGCCTCCCCTTGGTCCCCTTTCAACAGCTTCAGCCATTTCCTTTTTGGATCTCTTGAGATGACAAAGATATGTCAATATGATATATGGATGGATTTCGCACTGATAACAAGTGAGGATCAAATTTGAATTGAATTTCAAGATTAATTTGAATTTGTTTTGATCATTGGTGATTGGTTTTTGTATATGAGTCATCTTTGGATTTTTGAGAGTTAGGAGAGTACCATTATATCATCACTGAGCAGAGTATTTGATTTGTGCGGAAGCGTTTGAATTAGAGTTCCTACCTTTTGAAGTGAATTTGGGATCCTCTTGAGGACACTAGATACCTCAAGATTTGGGGCATGGTTGGCAGTGTCCTCAGAGAACACTAGTGGGTGACTCTGAGGTCTTATGCCTAAAATCTTACTGGTCAGATTCGGGAAGTGATTGGTGTACGGTCCAGATGTGCATATGTGCACATGGAGTACATCAAGACTTGAGCATATCATTATTGCTAACAAATCATGCAAAAATATAGTATATTCATGATCAATCACATAGACACAACATAGACAGTGTCTATAACCTTTACAGATAATCATGTACAAGAAAATATTTAATAGTATTATCCTACACTTAGCCCTAGCATATATGCTTAGTATATAATGTATAATATGGAATGCATGTGTGAGAAAAGATCCCTGAGATTTATTAGTGCCTCCATAGACAAGGAGTGCATTGTGTGGCTGAGCCAAGATATAAAAGCTCGCAACATAAACATATATAGAACAGCATGTAAACTGAAACGCATGTAAACATAAACATCCATAAACTGAAACGCATGTAAGGAATGAGAGTCATGCATGCAGGGTGTAGAACATAGTGCATGTTTAAAATGCCGTTGGCACAGTATAAGTATATGAGAAGCATGTGAATGTGATATGGTATGATATAGAAACGACTATCCAGTAGATCACAAACTAGAGATAGGCTATTTTGCTTTGAAGATGAATCATATAACATGGATACATAAGATAAACATGTATTGAATGACATGCACAGTGTGTAAGATGATAATACATAGAATAAGCTTTTGGTCCTTTTAGGATGGAGTATCATGTATCGATCGAGGTTTTAGATTTTACCAAACGCGGTTTGATGGTGCCTCAGTTGATCGACGACATTGAGATGGAGCTTTTGGATTTGGAGGTCCCCAAAGAAGCGATCGACGCAGTGCTTCACGAGCGCTCTGATACCATGAAGAAGTTGAACAAGTCGGGTGAAGCGTGAGTTGGAGCGACGCTGGAGATCAGGGACGACGATGAAGAGTCGTTGGAGGAGGGGAGACGAATCGCATTAGAAACCCTAGGGTTTGGTTTTGAATTTAGATTTTAGAAAAAGTTACAATAAAATATTACAATGTTTGTTTATATACTAACTTCTATTGGGCCTTGAGTATGGGCCAACTTAACTTTACATAATTTATCATTAATAGTTTAACTTTGTCTAATTAGGATTAGTATTAATCCTTCATGCTTCAATAATCTTAACCACCCAGTTTTTCCAATATGAACATTTGAACTATAAAATACCACATATGCCATCATAAATGAATTTTAATTTTATAACAAAAAATACATGATATCTAAATGTATTACCACTCTTTCAAAAATAATAATGAAAATTGTAAAACGAATCATTTCCATACTCATCATAATTAGAATCGTAATTAACAAAATCATTGACTAGAAAGCTATAATATTTAAAATGAATTTTACCAGATATATTTTTAAGCTTTTCTCCGATCTTAATGTTCAAGCAATTACGTATGTGGAGCAAGCAAATCAACGGCTTACAACTATTTGGCATATTCGACAGGCCTAGTTTTAGCACACCAGATGTGTGCCCTATATGAAAGAACAAGCAGATTTAAATAGAGAGAAATTAATCTAATGGGTCAATTAGGACCACAAAAAATAATTAACAAAATTAAAGGAATTGGAAAATTAATAGGATTAAAAAAGAACTCAAATAGAAAATTTTATATATTAATACGTTGAATTTTGATGTGATTTATACAATTTGTAAAATAAATGAGTTTAAAAAGTATAAATATAAATATAAAATATTTATAAAAAGTAGTCAACCTCAATCAATTATATTAAATAATAAAAATCATTAAAATTATAATAATTTATGAAAATTATAAACAGTATTATTAAATAATTATATTCAAATTATCAACCTCAATAAATTGACCTAATATCTGGATGGGAAAAAAACTATGTAAAATAACCTCTAAAGATCAGATAACTGAAAGACGGATCAACTTGTAAACTAACCTCAAACGACCAGATGGCTAGATGAGGGATCCGCAATAAAGTAGTCAACCTCAGCTAAGGATCAGATAACTGGATAGCTTTTTAGATTTTACGTGTGTTGTTAATTCTGAATATTTGTATTGCTTGTTTCGTAAATTCTTAATTAACAAACAAGAGGGATCAACATCTGTCCAACAAGAATGGTAGATGTAACATAAACTGAACTCAATCTCATATGTTGAATTCATTGACCTATTTTGAGTATAATTATAACTTGCTTGTTAGCCATTCTTTCCTTTTCACTTACTACCATACTTTGTATGCTGAACATGTTCTGTGTGTATCTTCAGTGACCTTGATTGCCTGCCAACTACATGATTAGATACTTGGACCCTGTAATATGGTCTGTTTGAGGTGTCTGTTGAGCATATTTTAACCTATTACTTTTAATTTAGATTTTTTCTTTTTGACTCAATTCTAGGTCATTTATGTACAATGCTGATTTTAGATACTTGGTTTGGTAACATATTCTAGGGAGACTTCCTTGGTGGGCTAAATTCGAGTTCCCTTATGAGGGGTTAAGGTCGAGCCCTTTTTTGGGGCTAAAGTCGAACCTGAAAGGAAAAGTTTAATTGGAGGAAGTCGAACTTTGAAAAGAGACATGGAAGAAATCGAACTTGAAAAGTTGACCTGGAGGAAGATACTGAAAATTTATTAAATGAAAATAGATGTAATATTTTCAAAATGGATTTTACTTTGTCAAACTACTTAAAACTATAAATATAATTTTAAGATATTTCCTTAATGCAGTAATAATAATAAAAAATAGGAGGGTGCAATTGTAAATTTAAAATAAAATATTTGATATGAGAGGATTCATTAGAATCTTTAATATTAATCTTTATTCTAAAAAATCCATATAAAAATCAATCAAATAATTAAAAAAAATGATTTCTTTCCATATTTTGGAAAATGATTTCATTATAAATATTCAGGCTTCATGTTAAAACTCTCACCAAACAGATGTAAAATAACCTCTTATTCATCTGAGTCAAGAAAGTTCAGGTAGGCATTTGTATGAAGCAACACAAATGGCGAAAAAAGGATTATTACTTATACTCAATGGTGATAAAGCCTTTCATCAACCTTCTTCATCAATATCATGGATTCGAAATGTAAAATATCTCATGAAAAATTGGCGACCAAGACCTAAGGTGACGATTCTTGCGATTAAAACTGACGGATGGACCGGTAATGAAATATTTGATGTAAAAGGAGAGGAGGTAATGAAATATCTGATGTAACGAGCCCCGACTTACTAAACCAAAGTCAGTTAAGGAAGGTAACTCGTTAGATTGTCATTTCCAAGAATTAACAAACCACTGGCTTGCAATCGATCAGGTATATTTCTTTGCAGATTCGTTTCACTGAGATGTAGAATTTGCCGAATATCAAATTCGATCATTTTCAAAATTTTAAAAAATAATGTCCATTAAATATTATATCTAGCTATTAAGTTAGGTTTGATAGCATTTGTACATAATATATTATAACATTATTTCAATATGTATATTATGCAAAGATGATAATCAATTGTAATATTTCAGATAATAAAGCATTTTTTTAATAAAATTTTTTTGGTATGGTTTATTTAATTACTAAATATAACCACAATTTATCATTTATTAGTTAAAAAAAATATTAAATACAAGTTTGCTAGATAAATCATCGATTTTCTTCAGAAGACTTGACGTAAAACAGCTTAGTTAGAGTTGGAGGAAGTGCGACAGAGGTTGAAGGAGACGTTACAGATTGGGGAGGAAGTAGAATGAATTGAGGAGGAAGAAGTAAGAAATAGTTGGATCTGGAGCTGGCGATGTACCCGACCCACCGTTCAAGAAGACTTCATCTATTATTAGGATCGTATTTGTTAGTAGTTAAGGAAGTTGTGGAGTAGTTAATTGTAATCGAGAGTTATAAAATTGAGATTCAAAAGAAATAAAAGATATCATTGAATTTGCGAAGAAAAATTTCCCGTCTCAGGCTCCACTCTTTGAGATTTACTTCCTTTCTTCTCAGGCTTTCTTCGGGAAAGATTCCATTTCCATTTCGGTTCTTTGGAATTGCTCCGTGAACTAACTCCGACGACCTACCACATCGAAAAAATAAATACATCATATGTTTCGTTTCTCGACAATGCATCGATATGCAAATGCAATGCGCTCCCTTTCTCTTAAGATTCCAGGGTATGTTTCTTTTCCGCAATTAACTTGAGAAAATAATCCTAAAGTTGCTTCTAGCTCTCGTGCAACCCATTGGGAGTAGGTTTGCCAATACCTCACTCGAGAGCTATAGGAGGTGCCTCTCTCTGGATGGTGCCTGCACGAACGTGATCGACCTTGGGAATGGCAAGAACACATATTGGAACGGTGGCTCTCAGACCTCGAATCCTCCCGACGTTCCTCGGAAACTTCTTGCTCCCTCACCGCCACTTGTTCCTCGAGGGTTCTGGGCCTTCTCTACTATGAGAAGCCGCAGATTCCAACTTCCTCTCCTCCAAGGATACGAGGCTCGTTACCTTCCTCCATCATTTCAAATTGTGTATTCGTTTCACATCAAATTCACCACTGATGTAAGGTGTCTAAAATCCAAACACACACTTACAATCATCGAAATCCAACCTGTTGTCAGGTGCTCCCAAGTCCCTATTTATAGGTAATATCATGGGCTTCACCTTTCGAGTCGATTCCAGCCCTTACTTTGTAATGGCCAGGGTCCACCCAAAAAGGCACCTAGGTCGATGAGTAAACAAACTCAATGGTGAGCGGGGTACGGAACCAGGGCGACCCGCCTGGAATTTTAAAAAAAAATTATAAAATTATAAAAAAATAATTAAAAAAGTAAATCTAAAATTTAAAATGGGTAAATTTTTTACCTTAATTTTTAAAAGTAAAAACAAAAAATAAATCTAAAATATACATAAGGTTTAAGAGCTAATACTTAAGTTTAAAAATGTAATAAATTTTTAATCTTAATAATCCTATATGGCTATATCTAATATAATATTATATAATTTATTAAAAAAATATTTAAATTTTTTTTAACACGGTGCAAAACCTTGGTGACCCATCCGGGTCTTTCCCTGCCCCAAGACCCGCCCCGGAATATGACCAGGGCAACGGGGCAAAAAAATAATAATTAACAAAAATATCTGCCCCGCCCCGGAACGGGACAGGACCGGGGACGGGACAGGACCGGGGCGACCCACCCCGTTCACCTCTACCCACATATATAGTTCAAAGAACAATTACTTTGTCAAAAAATTATTATCTATGATTAAATCAATTGAGAGTTCGTTTAATAATAATGGTAGGATAAGTTCTCAAATAGTGGATTTTCACCTGAATTTCACCTTAAATATATAAAACTAACATTCTCACAACGAAATATAATTCGAAAGTTAGCAAAAACCACGGGGATAAATATGGAAAATTCTAAAATTCACATAATTAATTTGGATTAGTGAAGTTGGTAAAGTTCTTTATTCGTTAGTGTAAAAATTTGTTAGTAAGAGTGTTCGATTAGTTAGATTTGTGATCATATTCCAAACTCGGTAAAAGCTACCCACTTTCCATCTCATATAAATTCTTGTTACCCAAAGACTTTCCCAATTGAGCTGGATTTTCGTTACCCAAAAATTAATTTTGAATTGCAAAATTATTATCAATATCTGAAATCAAGAAATCATGTTTGATTAGCCCAAACAGATATTCGATTATTGGACAGGAATAAAATTTTAAGTATGAAAATGTTTTAGTTTTAATTTTATAAGACCTTACCCTCGAGGGAGCCCTTTCAAAAATTCTTAGAATATTAAGATATATTTTAAAATGTTAAAGAAATTTTGTTTTTATAGAATCAAGTAATCATCTCACATCTATGTCTACATGATGTGACACTATTCCATTATCTTCTGCATTTAAAAAAAGGAGAGTGAATGAGATAAATGAGTGTATTTGAAATATTTTTTATATCTTAGAATTATTGGTAAATGATTTTGATGAAGGGAAAATATGTGTTCCAGATCTGAATCACTTAAGAGAGAATATGCTTTCGAAGATTTGTTTGTACGTTAAGGGATACGATCGACTCCTTCTTCACTCCTCATTGGATGATAATTTAAATCTGAAAAAGTACTCTTCTTAATAGAGAATATAATTTAATTAGTAACAGTCTGAATTTTACAATACTAAATCGTTATTAGGGGATAAACATGACAGATATTCAGACAGTATATCATTAAGATTAAAATGAATGGTGTTGATCGATTCATTTATTTCATATAATCTCATATTGGAAACTAAATCTCGGTATGGTTAAACTTTAAAATATAAATTACTATTGAACACAGGGAGATTAACTCAACTATTAAGGTTTTTGAGAATTCAAAGTTCGAGTCTCACTGTGTAAATATTGTCATTAAGATATAATCGATATATATTATACGTCTCTGGTATATCATTTAGACATGTTTACATTTGTAAAGAGGTACCAAAAATATCCCAAAAAATGGAAAATATTTAAAATTAAATTAAACAATATCCTAAAAAATCAACTCCTTTTACATATGAGTACAATTACCCGAAGTAGGAAAATCCCCGTCCCCGTCCTCGGCCGAAATCCCCGGTCATTTCCGGGTACAGGAATGGGGATTGAAATCCTCGCTCGGATAATCCCCGTACTAGGGGAAAATTGTATATAAACCCTATAAAAAAATTAATATTGTATAATTTATATAAATAACCTTATACAATATATTAAATAGATAAATTTATATTTAAAATCGTAAAATTAAATCTATATCCTAATTAAAAACTTAAAGGTTAAACCTAATCTCCAACTCCAAATACTCAAATAACCACCGCCGACCATCTAGTTCTTATTCTTGTTCCGCCGCTGGCCATCTTGTTCCACCGCTGACCATCTAGTAATTATTTAGACTATTTACATTTAAATCAATATTTTAATTACATTAGTAAATAGTAAGTAGTAAATTACTAACATTAGTATTTTTTGTAAATTACTGTTTAATATAAATTAAAAAAAAAAAAATATTTTGACCGGGGATCCTGTACCCGTCCCGGGTCATAACCTTAACCCTATATGAACCCTATAAAAAAATTAATATTGTATCATTTATATAAATAACCTTATACAATATATTAAATAGATAAATTTATATTTAAAATCGTAAAATTAAATCTAAATCCTAATTAAAAACTTCAAAATTTAAAGGTAAAACCTAATCTCCAACTCCAAATACTCAAATAACCACCGCCAACCATCTAGTTTTTATTCTTATTCCGCCGCTGACCATCTTGTTCCACCGCTGACCATCTAGTAATTATTTAGACTATTTACATTTAAATCAATATTTTAATTACATTAGTAAATAGTAAGTAGTAACATACTAACATTAGTATTTTTAGTAAATTACTGTTTAAAAAAAAAAATTTAATTAATATTTTGACCGGACGCTTTTTGGGACCGGGGATTTTCGCGTCCCCGGTCAAAATGACCTGACCCTTATAATACTTTAAACATAAATTTTTTAACATATAAATCCAGCACAATATAAATTATATTATATTAGAAAAGACATAAATTATAAAATTATTATATATATACACCAGGGATCACAGACGATCGCCCGTCTGCGGTAAGGTTACCTCCGTCACCTTCCGAAGGTTCTATAAAAACCAGTACCGATTTCCAAAGTACCGATCTCCACCTGAAATCCATTTCTGAAATCTCCACCTCCATTTGCTGAAATCCATTTCTGAAATCTCCACCTCCACCTCCACCATTTGCCGATAGTTCTATAAAACCGCGGACCTCCGATAGTTCTATAAAAGCTCTGCCTCCGATAGTTCTATATATCTGATAAAAACCAGTACCGATTTCGAACCTCACTTCAACACAGTACAGCGACGCCGCTGTCTATCTCCAATTGAAAATCACCGGTGAACGATCTCCAGTTCCTAATTGCGAGTAACACCTTCTTGCATCTAGATTGCTGCTGCTGCTCTCACCTTCCTCTCTGCGCATGTTACTTCTGTCATTGTTGATGACAAGCCCACCAGGATTGTTGCTGCTGTGTACACTCTTGAATTTTCCAAGTCTAACTGGGAAGACTTTCTTTTCACCAACAACACAACAGGATCACCGCCCAAATCCCCGGCTTTTTGATTGAGCGCTGGCAGAGACAGCGACGAGCCGTCTTCCAAATTCCCATCGTCGTCGTTGAAATCGACATGTGGAGTTGGAGAGAAGCCAGGTGTCTATGCAGTTGAGATGGAAAGCATGAGTGCACATCGGAAGTAAGCGAAGCTTATCTTCGTCATCGGAGGTCTGCGATGGGTTCCGCGGGGACCTCGCAAGTCGATGGAACACGCAATCGATTGAGATCGGGAACTGGTCTCCGAGTTCGCAGACTCCGATTTCGCGGAACTCTGGTCTCCGATTTCGCGGAACTCTGGTCTCCGATCGCGGAACTGGAGATCGGAACTCAATCTCAAGTTCTCATCGCGAGTTCCGATCTCCAGTTCCGATCGGAACGACCGGCTTCAATCTCCAGCTCAATCTCCAGTTCAATCTCCAGTTCAATCTCCAGCTAACGGACGGCCGGATCGGAGGTCCGCAAAAGGGACCGTTCGAAAAACCAGCCGTCCCAGAATCGGGCCCTATATATATATATTTATTCGAAATCGGATAATTATCCGAATTCGCTAATTTGGGATATTATCCAAAAAATATCCCAAATTAGCGAATTCGTTTAGCTTCGGATAGTATTTTAAGTATCCAAGTTAGTATCCGAATTTTATTATCCTAATTCGATTAAGCCTAAACGAATTCGATTTCAAATTCGAATACAAATTTCGGATATCCATTGACAGGCCTAAGGGCGACCTGTGAATATTAAGGTCCGGCCCTGGATATGGCCGAAGTACAATTAATACAAGGCTCCTTGGAGGAAGGAACTCACATTACCTACTATACCTATATTAGAAAGAGATAGAGAGTGGAAACTCTAATCTGATTGTGTAGGTTTATTTTCGGTCATACATCATCACAAATAAAAACAAAATCACAAGTAAAAACAAAATCTCAAATAATAGCATGGTAAAATTAATCTACAAAAGTATAATGATAAAGTGGAAGTTAATTTTCTTCTACAAGAAAAGAAGACGGACGAAGGGTTTTATGATGAAGGGTTTGGATGCGGGTTTGGTCGGGTTCGGGTTTACATAAATAATTTGAAAATTTCGATCAAATAATTTTAAAATAACATAAACTAATAAATAATTTTTAAATAAGTTAAAACATTAAATATTTTTTAAAATCTTAAATAAAATAAAATATCAAATTATTTTAAATGATTTTTAGTCAAAGACATAAATGTGAAGATGGTACGATGACTGCGAGAAGAGGGAAGATGAAAATTGAAGAGGAGAGGAGAGAGAAATGAAAATAAAATTAGGGTTTAAATTTTAAAAGAAGGAAAAATTATTAAATATTTATATAAAATTTAATTTAATTTATATTTAATTTTAAGGTTTTTTAATAAATTTATTAGGGTTTCAGGTGAGTCAGATTTGATTCGGGTCACACTCGAACCCGACCCAAAAAAATAGGATGATAAAACATGGTCATAAATAGCCACCCGGACCCGACATGTTCGGGTTTGACCCGACCTACTCCCACCCCTATATGGTATATAGACATTTCTAAACTTTTAGAAAGACATCATCCCTTGTAAAAAAATATTAACTTAGTGGTAGGGGTGAAAACGGAGGGGGTCGTCCCGTTTTGTGCCTCGGTGGTAACTGGTTTCAGGTATTCTGCCCCATTCTCAATTTTTTGCCTCATGCCCCGGTCATATTCTGGGGCGGGTCTCAGGGCAGAACAAAACCCAGATAGGTTGCCCCGGTTTTAAATAAAAATAATTTTTAATATATTATATTATATTATATATAGATTATTAATATTAGGAATTTATTAGATTTTTAAATTTAGGACTCAGTCCTTAAACCTTAAGTCCATTTTAAATTTACTTTTAATAATTAGGGTAAAAAGTTTACTCGTTTTAGATTTTAGGATAACTCTTTTAATTATTTTTTAATAATTTGCATTTTATAATAATATTTTTTTATAATTCCAAGGCGGGTCGCCCCAAATTCGCCCCGCGTCCCGGTCTTTCTGATCAGGGCGGATCACGGGACAGGGCCGTCCCATCCACGACCTGGCCCGTTCTCATCTCACTTAGTGGTTTTCTTACTTGGTATTTTTAATTTTAAAAACAATTCTTTTTCTAAATTTTTATTTAATTTTCTTTTATTTTTTTTATTTTCAAAATAAATATGAAAATTACAACTTTATTATACAGAACGGTTACAATTTTATTTGTTGTAATTTCACCAATCTTTTCGGGTGTAATTTTATCAAGGCTGGAAATTCTGCCGGAGCCTTTCCGGTCTTCAATCTCCTTTTTTATCATGATCATCTGTTACAGAGGCAGTTATGAAAGATATGGTGGGAATAGTTGAGCTGATGAATGTCTTAGAAACAGAGCAAGTAACCATGTCGAAACTGATTTGGGGGAACCACGTCACACTAGGGA
The DNA here is from genome assembly GCA_001185155.1 of Zostera marina. Classification (NCBI taxonomy): domain Eukaryota; kingdom Viridiplantae; phylum Streptophyta; class Magnoliopsida; order Alismatales; family Zosteraceae; genus Zostera; species Zostera marina. The sequence continues at coordinate 92,650 of LFYR01000252.1, read as the reverse complement.
TCCGTCGACCCGAATTAAGAAGCTATCGGTAAGGTTAATGGGTTACGGTAAGTAATTAGTTTATCTTAGTATTAATTTGATTTTAATAAATGGACTTATAATTAAGTTTGTATTTTACATTCCACACCCTCATGTATTTTTCCTATAAAAGGCTTCTTGATGTATCTTTTAAGGTTTGAAATCAAATACAATTTTGCCCTGTCACTCTTCCACTCCCTTCAACGATCATCCTTTCACATTCCAATCATTCCGACGATCATCTTCTGCCAGCTCTCCTGACCTTTGCACGTAACAATAGTCTTCACGCTCGTCATCAGCCTCCTAACTCGTCAATCTGCCAATTCGATCCATAGCTCTTAGTCTCTAATCCAACTAGATCGCACTCCGATCTGAGATCGGAGAGAGACACCAACTGCGGTCAGGTTTTATCAATCTGATTGGATCGATTCTTGGATTTATTATCTGATCGATTTAGCCTGTGTCATCATCTCAACAAAAACTCCCAAATAATATTTTTCCAGAGATACCATCTCCACACTTGCAATCATTGCTTTTCATTGGAGACATCGATCTTAGTGATTTTGGCGGCGACATATTACCAAGAAGATTTAATCTTGAGAAGAGGTACAATAATGTATTTATCGGAAAGACATGTCAACTGTTTCTTTCTAGATTTCTGTAACAAATAAAACTCCATCAGTTACCAATATTATTGATGATACCCTGCCCACTGAAAGCAGCCCAAGGATAACATCAGTAACTCGGTCCACGACCCGAGTCCAACTAGAATCCGACCCGGATCTCGACCCGAGTCAGACCGACCTCGGCCCAGGTCTGCTTCACAGACCCGTCCCGATTTCGGCCTAGGGCCACCTACCACACATACCTTACCCGATAATTCTCCAAGCCCGGTTCCAGACGAGAGTCTAGTAGGACCAGGCCTGGTCCGATGGTAGGGCAGAGACGCTATTAATACTACCTACTTCAAGGTAGGAAGTAGGTTTTCCATCAGTCTACAGTATACACTAGAAAGAGAAAGAGTATTCTGAACGATTGTAACAGCTATCTTATCGGCCATGCATCATCAGTGGTGATTCTAATGTGAAACAAACACATTATCTTTTCTGATGGCAAGCAGTAGAAAGACAATCCGAAACTCTGGAATCAGGGAAATAATGGGCTCCCCAAGAATGGAAGGAAGCTCGGAGGGGCATAACCCCCTCGAAAACTGGAGATATGGGGGCGGATCCCGTTAGATCAGCACTGTTGCAGAGAGGAAGACACTCGGAGCGCTACATCCGCTAGATCAGCATTGGTGCAGAGAGGAAGATACTCAGAGTGCTACCCCCGCACTCGGGACTATACCTACGAAAGATCTCGGACCCCCATCATCAGGAGAGATGGGAGAATGGCCCGTGGAAGGAGGTCTCTGTCTGAGGAATTCCCAGAAGATCGAAGAGATCGGGCCCACCACCGGGGATGGCGGGACCGGAGTTCCTTGTATGAGGAATCTCCGGAAGATCAGAGGGACCAAACCCACCATCGGGGATGGCAGGACCGGACCCCGCCTAACGAAATCACACAACAACTGCTCTTGGCCATCACCGGTCTCCAGGAGAATCAGAAACAGCTGCAGAAGAAAATATCCCAGATGTTGGAATGAAATGCGTCCAGGAATGAGTTTCCCCGACCCCTCGAGGAGGGCGAGGAAGCCTTGGCGCTATACCTGGTAGACAAAGCCTACATGACGGGGTGGAAGGTGCCTCGTTTGACTATGTACAACGGGACAACGGACCCGAAGGACCACCTCCATTCATTTCGAACTGGAATGAAGAATATGAAAAACCGGAAAGACATATGGTGCCGTATGGTCCGAAGGACACTCTTGGGGGATGTCATCGGTTGGTACCGAGGTATATATCCCGCCGCATACCATACACGCGTTCGAAGGTCTCGAAAGGTTGTTTTGCGTGGCCTTTGCTTTCCGTACTCGAAGGAAGAAAGGAATAACAACCTTGTAGTGGGTGTCACAGGAGGATGGTGAAACCCTCAGAGACTACATGAACCGATTTGTCACAGTGGTTCAAGATCTAGAGGAGGCGGAGGAGCCGGCTGCTAACACATGACTGTACACAAGTCACTCCCATCAACAGGGACTAGGGTTCTGTTCGCTTTCTGCCAGACTCTCGGAAGACTCCCATGAAAGAGGAATTAATAGTCTTCGTCGAGATCCGACTTAACTCTCCAAATCGCCGAGTTGAGGAGAAGATCGCTAAAGTCTGGCAAACTGCCGATCTTCCCCACTGAACTCGCTGATTTCACCCCCAACTCGCTGATTTAACCCCAAATCGTCGATTTTAGAGTGTTACTCTCGTCCAGCCTGAGCCATAATGGTTGTAACGGCTGTCATGATGGCCGGACGCGATCTCCTTCGCGGATTACGCCCCTAGAGGTCCTATAAAAAGGGACCCTCTGGCTCATCCAAAGGCATCGGTTTCATCCTTTCTAGAGTGTGAATCATGGAGCAATCACCGATTTAAGCAGTAAATCATCGATTTCCTCCGCGAGCGCTGGTAGGATTATCCGTTCCTCATCAGGGGGTTTAGAAAACTCTTTGCTCATTTTACTAACACACTTGGAGAATACACGAAGAGAATGATGAAGCACTTGGAACAAGTGAAGATGACTCTCTCCTTCAATGAACACACGATTCACTCTTGGATGTAGTATGGAAGTAAGATGAAAAAAAGGAAGCAATGAAATCAAGAGCTCTTTTGGAATTAAAAAATCTCTCTTTTGAAGTATTAGTTCACTTGGTCAATCATGTTTTGTGGGACGACATCATAAACCAAAGCAAGTGGGCGGGAGATCGATAAGATCAATGTATATATTGGATATAAGTTGCATAGAAAATTTAAATTGAATGTTTTTGTAGCACACACCACTTTAATTACTTTCGTTTGATAAATCTTGGTGTAAGAAAGATAATAACAACATAAAAGATGCTATGAGATTTGTGAAGGTACATATTAAAGAAGTAATTAACATATAATTACTGAATTGGACTTAATTGAGAATAAGTAAAACAGAGATACTTACAGTTTTAACTAAAAAAGAAACTGTAAGGTTCAATGTGCAATCTTTACCACTTAAAAACTAATAACAAAATAAAAAGGAACGTGAGGACTGGACTGCAAGTTTGCCCACTTAAAGGCCGTAAAAGATTATACAAAAGAACGAGGACTAAAACTGCAAGTTTACCCACTTAACAGAATAAAAGAAATACAAGGACTGGACTGCAAGTTTACCCACTTAAAGGCCGCAAAAGAATATAGAAGAGTACGAGGATCAAACTGCAAGTTTACCCACTTAAATAAAAGTAATTGGGTAATTGGGTATTTGGATCATTGTTTGATTAAAGACCCAATTAACCAATTAATTGTTATTAGTTGTATTAGTTAAGTTAGTTAGTGTTAATTTCAATTTAAATACTCTTTGTAATTAACAAGTTTAATTCAATTGATTACACACTGATTACACACTTAGTGGTTAACGGCTACTTGCCATTAACCTACTTCTTTCTTTCTTTCTTCCCCTATCTCTCGCCGGACGGTGAGCTTTGTCGCCGGAGTTATTTCTTATCTCCCAATCCCACCGTTGGATCGACGCCATCTTTTTAACATGGTATCTACTGGCAAGATCGACTACGCTTCCGCAGGAAAAGAATCCATCGGCACTCAGGATAGAGAGAATCAATCCGGCTCAAGTCCATCAGCTTCCCCATCCCCTCCATCAATTATGAAGTCCCCTTCTCGGAAAAATCATGCTTCTTCATCCAAGCAGCACAGAACCCACACCCACAAGTCACACAGCTCCAAACACAAGAGGTCACATGCATATGTCTCTGCAATTAATGATAAAGAGTCAATTTACTATTTGAATTCAGGTGACCATCCAGGAGCTCTCATGGTGGCTGACAAACTAAAGGGTGAATCAAATTATCAAAGTTGGGCAAATGCTATGAAGCTTTCATTGATTTCAAGAAGGAAAATAGCTTTTATTAATGGAAAAGTGAAAAGGCCAGAGGATAGATCAGGGAGGGAGTTTGAAGCATGGGAAACTGTGAATGGACTAGTACTATCATGGATAGTAAATAGTGTAGATCCTCAAATCTCATCCACGCTAATGCACACTGAAGAAGCATACATAGCATGGAAGGATCTTCAAGAAAGGTATAACCAAGGCAATGCACCCAAGGTTAACCAAATAAGGTATGAACTCAACAATTTACATCAAGGCAATGATAATGTTACAACCTTTTATGATAAATTCAAAGCTCTCTGGAATCAAAAGGTAGAGCTAGAAGAAATTATTTTTTGCAAGATATGTGCTCCTAAATATTCTGAAAAAATGGAGAAGGATAAAATTCATCAGTTCCTATTAGGACTGAATGAAGATTTTAAAACCATAAGAGGGCAAATACTCTCTTATGATGAATTGCCAAGCATGAGCAAGGTTTTCTATCTCATTATCCAAGAGGAAAACCAGAAAATAAATTTCAGGGATGATAAATCCAAAATAGAAACCTCTGCCCTATTTGCCAAAAAGGCTAATGAAAAAGAAGAGGGAAAAGGTCTTTACAGTAAGAATGGAAAGAAATTGGATACATCCAAATACTGTGATAACTGCAAATACTATGGGCACATCAGGAAGGAGTGTTTTCATATCATAGGATTCCCAAATAAAGAAAACAAGAAAGGGAATAGGTTCAAAAAGGCTAAAACTGACTCAGCCAACCAAGCCTCTTCCTCAAACTCTATAATACCAGGGATGTCAAATGAAGAGCTACTAATGCTCAAAGAATTCTTCCAATCAAATGGTATGATTTATGCTTTCAATTTTCTGAATTTTAAAATGAACCATGCTTACAATATGATAAATTTTAAAACAAATTGGATCATAGATACTGGGGCCTCCCAACACATGACTGGGAACCTCAAATATTTTGATAAACCACCAACTGAGAGTGGTGATCATTTTGTCACCATTCCAAGTGGTGAGATATGCAATGCAAAATTTACAGGAAAAATAAAAATTTCTGAAAATATAATTTTAGAAGATGTATTATACATACCTCAATTCAAGGTAAACTTAATATCAGTAAGCAAGATAGTTCTTGATAATAATCTAAAAATACTATTTGATAGTGAAAATTGCTATTTTCAGGAAAACAAGTCAAAGAAAGTGATTGGGAAGGGTAGGTGCCAAGATGGACTCTATCTGTTCAACTACACTCCCTCTGCATATGCCAACACATCTATAAACTCTAAAGTCTGGCATAACAGGCTTGGTCATATTTCAAATGAAAAACTTGCTATTTTAGTTAAAAATCAGCAAGTAGATTGTATTCTCAAAAATGTAAAGAATATTGTTTTGGATGATTGTGATAATAAAATTTCGTTTTTTCAAAATAAAGAATGTGATATTTGCCCATTATCTAAACAAAGTAAACTCAAATATCTCAAAAGTTCAACAATAAGTAAAAATTTATTTGATCTAATCCATATTGATATTTGGGGTAAATTCCCAATTGAAACTCATGATGGTTTCAAATATTTTTTAACCATTGTAGAAGATCTAAGTAGATCAACTTGGATTTACTTAATCAAAGACAAAGCCATTGCTTATGAATGTATTAAGAAATTCATAACTAAAGTCAAAAACTTTTTTAATAAAAATATTAAAACAATAAGGAGTGATAATGGGGGTGAATTTAAATCAAATAAGTTTAAAGAAATGCTTGAGAGCTATGGAATCATACATCAAGTCACTTGTCCTTACAACCCTCAGCAAAATGCAAGGGTTGAAAGAAAACACAAGTGCCTATTAAACATAGCTAGAGCCTTACATATGCAAGCTAATATTCCCTTAAAATATTGGGGAGAATGCATATTAGCTGCAACCTATATAATAAATAGGATTCCATCAAAGGTTCTAGAAAACAAAACCCCATTTGAAGTTCTACATAAGCAAAAACCAAAATATAATCTCTTAAGAACTTTTGGATGCTTATGTTATGCAACAATTCATCATAAAGAACATAAGTTTTCCCCAAGAACATTTAAGGGAATATTCATGGGATATCCTCCAAACATAAAAGGATATTTAATACTTGACTTGGAAAATGAAAATTTTCATGTAAGTAGAGATGTAGTGTTTAGAGAAGATGTTTTCCCACTCCATCAAACAAAACCAAAAATTAATGAAAATAGAGAAAGGAACATTTTTCCAACTCAAGAAGAATTCAATGAATTAGACTCTAGAAAAACACAAAACTCTGGAAATTCAACAAAAATTTCAGAAAAATTGGATATTAAGGGATCCAAAACACAGAACACTCTAGGAACCACAGAACTAACTATAGAACATCCTGGAATTCAGAAAAATCAAAACAGGATTGCTCTGGACAAGTCAGAGATAACTGAAAATATTCAGTCTGACCAGTCCTCAACTGAGGAAGAAAAATCACATATCTCTGAGGATTTTGAAAACAATTATTCTAATGAGAATCAAAATCAACTTCTCATCAATAATCAAGAAAACAAAACACATACTGAAAAACAAAGCTCAGAACAAAGCTTTGTAATCAATCATGTAGAAAAGGAACAATTACATCAAAATAATGATGCACAAGGCAAAAATGAAACAAATAAAATTGTAAAAACAAGATTGGGGAGAGTAGTAACCAAACCCAAGCATTTTGATGAATTCTATATGGATGAAAAATCAAAAAGCAAAATTAAATATCCTATGAGCAACTATGTATCATATCATAGGATAAATCCCAAACACAAGGAATTTCTCAAACAAGTTAATAACAATATAGAACCTAACACATATAATGAAGCATCTAAAGATCCAAAATGGATAGATGCAATGAAAAATGAGATGGAAGCCCTCATCTCAAATAAAACTTGGGATATAACTGAACTTCCTAAAGGAAGGAAAGCAGTAGGCTCTAAATGGATATACAAAATCAAGTATAAGCCAAATGGAGAAATTGAGAGATATAAAGCAAGGCTTGTGGCAAAAGGTTTCTCTCAAAAAGAGGGATTTGATTTCTATGAAACTTTTGCACCAGTTGCAAAAATGACCACAGTAAGGCTATTAATTGCTCTTGCAACACAAAAAAGATGGAATCTATATCAAATAGATGTCAATAATGCCTTCCTACATGGTGATCTCCATGAGGAAGTATACCTAAAGGCACCCCAAGGATTACTCCAAGAAGGAGATAAAAGAGTATGTAAACTCAAAAAATCCTTATATGGCCTCAAACAGGCCTCTAGAAACTGGTTTGAGAAATTGAGAAACACTCTTTTAGAGATTGGATTCTCTCAAACAAAATCAGATTACTCTCTATTCATAAGAGAGAGAAATGAAAATTTAATATACCTAATTGTCTATGTAGATGATATAATCATCACAGGCAGTAATGAACTAGAAATAGCATTCCTCAAAGTCCAACTAGAAAATAATTTTAAACTAAAGGATCTTGGAAAACTAAACTATTTTCTAGGAATAGAAGTATTATATTCCAATGAAGGAACCTTATTAACACAAAGAAAATATGCACTAGAAATACTTAAGGAAAGTGGCATCTTAGGTGCAAAAGAGTCCAAAATACCCATTGAGAAAAATATAGATCTCAAAAGTGAATCCAAACCAATCAAAGATCCAACCTTCTATAGGAAGTTAGTGGGAAAGTTAATATATCTCAACATCACCAGACCTGACCTAAGCTATGCAGTACACTGGCTAAGTCAATTCATGAGTGATCCAAGAGAAATTCATTTAAAAACACTCTTTAAAGTACTGAGATATTTAAAAGGAGCCCCAGGGCAGGGCATCCTATATAAAACAAGTGAAAACTTGAACATCCAAGCATATTGTGACTCTGACTGGGCTGGATGCCAAATTAGCAGAAAGTCTGTAACTGGGTTTTGCATCCTAATTGGAAGCTCCATAATATCTTGGAAATCCAAAAAGCAAGCCACAATATCAAGATCATCTTGTGAAGCTGAGTATAGAGCAATAGCTCAAACATCTTGTGAATTAATATGGATTCACCAACTAATCAAGGAAATGAAAATAAAAACTAGAAATGAAACAACAATATTTTGTGATAACAAATCAGCAATTCACCTTGCTAATAACCCTGTTTTCCATGAGAGAACAAAGCATATAGAAATAGATTGCCATTTTGTTAGAGAATTAATCACCCAAGGGGTATTCAATCTTAAGCAAATTGGAACCAAATATCAATTAGCAGACATGTTCACTAAACCCATGGGGGAACATGAAATTACTTCAGCCTCTGTCAAGCTTGGAGTAATAAATATCTACTCCAGAGCTTGAGGGGGGAGTAAAGAAGTAATTAACATATAATTACTGAATTGGACTTAATTGAGAATAAGTAAAACAGAGATACTTACAGTTTTAACTAAGAAAGAAACTGTAAGGTTCAACGTGCAATCTTTACCACTTAAAAACTAATAACAAAATAAAAAGGAACGTGAGGACTGGACTGCAAGTTTGCCCACTTAAAGGCCGTAAAAGATTATACAAAAGAACGAGGACTAAAACTGCAAGTTTACCCACTTAACAGAATAAAAGAAATACAAGGACTGGACTGCAAGTTTACCCACTTAAAGGCCGCAAAAGAATATAGAAGAGTACGAGGATCAAACTGCAAGTTTACCCACTTAAATAAAAGTAATTGGGTAATTGGGTATTTGGATCATTGTTTGATTAAAGATCCAATTAACCAATTATTGTTATTAGTTGTATTAGTTAAGTTAGTTAGTGTTAATTTCAATTTAAATACTCTTTGTAATTAACAAGTTTAATTCAATTGATTTTCCACACTGATTACACACTTAGTGGTTAATTACACTTCTACAGTGTATAACGGCTACTTGCCATTAACCTACTTCTTTCCCCCTTTCTTCCCCTATCTCTCGCCGGACGGCGAGCTTTGTCGCCGGAGTTATTTCTTATCTCCCAATCCCACCGTTGGATCGACGTCAGCTTTTTAACACACGGCCTATACCATCCGGAGACTGGTGGTCAGACGAAGCCGGTGAATAAATTAATGATCGAGCACTGCTAATTAAGGGTGACAATTCTGAAAAAAACGAGCGAATGGAGAGAGTTAATTTCCTGGGTGGAATTATGGTACAACACATGATTTCATTCCAGTTTGAGCGCGACTCCATTCGAGGCGGTATATATAGCGGAAGCCACCCACTTTGGGATCGTATCGAGCAGGAGACTTCCTGGTCGAATCAATTGATCAGGCTAAGGTATTGGATGAACTAAGAATGAATCTTTAGGCAGTTCAGGAAAGAATGAAAAATATTTACTGACAAGAAGAGGTTGTGGATCGCGAGTTTGAGGAAGGCGATTGGGTTTGGGTGAAATTGCAGACTTACAGGCAACAATCGACTAATTATTAACTTTACAAGGTGGCTAACCCAACGCATCTGATGAGCTAACTTAACCAACGACATGAGCCCAGGGGAGCACAAATCACACCTACTTTAATTAGGACGTACGACACTTGGAAAAAGGGCAATTGTGCCGTATTACTAGCTTGGATTCTGACTTAGAGGCATTCAGTCATAACCCCCAACACATGGTAGCTTCGCGCCACTGACTTTTCAGCCAAGCGTGGTGACCAATTATGTGAATCAATGGTTCCTCTCGTACTAGGTTGATATACTATCGTAGTACAATCATCAGTAGGGTAAAACTAACCTGTCTCACGACGGTCTAAACCTAGCTCACGTTCCCTATTGGTGGGTGAACAATCCAACACTTTGGTGAATTCGGTTTCACAGTACGATATAGGAAGAGACGACATCGAAGGATCAAAAAGCAACGTCGCTATGAACGCTTTTGGCTGTCACAAGGTTGGCTCATTGGTCTCAGTTGGAACTATTAAGGTTTCTGCATGAGGTCCAAGGTTCAAATCTTACTTTATACATTTTTACTTAAATTTACCCGATGATATACTATGTGGCTCTGGTATATCATCCGGAGGTTAACAGTTCTACATCTGTGGAGAGGTCAAAAAAAAAAAAATTAGCTGCCATGCGTGTGGTAACTTTTCTGACACCCCTAGCTTCAAATCCCGAAGATCTAAAGGATCGATAGGCCACGCTTTCATGCATGGCTCATATTCGGGTTAGGATTAGAGTTTCATTGAGCAAGAAATTCTTAGGTCCCCATCAGACAGGAAAAAAAAACCAGTAGAGTAGCATACCGATTGACATTGCCAGGGACCAGTAACATGTTTTTTCGATCTTTCACGTTTCATTACTTAAAAAATTTCGGGAACAAATCCAGAAGAAGTGCGAAGAACCTTGCCACCGGTAGAATGGAATTAATTACATCCAATTGTAATACCAACTAAAGTACGGGACACTAGAATGGTTGGGATGGACTACAAGAAGAAGAAAATACATGGGAGCATTTTCCGCGAGGATGGTATTAAACTGAGAAACTATGATCTGAAAATCTTGATTATTATATATTGATTACTTAAACTGTATTATAGTATTTACAAATATTGATTTTCTACTTATAACTAATTATATTACAGAGATACCCTTCTAACTAACAGACGAGAGTGATGTTTGGTCGATATTTTTAGGGATAACACATTAGATAACAATTAACAAATGAAAAATGAAAAATGAAATATAAATTTATATTTTTAGCAATTAGATATGGATAAAAAAATCAATAAAAATGATAGCATGGGATTCTATAAATCCATAATATTAATTGGTAATTTGTAAAAAATCTATCAACGAGCCGTTCATATTATAATGAACGGTTTAGATTTAAATGTAATAATTTTAATTAATTCTGTTGATTTCAAATATTTTGATATAAAAGGAAGAGATGGGTGAACACCCCCAATCAAAAAAATTCAATCTTAAATCAAATCTTTTCTTGAACTTCAACTCTCTTTCTTGACATCGATCTCCATCCTGACGTTCTTAATCACAAGTTAAATACCGACATGGCGTCGTGTTACATTTTCTTGCGTATTATGTCGGAAAATCCGTTGCTGCATAATAATCATCATCTCCGAGTTTTATTTGATGATTTGAAGATAAAAGAGTAAATATTGGAAGGTAATGAAATATTTGATGTATTTGTATTTTCTTTTTTCCCAAATTCATTTGATCAGAAATGAATTCCGCATTAGAAAGAATCATACTAGGGAAAAAAGAAAATTATTTTTTCACATTTTTGTAAATAGCGATCTATGTAATTTTTTTTTTGAAGCAATTAAATTTCATTAAAAAAAATAAATTAAGCTAATGCCATAATTCTATTTCTTAACTATGTACATTTTGTGGTAAATTAATAAAATAACATATAATTTTTACCTTCAAATATTCCAAATAAGTTTATAATTTTATTGATAATATCTTTTTCATGTATAATTTATCAATTTAAAAACTATTTATAAAAAGTTGATATATATATATAATCCATATAAATAACCAATTTAAATTTCCTATTCATTGGCACATTGATAATTTTGTGCACTTAATATCATCATTACACACATGGACGGTCACAAAAACATCTCAAATATCTCTAAAATCCAACGGCTCATACACATCAGCCTTTCCTGACCTTAATTACCAAACAACCAACCTTATAGGAAATGGCTTCTATTTTTTTTAATAGATACTTTTTTCTTGTAAAAGATGTTATTTACAAGTCATAGTTACAAAGGACTATTCTTTGGCCCAATACTCATGCCTATCCCAATTGAGATCCAAGGAGCAGAAGGGTGCAACTGTGGTGGGCTAGGCAGCGCGACGTGGCCAAGATGACTCAGAATAAGCAAGTGGACACACCAAGGCGGCCCAAATAGATACAGTCAGGCAAGGAGTCCACATGCACCTATAGAGGGTTGGTATTTGTGTGTTTGTTAGATATATCATTATTTGTTTTTCTTTAAAAAGTATAGTACTTTGTATACTTTACTTCTATGAGAATATCCACCAGGAGTCGGTGTGGTTACTACTTCGTTCATGCACTTATGAGTTTTTCGAAAACTCTATAAAATCAAACCTTGAGTTTTTGATAAACCTTGGGTTGACTCAAATAAGTCCATGTGAAGAAATATTAGAGTTTTAGATACAGAAATTTCAGTGAGTCGATCTCTACCAACAAACGAGTGATAGTAAAAACGATTCTCACCAATTATCTGAAAAAACTTCATAAGAGGAGAGTACCCTTAAATTGAGAGTTATGTGACTAGATGCTAATGAATTGATGCACAATATTGACCACTAAAGTCTGAAGCTAACATAAGTCCAGCGCGACCAAAAATTCAAAGTTTCCGGTCGATCGATCGAAAATGATCATACAAATTATAAGTTAAGTCGACTAATCGACTGGTTTGAGTTCGACCAAACCAGTACTGGATCAACTGGTCTGACACCGGTGAGATTTATACTGGACCAAACCATCTTTATTAACAACGAATACATAAAGATTTATACTGATTCTGTTTCAACCGACATACTCTAATCTTGTAGACTTGATTTGCGAAATCTACTTACTTAAATTAAAGTATTGGAAAACCTATTTTAAACTTCTAACCTTTTGTAAACTTTAAAGACTACAATCGTTCATAAACTTCTCAGATTTTAAAGTTAACTTGCAACTATTTCAAAAATTTCAAACTATATAAAATCAAACTATATAAAATCAAACTTTAAATTTTTGGTTAAACTCAAAAAATTTATCACATTGCAGATTTCACATTTATCTGTAGTAATGAACACAAGATCTCACATTTGTCACTCTTTTGAGGTTATGAAAGCTTTGAACAGTTGGAACAGAGAATAGAATTGTCAGAACCAAAAGATTCTCCCGTTCTTCCGTCATCTTTTTGTCAATGAAAGTTGAAACGTCATTCACGTTTCGATTAAATCGAGCAGTTAACATAGACATTGGAAAAATCAACAGTCAGTCCTCGTTTTCACACCATAAGGTCGACGAAAACTAGTATTTTAACGTCACCCATTTTTCTGATCATCGTCACCGATTGAGATGGCGACGGAGCAAATGCCGCCGACACTGTTCTCACCGTACAAGATGAATAGTTTGCGTCTCTCCCACAGGTGGATTCATATATATTATACAGATCGATGTAAATTTATGAATAAATTAAATATACGACTAATGTAGTTTCGTATGTAATTCAGAGTGGTTTTAGCTCCGATGGCAAGATGCAGGGCACTGAACGGAATTCCACAGAATGCCAACGTCGAATACTATGCCCAAAGAGCGACTCCCGGTGGATTCTTGATCACGGAAGGAACCTTAATCTCTCCCACTGCTCACGGATTCCCTCATTGTCCCGGAATATACACCCAAGACCAGATCGGAGCGTGGAAGAAAGTAGTCGATGCCGTCCATGCAAAAGGTGGTATCATCTTCTGCCAGCTATGGCACGTCGGCAGGGCTTCCAATCCGGTGTATCAACCAACTGCCGAAGATGGAAACGGCGCGGCACCGATTTCCTCAACTGACACTCCGATTTCAACTCGTTGGAAAATACTGCTTCCTAACGCAGAACATGGTGTCTACGCTCGTCCTCGGAGACTGTCCGAATTAGAGATCCCTTCTGTCGTTGACGACTACCGTCAAGCCGCTGCGAACGCGATGAAAGCTGGATTCGACGGCGTTGAAATCCACGGAGCTCACGGATACCTCATCGATCAGTTCCTTAAAGACGGGATCAACGACAGGAAAGACGCGTACGGTGGGGATGTTTCCCACCGGTGTAGATTTCTCGTCGAAATCCTTCGATCGGTGTGTTCCGATATCGGACCGGATCGTGTGGCGCTCCGTATCTCACCAGCCATCGACCATATCGACGCAACGGAATCCGACCCGATGAGTCTCGGATTGGCCGTGATCGAGGAGCTGAACAGAAGATTCCCAAGACTGGCTTACCTTCACATCACTCATCCCCGGTACGTCGCATCCGGTAACATCGTCGGCGGTGAAGAGGAGAATAAGAAGATGATGAGAAGATGGAGAGACGCGTACCAAGGATGCTTCATGGCGAGTGGCGGTTACACCAAAGAGCTTGGAATGAAAGCTCTCGCCGACAACGATGCAGATCTCGTGTCTTACGGCCGACTGTTTATTTCCAATCCGGATCTCGTAAACCGCTTTAAAACCGATACGGATTTGAACCGCTACGTCAGGGCAACGTTCTATACACATGATCCGATTATTGGATATACGGATTATCCGTTTATGGAGGAAGAAAAGAAGATACCGATAGTAACTCCACGCTCTCGGATTTAGTGCAATTCAATAAATATTTAATATTTTTACTTGTTGGTGATTTAATTGGTTTTACCACTATTAAACTCGGATCTTTCATTTCGTCATATTTTATTCTTCTGTGAGTTTGGCCCAATAAGAGCCCATAAATACCACAAAGATCCAAATAACTTACAATTTAAATTTAGTTGTATCCTCTCTTATTCAGATAGATTCCTATAATAGAAATGCCTAACGGTTTCAAGTTGATTTATTTATTATTAATACGATTTACTTGTAATTCAAATTCGATAGGAACTTAATTGTATTAAAAAACTGCAATATGTAAGCTAATGGTGGGTTGAAATTCAACAAATAAAATTCTGACTCACCAAAAAACATAAAAGAAAAAAATGTGGAAAATTAAATGACCCAAAAGGTCATATATATCTATAAGAGGGAGGATCTATCTCTTGGAAGAATGACTTATTTTGAAAGTAAAAACGATATGAGTAATCACTTGTATATAATGGATCGAAAGATGATAACAGGTTTTTTTCTTAGAAAAAGGGAAAAGATACCAGGAGCACGTACACTAGGGTTTTTTCACCTCCCATTGTCCAAGACCCATTACGCGAGAACGATGAGACATAGTTCGTTTTAAAAAATATCGAGTCAGTCATCAAAGGTTGTTGAAGATGTAAACGATCGTAAAATCACCTTACTGGACCAATATTGCGGAAGGTATAAGGTGGATAGTATGTGATCACATCTATTTTTTTGTTTTGAAATTTATATATTACCATATAGTTTAATTCAAAAAAAAAGATAGATCCTTATACGAAAACAACTTGTGAATTTTAGAGTATTTATTTAAGAGTAGATTCATATGATCGAGATACATTAGATAAGATAATGATGAGAGATAATTAAATCTCAACCATTAAATTACTGTCTCGAGATTGAATCATTCTCTATTTAGTAAACTAAAAAACAGTCGTTGCAATGTAAACACCTATTACTCCCCATAATTTTTCCAATAATGCCGTCGCCGCGTTTTTTCCTCGAAGAATTCTGGGGAACATTGCTCTTGATATTTGTTATGTTCTCCATTTAGAAAAGTCTCTAGTTTGTAGTTATACTCAACCTGAAGTTATGTATATATAGAGAGTACTGATGTAGAATCATGCATGTCTAAATTTAAATAAAACTGATAATATTTTAAAAGAGTTACTGAAACCATGCATGTCTACATATTTTTTCTAAATTAAAGAAAACAGACTTGTTTTGGCGAAATTTCCCTCAATATATAGCTACAAAAGATTTCCGCCACATATAACACCATCATGCATTTTAAGTCTTATTATATGACAGAATTTTAATCATTTTTAAACTTTTTGAATTAATTAATTTGACGATTTGGTTTGTCCATAATGATGAAAAATTCGCCAAATTAGTAATTTCTCGGAATGATCGTAGTTTGATTTTTGTTAGGAAAAACACTATTCATTTTCTTGTAGACTTCAATGAAATTTCCGTCAATTGTAGTGGAAACCTCTATTATTATTTGTTTGACAATTTCCCCTCAAAATAGATAGATTTATTACATTTGTAAATGAGGTATATAAAAAACACGACTTTCGCCTATACCAAAGTTCAGTGGTCCTTTAATTTGTAAGCCTGATGGCTACTGATTTTTAATCACAGAATCGATTTTTCGTGGCAAAACAGAAAGTACTCTCTTTTAATTTATTCATGGATGATGTCGTGGTTGTTTTTTATAATCGATAAACGGGTTCGATTTTTTTTAAATTTAAACACAGATACTACATTTCCAATCCAATGTATCCCCTCCCCAGCCAGTCAGCATCGCAGTATATATACAGTGATCTCGAAAATTTTCGTTGTTTGACTAATCACTCTGAGTGTTGGTTAGATGTTTGTAGAATGAATTTCATGCAATTAATGCATGGAAATATATTTATTTTCATTTGATTTTTATCAATGTTGCATGATATAGATTTATTTAGTTAAAATGTTGTTGCTCAACCGTCATTTTAAATATTTTCCCGAGAAAATATAAAACTCAAAAAATGACGAAAACTTGTTCATTTTTTCTGGAAATACAATCATTCTTTTTTGACGGAATTTCTATCATTTTTGACCCGTCGTTTTAAATCAGTTTTTGTATAGTTTATAAATTCTTTGAATTCAAGGCGTAACTAAAGGAATTTTTTAGCATATAATTCTTTGAGTGTTATTTTTCACCCAACTAATAATTTTTATACAACTCAAATCCTAAGTAAAAATTTCAAATCAATCCATTTAAAATTCATTATACAACTTTTATTAATTTACCAAAAAAATTATAACGAATATATATATATATATCTTTTTACAAGATGTAAAAGCTAGGGTTGATCTGTCTCTACCTGCGGACGGTCTAACGATATATCAAAATCAAATAATATATATCATCAGTTAGATCGATCGATGGTAGTAAAAATTTATCTGAAACTGTGATGAGTTGACCTAATGCCCCTCTGCACTAATTTACCATTTGCTAGCACATTGATCATGCATAGACCACAAGTACTCAACAATAGCTAGCTAGAAATAGATGGGTTAATAAATAAACTGTTTGTTTTCTCTTCTTTCTTTCTTTCTATATTCTGATAATTCTGTGTTCGTTTGGCGGTTTGGATTTTTATTTAATTATTAAATTTCATAGAGAATTCGATCAGTATAGATTAAATTAAACTAGAGACGACATATATATATATATAATTTAGAGGTAGTGGTGGTGGCGGTGTAGGTATTTGATCGATCAATTAATCTCCAATTCTTCTCATCAAAGAAGAATTTGGGAGAGATCGATAGAAGACACTGAAAGACACTGAAAGAAATTTGAAGTTTATCTTTAGCTTTAATTTGGTATGTTTTTTTTTTACCTTTTCTTCTTATTCTTCCATCTCGATCTCCTTAATTAATTTGTTGTTGTTGTTCTTATTTTCTCATCAAAATTCTGTCAAATATATTAATTGATGATGGAAATAAAGTCATTTATGACTATTCAATTTCTTCATTAGCTTCAATTCTTCTTCTTTAATTTTTTTGGCAATATATATAATTATCTCTCAATATTATTATCATTATTATTATTTCTTAATTAATTTTAATTTGATGCGGATTTTGATTTTATTCCGCGATTTTTGTTAAAGAATTACAAATAGAAAACCCTAATGCATGTCATATATATGGTGATTGATTGATTACCTACAGCCACGGCCACTCCCGTGGCTAAATCAATTTAGCCAGTGAACTTGGCCGTGGCTGTTTCCCTGTTTTCTTGTAGTGATGGTGATTGATTGATTACCTTATATATATTAGCGTAAAAATAGAAATCTTCAAGTTAATTTTGATGTGTTTATAAGCTAGCTAGCTATGAGACGCGCCTTGTTCAAATTTACCTGATAATTAATCATCTTCCATATATATATAGTATTTGACTTTCAAATTTACATTTCCTCTAATTTTTATTATTTAATTTAATTATGAATACCCAATTATATATATATATATAAACTTAATTTTCAGTGTTTTCTTATTTATATATAATTATTTGTTGAGATTAATATATTATGATAAATATATATATTATTATTTATGAGTGTGTTTATTATAATATTTAATTCTTCTATATATGATCGAACATGCATGATTGCATGAATATATACTACATGATTAGCACTTCATTTTTTTGTTGACACCGTCGATCATATATATTGTGATTAGCACTTAATTACTTTCGATCTTCTAATTTTAATTTATAATTTTCTGTTAAATTAATTTAAATAAGTAATTCTTTGTTAATTTAATTTTTATATATACACACACACACGATCATTTGGGTACTGCATGTAGTTTTTGGGTTTCGACAAATAATTAATGGCACCCAAGCTATCGAAAGCGGAATCAAAGCGTCTTTATTCGTGGTGGTGGGATAGCCATATTCCAAAGAATTCAAAATGGATCCAAGAAAATCTTTCAGGTATGATATTTTAATTTGTGTATATATATATAGATTAGGGTTTAATATTTAAATTAATTTTGTCTTGATTAAATAATTGAATTTTTTTACCCAATTTTTTAATTACATATAAATTAAACACATATCGATCGACTTAAGGATTAGGGTTAATTTTTCTTAATTAAATATTAATTGAAAAAAATTATAATTTTTAATCACATAATTAATGAAGTGAAGCATGATGATTTGCTCCACTGGTTGTGTTTATGGTATAGGATTTAGGGTTTAAGGTAGTTAATTTATTTATGTCAATTAGCTAGCTTTACTACCCCGGCCCCTATAATTAAGGATTAGGGTTTTTCTTAATTAATTGAAAAAAACAGTCTTCTAATTATTTGTAATTATTACATAATGAGGGAAACATATATGCATGATCAGCTAGGATTTGCTCCACTGGCCGGTTGAGTTTAGGGTTTAGGATTTAGGGTTTATGGTAGTTTGTTTATGTTTAATTAGCTCCATCCTCTAGCTAGCTATAAGGATAATTTGGGTTTTTCTTAATTAATTGAAAAAAATAGTCTTCTAATTTGTAATTACTTAATGAAGTGAAGCATGCATGAGGATTTGCTCCACTACAGGTTGAGTTTAGGGTTTAGGATTTAGGGTTTAAGGTAGTTTATTTAGGACATTCTGAATCTAGCTAGGGTTTTGTGTTTGTGATATATATCCATTATAAACATGCATGTTCTAAGTTCTTACTTCCAAAAACTACAGATATGGATGTGAAAGTGAAATCAATGCTCAAACTGATTGAAGAAGACGCCGATTCCTTCGCCAAGCGTGCCGACATGTACTACAAAAAACGTCCAGAGCTGATAAAGCTCGTGGAAGATTTCTACCGTGCCTACCGATCTTTGGCAGAGAGCTACGATAAAGCCAACGGAACACTCCGTGAAGCTCAGATATCAATGTTCGAAGCATTCCCCGATCAGATCCCATCGGAGTTACGCAAGAAATTATCACTCTGTCTTGAAACCGACCAGCAATTCACCGACGATGAGTACAGCAGCGTCGGATCTCATTCTAATGTTTCTACTCCGGTTCAGACGGATAACGAAGAAGATGAGAATAAAACAGGTGGTATCAGAAAGTTGATGGATTTCTACTCCACCGGTGGATCGTCGGCGGTGAAACGATCGTCGTCGGAACTGAGTGAGAATAAGGTTTCAAGGAAGACGACGACGGATAGGGTTTCGAGCACAGCCGGGAGATTATACGAGGAGAAACCAATTACGAGCAGTATCAGTACTGGTTCCACTTCCCAAACCTGGGGAGGTGATATACTGAAATTAACCAGCGAGAATCGGAATCTTAGGAAACAGATACAGTCAGAATCCAACCACCGGAGTAAATTCGAATCTGAGATCCAGTCCTTGCAAGCCTCGCATGCAAAGCTCGAAGAGCAGAGAGACGATGCGCTGCACCAACTCCGGAACTCACTGACAAAAATAACGATGTTGGAATCCGAAATCGAGATCTTCAAAACCCAAAACAGCCAGATCAGTAAGGAGATCAGCAGGTTGGAGAGTGGAGAAAACAGACGTAGACAGATCGAAGCTGCTAAATTGAAGGAGATGGAAGAAGAGGTCGTTTCTGCTAAAGAAGCATTGAAAGATGAACACATGCGGTGTGTTCATGCACAGGCAGCTCTTGAATCATTGGAGAATTTGAATTCGAGGTCAGTGGAGGCAATGCGTGCGTCGATGATCGAGATCAAGGAGGGAGTTCAGAAGCTGAAGGAAGTAGAGAAGAAGAACCAAGATTTGGAACAGCAACTTGAAGAAGCTCTATCCAAGATTCAAACCCTAAATGAAGAAAACAGTTTGTCAAGTGAAGCAATTCGAAGCATGGATGGTAGTATCTGCATGATGAAGGAGGAGATGAAGAGAGTTGAAGATGAATTCGAGATGGATTTAACTACTAAGAATTCTCTCAACGTGCAGCTTCTTTGCCTGAGTGAGGAGATCAGTGATTTGCAGAGAATCAAAAACACAGTTGGGAGAGTTGAAGAAGAAAATGCACTTCATGTGAAGAAACTTGAGGATGAGAGAGATGAGATCAGTGAGAAGAAAGTTGCCATTGAAGTATCTCTGATGAAATCCAACACTGAGTTGGAAAATCTGAGATCGAAGATCATAGAGGTTGAAGAATCTCATGAAATCCTCCTCCAACAAAATGCTCAAATTGAATCTGAGAAAGAAAAGCTTGTTTCTCTAGTTGACACTTTCACCAACAATATGGAGGAGCTTAATGAGAGAAATGGAATTCTGGAGATTTCATTATCTGATTCTATTGCAGAAGTAGAAGATTTGCAGGAAAATTTGAAAAGTTTGGAGGATACCTGTCAATCTCTTGAAGATGATAAATCCAAGTTACAGAATGAAAATAAAAGCTTGATCTCTCAGGTCAAATTAAATTAATATTACAGTCTTATATAATTAAGAATTTTTTGATTGATAATTAAGAATTTAACATAATTAGTGCAGGTGGAGAAGATGGGAGACAATCTAGATGATCTAGGATATAAATTTGCAGAATTACAAGTCATGCATTTTGATCTATTAAAGGAGAAGGAATCGAAAGACGAACAACTAACCAATGTACAAAATCTTCTTCAGTTCCAAAAACAACATTACGAATCGATGTTGAATTCCTCAAATCACCAACTGACAAGATTGGAAGATGAAATCAGCAGATTACATGAACAAGGTGATTATAGAGAAGATCAGACTGATGAAAGACAAGTTAAAATCATAGCCGCCGAGATCCAGGTTTTCATTATTCAGAGGTACATGAAGGATCTGAAAGCCAATGAATCCAAACTTTCAAAAAAATGGAAAATCATGGAACAATATATTCAAAGACAGCAAGGAGAAGATCAACTATTGTCCAACAATATCAAACAGTTGAAGCAAATGATTGGAATCATTTGGAAAGCTCTCAACACTACCAGCAGCAACAATGGAAACAGCATTAACTACCGTGATTTCTGTGAGATTAAAGACGGTGCGGAAGGTTTATATTTCGAACATATAATGGATAAGATCAAAAGTATGCAGGATTCGATTCGCGAATTTAAAGATGAGAAGCAAAGTTTTAGTATGGAGAAATCAGTTTATGTCACCCTCCTACAACAACTAGGGTATCAAATTGCGGATTTGAGATTAGAGAAGAACGATCTTTACGAAGATTGTCAGAAGAAGAACGATGAGATTGTAGGTTTGCAGGTTGAGAGGAATAAACTTCATGAGGTGATGAGCAAGCAGGAGAATGAGGGTTTAACAAGAAGGTTCTCAAATTTGAGAAATGATATTCACTTGTTAGAAGAAGAATACAATGTTATTTTTCAAAGAGCATCTGTTCTAAGCACAGGTGATCAATCAAAGATGGTGAATGAAGAAATAAACTCTCAGATTCATCAGCTAGATAATTTGATCGAAAATCGCATAGTTCAAAACAAGACTGCAAAGCTCTTGGAATCCGAAGGAATCAGATCAGAGTTGGACGAGATTAAGAACACCATCGATAAGTTGGAAAAAAAACTTGAAATATTCATGGAACAAATGGTTGATAGAGAAAATAACAAGACTGTGCCAGATATTTCGACTGATGATCATATTGAAGATTTAAAGAACATTGATACGGAATCGAATGAAAAAGAGATTAGGGTTTCTGAAGAAGATTTTACAGTTTTGTGGTGTGATCTTCATATAGCTAATGTTCATGCTGTGTTATTTGAAGAGAGAGTGGTTGAGCTTATGAAATTATGCGAAAGCCTGGAAACAAAATACACAGATCAAATGAAGAAATTTAAAGTGGCTGACGAACAGAATAACAAGACGAAAGATGAATTGAATGAATATATGTCGATCTTACCATCTCTAGGTGAAAGTATCAAATCATTGGAAACTTTGATACTTCCATTGCTCAAATCAGAGCAGAAAAAAACACAGGTTTTCATTTTTATTAACTCATGAATTCTTCTGATTAGGGTTTAAGATATTGAAATGTGATTGAATTGACTGACAAATGTAGGAAAATGAAGGTGCTTCTGGGGGGATTTTAGGATTGCACACGCTTTTGCTTAAAGTTGATGCACTTCGAGATGTTCTGATCGAGTTTAGGGTTGAAAACAAAAAAGATTATTCATGTTCTTCAAATACAATTGATGGACCTATACATGTAGTTGACAAAATTTCCAGTCCTTCAAAAATGAAGAAGAAAGAAAAAGATCTGAACCAAGAATGGAACAAAAAAGTTATCCGAACCCTCTCTCACGACACGAATAGATTGAGTAAACTCGAAGAAAATGTTGAAGAACTGAAGAACAAGATGCAGACATCCAAAGTGACCAATGAGCTTCTGGAAAGCTTTGAGTTTGATGTTGTGAAGAAACAATTAGGAAATGCACAAGAAACCATCTTACAGTTGGTTGATACGAATCGAAAATTGATTGAGAAAGTTCATGAAGATTGTTCTACAAGTGCAGCTGGTACCATTAATGTCGTCCAAGCAGAGATCTCTGAGGAGGAGGAGGATACAAGCTTAAACCAGAAAATGAAGAAGAAACGTATGTATAGCATAAAGAGAGGATCTGCAAAGATAGATAGGCTTGAATTGGAGCTGAACAAACTGCAAGATGTGTTGGGTAAACTTGAGAATGATTATGAAAATCGTCAAGATAAAATGGGAGAAAAGAAGTATAGGGTTCTTCTGAGGGACTATTTCTATGGCAAAAGTGAAGAGAGGAAAAGAAGAAAGAAAAATGGTGGTCATTTTTGTGGGTGCATTGGATGAATTAAAATCAATGCATGAAATGAAACTTTGATATATTTTTTTGAATTGAAATTCAGTTTATTTGTATTTTTAATTGGGTGTAATAAATTTATATTGATATTGTTTTTTTTTGAATTAAAACTATCGGGTAATATATAAATTTCAAAACAAAAAAAAAGGTGTGATCACATGCGATCCACCCCACACCCTCCGCGTGCATAGATCCAGACAAGCGATCTTACGATCGTTTAGGCCATCAGAAACCTTTAGAGACTGATTCAATATTTCCTAAAACGAATTATGTCTCATCATTCTCGAGTAGTGGTCTTGAACAATGGGGATGAAAAAACATTGGTGTGCTTCTGACATCTTTTCCGTTTTCTTAGAAAAAACTCTGTCATCATCTTTCGATCCACTACCTGTGATTACTCATATCGTTTCTAGCTACTTAAAAAAAGATTATTAATTATAAGATCGATCGATGTTGATCGGAGGGAGGAAGAAGACGAGTTAGATACGACGCAAAAGATGGGTCAAAGACTGTGTGATTTTATATTTGATTTGAGTGTTTATTTATACTAATTACACTATGTTATTGTTAACTACTTTCCTAACCAACTAATTGATTATTACTTTAACACGCCCCCCTCAACCGACGGGGACTCTCCGACGAGGTTGACTCGTAATCTTTGATATACATCTGGCTTTAGTGCTTTTGTTAGGATGTCTGCTCGCTGTAGCTTTCCAGAAACGTGTTTGACTTCTATCTTCCCTGCGTCCGTCTTCTCCCGTACGTACAAAATGTAAATCCATTGCCACGTGCCTGAGCTTTGTGTGACAGATAGGATTGTTTGCCACAAATGCTGCCCCCTGATTATCACTGAGCAGTTTCATTGGTGTTTGAATTGCTACCCCAAGTTTCGTAAGTAACGATTTTGTTGCCTGCAATATAATTCTTCAACCGTGTTTGCAATTGCTCTGTATTCGACTTCGGTGCTTGATCTGGCCACCGTGATCTTCAATTTTAAATCCATTTATAAATATAAAGAGTAGAAATAAAAGATGATATTGATCAATCTACCTTGATAAATGATATTTATAATCCCTGTTTGCGTGATGACCAGTTTACTAGAGTTTCTCCTAAGTATATCAACATTCCTGTTTGGCTCCTTCGATCGCTCGTGTCGCCCCCCAATCTGCGTCACAATAGCCGGTGAGGGTGAAGTTTGTTACTGCATTAAGTGTTATCCCAAATGTTTGGATTCCAGATAGGTAGCGTAGTATCATTTTCAACGCAACCCAATGTAGTGGTTTTTGTTAGAACGACGACTCGCCCTTGGAGGAGAATTGGCTGGAGTTAGGCCAGCAGCAGCTCCGGTGATCGCCGGTAGAACCATTGAGAGAAGGAGTAATATCCCAAGTAGCCGTTGGGAGATCAACTGATTTAAACCAACTAAACCGGTCCTCTGAACCGGGTTTAATTCGAATATACTTTGTATTTAATTGAATGAATAGAGTTTACAATAATGATATACTTATACAGAATTACACTGACTGATTAACTACAAATTAACTAATCAATGTAAATAATCTGTTATAATCTTTATTGAAACTTTTGCAACAACAACCCCAAACTTCTTTGAATCACGAATCGTGTTTATTGAAACTTTTGCGTTTGTAACCTCGAGCTTTCCTTTAATTACTTCGGCACATGTTTATTGAAACTTTTGCACTCGTAACCTCGAGCTTTCCTTTAATTACTTCGGCACATGTTTATTGAAACTTTTGCACTCGTAACCTCGAACTTTCCTTTAATTACCAACGCACATGTTTATTGAAACTTTTGCATATGTATCCTTAAGTTTCTTATTTATTTGGGTTAATTGCCTGCACATCATTCTGTTATTCATAATATCACATATATCCTGGATATTGGATTAGTTTTAATTAAGCTCTGGATCTACAGAGTTAACTTGTTTATTAATTGTTTAATTAATCTGTTTATTACAGAGTTAATTCCTTTACTCCCCCCTCAAGCCTTGGAATAGATATTGAGTATTCCAAGCTTGAAAAGGGAATTAGTAATCTCTCTATCACCTAATGCTTTAGTTAAAAAATCTGCTAATTGGAACTTAGTTCCTATTTGCTTTATGAATATTTTTCTTTGATTTATCATTTCTCTTATGAAATGACAATCTATTTCTATATGTTTTGTTCTTTCATGAAAAACAGGGTTATTTGCCAGATAAATGGCAGATTTGTTATCACAGAAGAGCTTTGTTGGTTTTTTAATTTTGATTCTCAATTCATCCATTAATTGATGAATCCATGTAATTTCACATGTTGTCTGAGCTATTGCTCTATATTCAGCTTCACATGATGACCTTGCAACTGTGGCCTGTTTTTTAGTTTTCCATGAGATTAGTGAATCTCCCAACATTAAGCAAAACCCTGTCAATGATTTTCTACTCACTTGACATGATGCCCAATCAGCATCACAATAGCCTTGCAAGACCATATTTTCATTTCTATTATATATTAGACCTTGTCCAGGTGCATTTTTAATGTATCTTATTAGTTTGAATAATACCTGTAAATGTATTTCTTTTGGTTCTTGCATGAATTGGCTTAGCCAATTCACTGGGAAGCTAATATCTGGTCTAGTTATATTGAGATATATCAGTTTTCCTACTATCTTCCTATAGAAGGTTGGGTTTTGAATTAACTTAGATTTGTCATTTTTAAGGTCTACATGCCTTTCCATGGGTATTGTGGATGGTTTTGCTCCTGAAAGCCCACATTCCTCTAGGATACCTAGAGCATATTTTCTCTGTGAAAGGTATATACCTTTGCTAGAATATGAGACTTCAATTCCTAGGAAGTAATTCAATCTTCCTAGATCTTTCAGTTTAAACTGATTTTCTAATTGGATTTTAATAATTCCAATTTCTAGTTCATTACTTCCTGTTATTATAATATCATCCACATAAACTAAGAGATATATCATGTTTTGATCTTTTTCTCTTGTGAATAAAGAGTAATCTGATTTAGTTTGATTAAAACCAATGTTTAAAAGTACACCCCTTAGTTTTTCAAACCATTTTCTTGAGGCTTGTTTTAAGCCATATAATGATTTGTTTAATTTACACACCCTTTTATCTCCTTCTTTTAGAAGACCTTGAGGTGGTTTTAAATAAACTTCTTTATCTAAATCACCATGAAGAAAAGCATTGTTTACATCCAATTGGTATAAATTCCAATTTTTCTTGGCTGCTATAGCTATAATGGTTTTGACTGTGACCATTTTGACCACTGGTGCAAAGGTCTCAAAAAAATCAAATCCTTCTTTTTGAGTAAAGCCTTTGGCTACTAGCCTTGCTTTGTATCTTTCTATATCACCATTTGGTTTATATTTTATTTTGTAAATCCATTTTGATCCTATGGATTTCCTATCTTTTGGAAGCAAAGCAAGAGTCCAAGTATTATTTTCAATGAGAGCTTCCATTTCTTTTTGCATTGCTTCAACCCATTTTGGATGTTTTGAAGCTTGATCAAAAGAATTGGGCTCATCATGAATTGTTATTTGCTTTAAAAAATATTTTTGTTGTTTACTTGTCCTATGATATGAAACATGATTGCTCATAGGATGTTTTGATTCATGAAATTCTTTTTCATTTTCAAGATAATAGTCTTGAAATTGCTTTGGTTTAGTTATTTTCCTACCATATAGGCTAGTTTTATCCTTTAAATTTGAATTTATTTGTTTTGAGTTGTTTCCTGTTTTATTTGAACAGTTGTCCAGAGCATTTGTGTTTTGTGAATCAGAAATGCTTGTTGAACTATTTATTGACTTGGTTAGGTCATTTTCTATTATATTCCTATTGGGAGCTTCAGAGATAGTCCTTGAGCTATCATTTGATGCCTTTTCAATAGATTCAGATTCATTTTCTGTTTGGTTTAAACAACTGTCCAGAGCATTTTTATTTTTATTTTTAGAAAAGCTCCTTGAGTTGTTATCTGACTTTCTTAAGTTATTTTCTGAATTGACCTCTTTGCCAATTGTTTGTATACTGTCATTTATATTTTCTGTATTTAAAATGCTATTTGGACATGGAAATTGAGTGTCCAGAGCATTTTTATGGGCTAGCTCAGAATTTATTCCTTCTGAGCTAATTTCTAAATTTAAAGTGTTATTTGGACATGAAAATTGAGTGTCCAGAGCATTTTTATGAGCTAGCTCAGAATTTATTCCTTCTGAGCTAGTTTCTAAATTTTCTTCTAAACATCTGTCCAGGGTATTACTTGGACTGTTTTGAAGGTTGTTTTTATCAGATTTCCTCTTTTTCAAATTCCTGCCTAATTGGTATGAACTACTACTCAGATTATCACTAAAATTCTTTTGAACCTCATGAGTTGAGTTCTGAGTATGTTCAATGCCTTTTTGGCTTATTTGAGAATTAAGAAGCATATTTTCTTTATTTTTGAGGTTATCTGAATTTTTATGGTTTTCTTGACCATTTTTCAGTGTTTTAGTATCTGAATTTATCATATCTTCATTATGTTCAGGTATAGCTGAATTTTTATTATTAGAATCCAATATCTTTGTTTTTTCAGAGATTTGAGATTCTAACTTCTTATTTTGAAGATGTCCATTTTCAGATGCTATTAGATTTTTATAATTGCTTCTGGACTCATAATGTTGATATATAATTTTATTATATATATCTTCATGTGATGTTATGTTTTGTTTTAAAATTAACTGATTATTATCCTTGAAAGGAAAAATTGTTTCTCTAAAAGCTATATTTCTAGAAATATGAAATTTCTTAGTTTCTATATCTAAGACTAGATAGCCTTTTGTATTGGGGGGATAACCCATGAAGATTCCTCTAAAGGTTCTTGGAGAGAATTTATGTTCTCTTATGTTGGTTGTTGCATAACATAGACAACCAAAAATTTTCATTGATTCATATATTGGTATTTTCTTGTTTAGTATTTCATATGGAGTTTTGTTTTTTAAAACTTTGGAAGGTATCCTATTTATTATGTATGTGGCTGTTAGGATACATTCACCCCAATATATTAAGGGAATACCACCTTGAAAATGCAAAGATCTAGCCACTTCTAATAGGTGCCTATGCTTTCTCTCAACTATGGCATTTTGTTGAGGTGTATATGGGCATGTGAATTGATGAATTATTCCATATGCCTCTGTTAATTTAGTGAAGTGATTTGAGGTGAATTCTCCTCCATTATCACTTCTAATATTTTTAATATTTTTTCCAAAAATGTTTTTGATTCTAATTATGAAATTTTCTATAATTTTTATAGTCATATTCTTTGATTTTAGTAGAAATGTCCAAGTGACTCTACTAAAATCATCAACTATGGTTAAGAAGAAACAAAAACCATCATGAGTTGTTATTGGGAATTTACCCCAAATATCAATATGAATAAGTTCAAAAATTGATTTTGTTTTTGATGTACTATTTTGGTATTTTAATTTAGTTTGCTTTGCAATAGGGCATATATCACAAGAATCTTTAATTTTTGAAAGATTTTTATTTAATTTTGAAAAACAATTATCCAAAACAGTAGTATTATCATCTATTTTACAATTTTCAGAATTTAAAAGACTATTTTTAACATCTATGCTTTGAGCCTTGATGAGTATCCTCATCTTCTCTGTTGAGATGTGTCCTAGCCTTTTATGCCAATTTTCAATTTCTATGGATGAGTTTGCAAGATCATGTGATTTTGGCTTAAGTATGTAAAGTCCACTCTTAGACTCACCCTGCCCAATCACTCTCTCTGACTTGCTTTCCTGAAAATTACATCCATATTTAGAGAAAATTATGTTAAGATTTGAATGATATGTCAATCTATTTACTGAAATTAGATTGACTTTAAATTGTGGTATATATAGTACATCTTTCAAAATTAAATCCTTTGAAAGAGTTATATTTCCCATAGCTTTTACCTTGCATTTTTTTCCACTAGGAATAGTCACATAGTGATCAAATTCCTCTTTTGGAGTTTTATCAAAAAATTCAAGGTTCCCAGTCATATGCTGAGAAGCTCCAGTATCTATTATCCACATATTTCTATAATTTAAAGTATTAAATGAGAAAGACATACCAGTAGATTTGCTTAAAAGATCCTTAAGCAACAGTAATTCCTCACTGCTTAATTCAGTTGAGAGATTTGCTTGATTAGCCAGATCTTTAGGCTTCTTTTGATGATCTTTCTTTTTATTTGGGAACCCTACTATGTGATAGCAATTTTCTCTAATATGCCCAAAAAATTTACAGTTATCACAGTAGAATTTGGTGTCTAATTTCTTGCCATTTTTCCCATATATTCCTTTTTTCTTATTTTCTTCCTTCTTTTCTTCCTTTTTGGCAAACATAGAAGAAGAATTAAAACCTGATTTTTCTTTAAAATTGGATTTCTGTTTTTCCTCTTGAATTACTAAGGAAAAGACCTGATTCATAGAGGGTAATTCTGAATATGCCAAGATTTGACTTCTTAAGGTCATAAAATCTTCATTTAGACCTAGCAAAAATTGGTGTGTCCTATCTTTTTCAATTTTTTTAGAATAGATTGGGGCACATGTTATACAGAATTTACATTCAGGTTTCTCTATCTCTATGTATTGATCCCATAGAGATTTAAACTTATCAAAATAAACAGAAATGCTATCACTAGATTGAGATAATGTATTGATTTCATACCTCAATTGACTAGTCTTAGGTGCATTCTTTTGTTTATACCTTTCTTGAAGCTCTACCCAAGCTTCATATGCTGTTTCTGTGTGTATTAATGTTGAAGCTATCTGAGGGCAGACTCCATTTATAATCCAAGACAAGACAAGGCCATTGACCATCTCCCAATCTTCAAAATCTTCACTTGACTCATCTGTAGGCTTTTTTATCTTCCCATTGATGAATGCTGTCTTCTTTCTGGAAACCAGGGATAACTTCATGGAGTTGGCCCAAGAAACATAATTTGCTTCCCCAGTTAGCTTGTCAGACACCATCTGAGCACCTGGATGGTCACCAGCAGATAAAAAATAGGGTAATTTCCTAGAGATGTGGTTCCTCTTTTTCTTGTTCTGAATTTTCTTCTTTTTACTTGCATTTTTCCTTCTTTTCCTCTTGAAGAAGCTTTCTGAGCTTGATGAGTCTGTCGTCCAAAATTCAGAATCTTTTGAAGAATTTGATTCTTCAAGATTCTGTCCAGAGTTGTGCGGAATTTGTGTGGAGAATATATTTGGATCGATATGTGTATCGTTTCCAACTGATGATACCATGTTAGAACGACGACTCGGCCTTGAAGGGGAAGGAGCTGGAGTTAAGCCAGCAGGAGCTCCGGTGATCGCCGGTAGAGCCATTGAAAGAGGAGTTAAATCCCCAAGTAGCCGTTGGAGAATCAACTGAATTAAACCAGACTAAACCGGTCGTCTGAACCGGGTTTTAACTGGAGTATACTTTGTATTTAATTGAATGAATAAAGATTACAATAACCATGTATTTATATCTAATTACATTGACTCATTAACTATCAATTAACTAATCAATATAATTATTCGGTTATAATCTTTATTGAAATATTTGCAACAACAACCCCAAGCTTCTTTTAATCACGAATCGCGTTTATTGAAACTTTTGCGTTTGTAACCTCGAGCTTTCCTTAATCACTTCGGCACATGTTTATTGAAACTTTTGCACTCGTAACCTCGAGCTTTTCTTTAATTACTTCGTCACATGTTTATTGAAACTTTTGCACTCGTGACCCCGAACTTTCCTTTAATTACAAACACACATGTTTATTGAAACTTTTGCATATGTATCCTTAAGTTTCTTATTTATTTGGGTTAATTGCCTGCAAATCATTCTGTTATTCATAATAACACATATATCCTGAATATTGGATTAGTTTTAATTAATCTCTGAGTTTACAGAGTTAACTTGTTTATTGATTGTTTAACTAATCTGTTTATTACAGAGTTAATTCCTTTACAACATACATTACAAATGAAAAATGGGGACTAATGATGGATAAGTTTTTGGTACCAAGTTCATAGAAAAATCAAAAAAGAATTCAGAAAATCGAAATAAAAACGAAGATTATTTGATGGACAAGGGTGGATCGGCTTCTTTTGAAGCCAACTATCATGCATTAGTAAGTTTATATTTTAAATTCATTTAAATTTAAATATTTTATGAATTTTTTTAACTAGTTTTTATCATATAGACTATAAAATTAGGTCGAAAACCTTCCTTTCAAAAGGCATTCTTGTCAACTCATAAGCCATTAAATGATAAAGGAAAAACTATAATGGTGAGTAATCATTTATTAATATATTTATATTTTTTTAATTGTTTCATATTTGATTTTGTTAATGGCCGAATATGAAAATTTGAATGAAAAACTTCAAAGACAAGAAGATAGTGATTCCGATTCTTATGAAGATAGCGAAGATAAAAATTTATCGTCTCAAGGTTCAACTTCATTTTATAATAAGCCTCGTTTTAAGATCGATTATATCGGACCTTGGCTCAAAGCATCAAAAGGAAAGAAAAATGCGTGCATTCTGAGATTTAGAGTTGGCAATGAATCGATGTTATCAAATAAAAAAAGAAGGAAAATGAGAAATGAGGAAACTGAGAAGCATAACACTAAAGAGTTTGAATTGACAGTTTCCAAAGCCGTTGAAAAACAAATGAAAGCGTTGGAAATACAACACGAAAAACGTTTTCAAATGATGGAACAACGGTTATTTGAAAATATTCATGTGAGTTTAATAGATGTTTTTAATTATTAATGTTTTTAAATATGTTTTTCAATTAATTAATTTTGTAATATATTCATTTATTTTCAGGTTAAGTCTACAAACAACGATCCCAATTTTCCATCATCTATTAATGTTCCTATTGTTCCTACATCTGAGATGAATTAAATTATTCCTATATCGAGAAATTATTGGGAAGAAGAAAATACTTTCAAATCGACACCTCGACCCAAGGGTAAAACTTTAAATATTTCTTATATTTTTAACAAAAAAATTGTAGAACACTATTAACTCTAATGAAAACATATATTTCATAACATATAAATGTTGAATCAATATGTAATACTTTTTTTGTTAATATAATTTATTAAATGATAGTATTATCGAGATTTATAGTAAATGTGTGTGATTGAATATGTGTGATTAATTAAATGTGTGTGATTGAATGTGTGTGTATATTTATTATTTTCAGGTATGAATTGAGATATGGAAGACTCTAAATGAGCACCCATTTAAATTTCAATATTTTTTATTTTATTTTATAATATTTTAGCGACGATTTAGCGATGATTTAGCGACGATTTAGCGACGATTAGTTGAGACAGGGAACAATAAAATTTATTAATAGCGACGATTTAGCGATGATGTCTTCAAATATTAACGACGATTTAGCGATGATAGAGGAAAAACTATGATGGTGAGTGATCATTTATTAATATTTCATAATAAATTTATTTTTTCTTAATTGTTTCATATTTGATTTTCGTAAAGGCCGAATATGAAAATTTGAATGACGAACTTCGAAGACAAGAAGATAGTGATTCTGATGAAGATAGCGAAGACAAAAATTTATCGTCTCAAGGTTCAACTACATTTCAGAGTAAGCCTCTATTTAAAAACGATTATATTGGACCTTGTCTTAAAGCATCAAAGGGAACAAAAAATGGCCGCATTCTGGGATTTAGAGTTGGCAATAACTCCATGTTATTAAATAAAAAGAGAAAGAAAATGAGCAATAAGGAAACTGAGAAGCAAAACACTGAAGAATTTGAATTGGCAGTTTCCAAAGCCGTTGAAAAACAAATGGAAGCGTTGGAAATACAACACGAAAAACGTCTTCAAATGATGGAACAACGGTTATTTGAAAATATACATGTGAGTTTAATAAATGTTTTTAAAATAGTTTTTAAATTGATTAATTTTTGAATATCTTCATTTATTTTCAGGCTAAGTTTACAAGCAACGACTTCAATCGTCCATCATCGAGTAATGTTCCTGTTGTTCCTGTTTCATCTGAGTTAAACCAACTTATTCCGTTATCGATAAATTATTGGGAAGAAGATAACACTTTGAATTCGACACCTCGACCAAAAGGTAAGACTTTAGATATTTTAAATATTGTTCAAAAAAAAATTGTAAAACACTTAACATCAATGTGTGTGATTGCAAAAAAACAATGTCTATTCCTTTTTTGGTTAATCGAATTTGATTTAGAATAAATGTGTGTAATTGAATATTTGTGATTCAATGTGTGATTGAATGTGTGTTTTGATGAATGTACGTGATTGAATGTATGTCATTGAATATATGTGATTGAATATATATTATTTGCATGTATGAATTGAGATTTGTAAAGCTCTAAATGAGCACCCATATAAATTAAACTTTTTTTTATTGTATTACATTTTAGCGACGATTTCTTCCATATTGACCTTTCAAAGTTTTACTTCCTCCAAATAATCTTTTCCACTCAGGTTCGCTTTAGTCCCCAAAAAGGGCTCGACCTTAACCCATAAGGGAGCTCGACTTTAGCCCAACAAGGAAGGGCTCAACTTTTGCCATTTGTGACTTTTTCCGAAACCAAAAAACTTCTTAGAGTAAGAATCCCAAATTCTGTTAACTAGTGGGTAAAAAGAGTATGAATAGTCCACTAAGGTATGGGACTTCAGTTCAGAAAAGAATCATTCCAGGTTGACACATGTATTTACTCTTAAAAATGGCCAAAAATTTCTTTAAAATTTGGGGATTTTCGGTGATTTTTTTTGTTATTCTACGATTTTGACAAATGAAAGTAGGCTTAAAAAGAGACCTAATGATACGGCCGGAGCATATATTCTCCGGTGCAGAAACGGCGACGTCGAGTGCCGGTCGACCATGACATTTATCAAGTCGACTACGTGATCAATCGCACCGATGATCACGTAGTACTGCATCCTAGACCCTGAGCTACCAATGAATTAGATAAAAGATATTTACTATAAGAAGTTGTATAATTAAGCAGTTGTATAAACAGTTGGATAAAGATATAATTTGGGAAATTTTTTGGTATGTTATGTGATTGTATGTCTTCTATATGTTCAATTTATTTGATTATTTGAGAAATA
The DNA here is from genome assembly GCA_001185155.1 of Zostera marina. Taxonomy (NCBI): domain Eukaryota; kingdom Viridiplantae; phylum Streptophyta; class Magnoliopsida; order Alismatales; family Zosteraceae; genus Zostera; species Zostera marina. The sequence goes on along the minus strand of LFYR01000252.1, from coordinate 58,230 downwards.
ACTCAACAATTTTTTCTGTGTAGAAATTCTTTAAATTTGATGACCAAGACCGTGTTCGGATTGTATTCAATCAGTACCTGACTATTAATTATCCTAAATGGCTTAGAAAAGCGAGAATGGATGCAAAGAGAAATGCTGGTGTCTCTGAACTTGATGAGACTTGCAAAGATTTCCCTCCAACATGTTAGAACGACGACTCGGCCTTGAAGGGGAAGGAGCTGGAGTTAAGCCAGCAGGAGCTCCGGTGATCGCCGGTAGAGCCATTGAAAGAGGAGTTAAATCCCCAAGTAGCCGTTGGAGAATCAACTGAATTAAACCAGACTAAACCGGTCGTCTGAACCGGGTTTTAACTGGAGTATACTTTGTATTTAATTGAATGAATAAAGATTACAATAACCATGTATTTATATCTAATTACATTGACTCATTAACTATCAATTAACTAATCAATATAATTATTCGGTTATAATCTTTATTGAAATATTTGCAACAACAACCCCAAGCTTCTTTTAATCACGAATCGCGTTTATTGAAACTTTTGCGTTTGTAACCTCGAGCTTTCCTTTAATCACTTCGGCACATGTTTATTGAAACTTTTGCACTCGTAACCTCGAGCTTTCCTTTAATTACTTCGTCACATGTTTATTGAAACTTTTGCACTCGTGACCCCGAACTTTCCTTTAATTACAAACACACATGTTTATTGAAACTTTTGCATATGTATCCTTAAGTTTCTTATTTATTTGGGTTAATTGCCTGCAAATCATTCTGTTATTCATAATAACACATATATCCTGAATATTGGATTAGTTTTAATTAATCTCTGAGTTTACAGAGTTAACTTGTTTATTGATTGTTTAACTAATCTGTTTATTACAGAGTTAATTCCTTTACTCCCCCCTCAAGCCTTGGAATAGATATTGAGTATTCCAAGCTTGAAAAGGGAATTAGTGATCTCTTTATCACCTAATGCTTTAGTTAAAAAATCTGCTAATTGGAACTTAGTTCCTATTTGCTTTATGAAAATTTTTCTTTGATTTATCATTTCTCTTATGAAATGACAATCTATCTCTATATGTTTTGTTCTTTCATGAAAAACAGGGTTATTTGCCAGATAAATGGCAGATTTGTTATCACAAAAGAGCTCTGTAGGTTTTTTAATTTTAATTCTCAATTCATCCATTAATTGATGGATCCATGTAATTTCACATGTTGTCTGAGCTATTGCTCTATATTCAGCTTCACATGATGACCTTGCAACTGTGGCCTGTTTTTTAGTTTTCCATGAGATTAGTGAATCTCCCAACATTAAGCAAAACCCTGTCAATGATTTTCTACTCACTTGACATGATGCCCAATCAGCATCACAATAGCCTTGCAAGACCATATTATCATTTCTATTATATATTAGACCTTGTCCAGGTGCATTTTTAATGTATCTTATTAATTTGAATAATACCTGTAAATGTATTTCTTTTGGTTCTTGCATGAATTGGCTTAGCCAATTCACTGGGAAGCTAATATCAGGTCTAGTTATATTAAGATATATCAGTTTTCCTACTATTTTCCTATAGAAGGTTGGGTTTTGAATTAACTTGAATTTATCATTTTTAAGGTCTACATGCCTTTCCATGGGTATTGTGGATGGTTTTGCTCCTGAAAGCCCACATTCCTCTAGGATACCTAGAGCATATTTTCTCTGTGAAAGATAAATACCTTTGCTAGAATATGAGACTTCAATTCCTAGGAAGTAATTCAATCTTCCTAGATCTTTTAGTTTAAACTGATTTTCTAGTTGGATTTTAATAATTCCAATTTCTAGTTCATTATTTCCTGTTATTATAATATCATCCACATAAACTAAGAGGTATATCATATTTTGATCTTTTTCTCTTGTGAATAATGAGTAATTTGATTTAGTTTGATTAAAACCAATGTTCAAAAGTACACCCCTTAGTTTTTCAAACCATTTTCTTGAGGCTTGTTTTAAGCCATATAATGATTTGTTTAATTTACACACCCTTTTATCTCCTTCTTTTAGAAGACCTTGAGGTGGTTTTAAATAAACTTCTTCATCTAAATCACCATGAAGAAAAGCATTGTTTACATCCAATTGGTATAAATTCCAATTTTTCTTGGCTGCTATAGCTATAATGGTTTTGACTGTGACCATTTTGACCACTGGTGCAAAGGTCTCAAAAAAATCAAATCCTTCTTTTTGAGTAAAGCCTTTGGCTACTAGCCTTGCTTTGTATCTTTCTATATCACCATTTGGTTTATATTTTATTTTGTAAATCCATTTTGATCCTATGGATTTCCTATCTTTTGGAAGCAAAGCAAGAGTCCAAGTATTATTTTCAATGAGAGCTTCCATTTC
>LFYR01000252.1:36236-55669 GCA_001185155.1 Zostera marina | reverse complement strand
TGAAATTGCTTTGGTTTGGTTATTTTCCTACCATATAGGCTAGTTTTATCCTTTAAATTTGAATTTATTTGTTTTGAGTTATTTTCTGTTTCATTTGAATAGTTGTCCAGAGCATTTGTGTTTTGTAATTCAGAAATGCTTCTTGAGCTATTTATTGACTTGGTTAAGTCATTTTCTATGATATTTCTATTGAGAGCTTCAGAGATAGTTCTTGAGCTATCATTTGATGCAATTTCAATAGATTCAGATTCATTTTCTGTTTGGTTTAAACAACTGTCCAGAGCATTTCTATTTTGATTTTTAGAAAAACTCCTTGAGTTGTTATCTGACTTTCTTAAGTCATTTTCTGAATTGGCCTCTTTGCCAATTGTTTGTATACTGTTATCTACATTCTCTGGGGTATTTTCTGAATTTAAAATGCTATTTGGACATGGAAACTGAGTGTCCAGAGCATTTTTATGGGCTAGCTCAGAATTTATTCCTTCTGAGCTAGTTTCTGAATTTAAATTGTTGTTTGGACATGAGATCTGAGTGTCCAGAGCATTTTTATGGGCTATCTCAGAATTTATTCTTTCTGAGCTAGTTTCTAGATTTTCTTCTAAACATCTGTCCAGGGTATTACTTGGACTGTTTTGAAGGTTATTTTTATCAGATTTCCTCTTTTTTAAATTCCTGCCTAATTGGTCTGAACTACTACTCAGATTGTCACTAAAATTCTTTTGAACCTCATGACTTGAGTTTTGAGTATGTTCAATACCTTTTTGGCTTATTTGGGAATTAAGAAGCATATTTTCTTTATTTTTGAGGTTATCTGAACTTTTATGGTTTTCTTGACCATTTTTCAGTGTTTTAGGTTTTTTCTTAGCATCTGAATGTATGGACATTCTATCCTCATTTTACTCAGGTATAGCTGAATTTTTACTGTTAGAGTCCAATATTTTTGTTTTTTCAGAAATTTGGAACTCTAACCTTTCATTTTGGAGATGTCCATTTTCAGATGCTATTAAGTTTTTATGATTGCTTCTGGTTTCATAATGTTGATATATGAGTTTATTATATATATCTTCATGTGATGTTATGTTTTGTTTAGAAGATAAGCAATTATTATTATCCTTGAAAGGGAAAATTGTTTCTCTAAAAACTATATTTCTAGAAATATGAAATTTCTTAGTTTCTATATCTAGGACTAGATAGCCTTTTGTATTGGGGGGATAACCCATGAAAATTCCTCTAAAGGTTCTAGGAGAGAATTTATGTTCTCTTATGTTGGTTGTTGCATAACATAGACAACCAAAAATTTTCATTGATTCATAGATTGGTATTTTATTGTTTAGTATTTCATATGGGGTTTTGTTTTTTAAAACTTTAGAAGGTATCCTATTTATTATATATGTGGCTGTTAAGATACATTCACCCAAATATATTAGAGGAATCACCTTGAAAATGCAGAGATCTAGCCACTTCTAATAAGTGTCTATGCTTTCTCTCAACTATGGCATTTTGTTGAGGTGTATATGGGCATGTGAATTGATGAATTATTCCATATGCCTCTATTAACTTAGTGAAGTGATTTGAGGTGAATTCTCCTCCATTATCACTTCTAATGGTTTTAATATTTTTTCCAAAAATATTTTTAATTTTAATTATGAGATTTTCTATACATTTTATAGCCATATCCTTTGATTTTAATAAAAAAGTCCAAGTGACTCTACTAAAATCATCAACTATTGTTAAGAAAAAACTAAAACCATCATGAGTTGTTATTGGGAATTTGCCCCAAATATCAATATGTATAATATCAAAAATTGAATTTGTCTTTGGTGTACTCTTTTGATATTTTAACTTAGTTTGTTTTGCAAGAGGGCAAATATCACAAGAATCTTTGATTTTTAAAAGATTTTTATTTAATTTTGAAAAACAATCATTCAAAACAGTACTATTATCATCTATTTTACAATTTTCAGAATTTAAAAGACTATTTTTAACATCTATACTTTGAGCCTTGATGAGTATCCTCATTTTCTCTGTTGAGATGTGTCCTAGCCTTCTATGCCAATTCTCAATTTCTATGGATGAGTTTGCAAGATCATGTGATTTTGGCTTAAGTATGTAAAGTCCACTCTTAGACTCACCCTGCCCAATCACTCTCTCTGACTTGCTTTCCTGAAAATTACATCCATATTTAGAGAAAATTAGGTTTAAATTTGAATGATATGTCAATCTATTTACTGAAATTAGATTGACTTTAAATTGTGGTATATATAGTACATCTTTCAAAATTAAATCTTTTGAAAGAGTTATATCTCTCATAGCTTTTACCTTGCATTTTTTCCCACTAGGAATAGTCACATAGTGATCAAATTCCTCTTTTGGAGGGTTATCAAAAAAATCAAGGTTCCCAGTCATATGCTGAGAAGCCCCAGTATCTATTATCCACATATTTTTATAATTTAAAGTATTAAAGGAGAAAGACATACCAGTAGATTTGCTTAAGAGATCCTTAAGCAACAGTAATTCCTCACTGCTTAATTCAGTTGAGAGATTTGCTTGATTAGCCAGATCTTTAGGCTTCTTCTGATGGTCTTTCTTTTTATTTGGGAACCCTACTATGTGATAGCAATTCTCTCTAATATGCCCAAAAAATTTACAGTTATCACAGTAGAATTTGGTATCTAATTTCTTGCCATTTTTCCCATATATTCCTTTTTTCTTATTTTCTTCCTTCTTTTCTTCCTTTTTGGCAAACATAGAAGAAGAATTAAATCCTAATTTTTCTTTAAAATTGGATTTCTGTTTTTCCTCTTGAATTACTAAGGAAAAAACTTGATTCATAGAGGGTAATTCTGAATATGCTAAGATTTGACTTCTTAAGGTCATAAAATCTTCATTTAGACCTAGCAAGAATTGATGTGTTCTATCTTTTTCTATCTTTTTAGAATAGATTGGGGCACATGCTATACAAAATTTACATTCAGGTTTCTCTATCTCTATGTATTGATCCCATAGAGATTTGAATTTATCAAAATAAACAGAAATGCTATCACTAGATTGAGTTAATGTATTAATTTCATACCTCAATTGACTAGTCTTAGGTGCATTTTTTTGCTTATACCTTTCTTGAAGCTCTACCCAAGCTTCATATGCTGTTTCTGTGTGTATTAATGTTGAAGCTATCTGAGGGCAGACCCCATTTATGATCCAGGACAAGACAAGGCCATTGACCATCTCCCAATCTTCAAAATCTTCACTTGACTCATCTATAGGCTTTTTTATCTTCCCATTGATGAATGCTGTCTTCTTTCTGGAAACTAGGGATAACTTCATGGAATTGGCCCAAGAAACATAATTTGCTTCCCCAGTTAACTTATCAGACACCATCTGGGCACCTGGATGGTCACCAGCAGATAGAAAATAGGGTGATTTTCTGGAAATGTGGTTCCTCTTCTTCTTGTTCTGAATTCTCTTCTTTTTACTTGCATTTCTTCTTCTTTTCCTCCTGAAGAAGCTATCACTTCTTTCTGAATTGGAGCTTGATGAGGTCGTCCAGATTTCAGAATTTCTTGAAGAATCTGATTCCTCAAGACTCTGGCCAGAATTGGCTTGTGCGGAAAAAGCGTGTGGATCGATTTGTGTATCGTTTCCAACTGATGATACCATGTTAGAACGACGTGAAGCCCTTGGAGGAGAATTGGCCGGAGTTAGGCCAGCAGCAGCTGCGGTGATCGCCGGTAGCACCATTGCGCAGGGGAGGATACCCAATTATCCGTTGAGAATTAAAACTGAATTAAACCAGCTTAGACCGGTCCTGCGAACCGGGTTTAATTCAAATAGATTTTGTATTAAATTGAATTGAATAAAGATTACAATAATCATGTATTTATATCTGATTACATTGACTCATTAACTATCAATTAACTAATCAATATAATTATTCGGTTATAATCTTTATTGAAATATTTGCAACAACAACCCCAAGCTTCTTTTAATCACGAATCGCGTTTATTGAAACTTTTGCGTTTGTAACCTCGAGCTTTCCTTCAATTACTTAGGCACATGTTTATTGAAACTTTTGCACTCGTAACCTCAAGCTTTCCTTCAATTACTTAAACACATGTTTATTGAAACTTTTGCATATGTAACCTCGAGCTTTCCTTTAATTACCAACGCATATGTTTATTGAAACTTTTGCATATGTATCCTTAAGTTTCTTATCTATTTGGGTTAATTGCCTGCATATCATTCTGAAATTCATAATATCACATATATCCTGGATATTAGATTAGTTTTAATTAAACTCTGGATTAACAGATTTAACTTGTTTATTAGATGTTTAATTAGTCTGTTTGTTACAGAGTTAATTCCTTTACAAACCCCCACCGTCAGAAATGAGCACTGCATCGAGAGGGATACTCTCACGGATCTGGTCAGTCTCCATTTCTACAGGGGTTGTTCGGCCTGCGGTTTCTCCTTCATTGACGAGGTGCAGATGATGTTTCGGTTGTTTCTTCCAAAGAGAATGGAAAGCAGAAGAAGGTGGAAATGGAGAGCAGAACTCGTTGGTTTCAAGGTTTATAAATGCGGTAAGCTTCAGGTAAAAGAAGATTCAAGTAAGCTTCTTCTTCTTCTTTCCACTTCCTCCTCTTCTAAACGACTACAGTTTTTCGTTTCGTTTTGTTTATTTTAGTTTAGTTTTTCTCCACCTTCTTCTCCAAGTTTCCTCCTTTTTAGCTCTCTTTCCACCATTGTTCTTACTGCAAATATCTGCTATTTTTACATATCTGATGTCGTCGATTCCAAGGATTGCCAGATCTGGGATTTTTCTTTCTGTCGGCTGATTAATCACTCATATTAATTTCTCGTCGGAATCTTCTGCGGACAACCAGGTGAGTTTTTCCTTTATTCGTCATGCTCACAAGTTGGGATTCTCTGCTATTTCAAACAAAAAAGGTTAGGATTCTCTGATTATTATTTTGATTTATTTATTTATTATCTTGGCTGGTATCAACACCTTTGTCCCAAACCTTTATTTTAATATTTTTTGTCTTTTGCAAAAAAAATGAATTATTTGAGGTATTTGGGGAGCTTCTCCCCTAAATTGGTCATGATATGGCGGAGATCTACAATAGTGATGAAACCTTTATTCTCTTTGTCGAACACTTCGAAAGCACGTTTCAACTCCTCTTCGGAATCTGTTTCTTTCACCTTCTTCCTAGCCATCAGGTTGAGAAACTCCGAGAAACCTGTGATAACAACCAAACTATTTCGATCGAATGAGATGGATTTCAGTCATCATCTATATCCTTAATTAAAATCGGAGATCTGATCGTCGGTCACCAACATTTTCTTACCGATTTATACGATATGCAAAATTAGAACAACATTTCTTCTGTTTTTTTATTCTTTATTTATACATCGTTAGCCTGTCGACAACAACCAATTTAATTCTCAAAACACCCTTGTAAATAAGAAACAACTATTTCAAAAGTACAGGAGTGTAAAGTGATACAAATAAAGAACAATGGTTTCAAGTAATTTAGAAACAATGGTTTCAAATAATTCAGAAACGTTGGTTGAAACTATTTTAAGGAGAAGGTAGCAATTAATTCAGAAAGAATGGTTTCAACATTTCAGGAACATTGGTTGAAACTATTTTAAAAACATTGGTTGAGACCATTTGAAGAACAACGGTTTCAAACAATTCAGGAACAATAATTTCAATCAATTCAGAAACGTTGGTTGAAATCATTTGAGGACTATGAATCGAATGGATAAGGGGATAATGATTTTAAAGATTTATGGAGCAGCCATTTATGTTATGTCGGGGACAATGGTTCAAGTATTTTGGGACAACGTCGTGAGTGAATTGAAAAACAATGGTATCAATAAATTATTTAAAGAACAATGTTTTTATTGATTTATGAACAATGGTTTCAACCATTCAATAGGCATTGGTGTGAACCAGAGTTCGTCGATGATCGTAAGTATGTCAGGTACCATACTTCAACAAAATGTGAAGACAGGTATGACTAACTTCAGCAAAACATGGAGACGACACACAACTTCAACAACAAAAATGACACAAAGTAAGAAATGGCAAACGAAGAGTCGGAGACGGCAAGAAAAATATAGAAAAACATAGAAACATGCGGCTGGAGATTTAAGAATAGTAGATAAAACGAAAAGAAACCTATATTAACATTTGACGCAAGAAAAAAAAGAAAAAAGAAATATAGAGAACCATGCGGTTAGAAAGATAGATATTTTCGAGTATTAGATGAAACTAAAAAAACTTCTGAACAAATATTTGAGTGCTTACCGAGAGAGATGAATGAGTGATGAAGAAAAAATTCAAGAACAAAAAGGGATTCCGGTGAGGTGGAAAGAAAAAGATGAAAAGAAGTGTACGCGAGGTAGAGTGAAAAGAACATAGGTTACAACAGTCAACAAGTAAGGTACACATAGGTGTCATAGGTAGGTAGAATAAAGAGGAAGAATATAGGGTGAGTGTCAAAACTAACCACCTAAGATAGCTTGGTGGTCAAAACTAACCACCAAGCCTAGGTGTTAGGTGGTTAGGGGCAAATTTTTCTAATTTGCCCTTCATTAGTAAATTAGGGTTTACCCATACCCGATAACCCGTTACAGAAACAATGACAACATTTATACCTTATCTCTATTTTCTCAAAAACATCTGCTTGTCATGGAATCCATCCATTAATGGCTTCAGCAACATAAGATAGCATGGGAGACCACCCTGCCGCTACCTGTTCCCCATAAACTCCTCTCGGAAAACTCCTAATTCTCAAATCATGCTTCGACCCCGATCTCCTCTTCCTCCTGCTCATTCTCTTGTCGGATTTCAACTGCTCACTAACACTCTCACTGTGATGTCGGTGCCGTCTGGACCCATTCTTTTTGAACTGATAAGAATAGAGATCCCAGTGAGGTGAGCGTCGAAGCGGCGTCGGGAGGTTGGAGAGACCGGAGGCGGGAGGCGGGAGACGCGAAGAGTCGGGAGAGGATACGAGTCGATTTGCAAACCCTAGGGTTTAGATTTTTGTATTTGAATAATGTAAACAATAAAATGGTAGCTATCAATTTATGGGTCTTGAGTTTGGGCCGGATTTTAATTTAAACTTAAACCTTAAACTTAAAAATGCAGAGCTTTGTATTTTAACATGCTTCAATATGAACCACCTGCAATACATCCTCCGTAGTTGGCGTTGACATTCTCATCTACAGTACACCTTGGTTGATCGAACTCAAACTTGGAAGTAGAAGTCATTCAAAACAGTTAAATACTTAACTTACAGTAGAAGCGAAGGTCTAACACATTTCATCCATCTCTTCTTAAAATTCTGTGTTGATTCCATTCCATCTTAGCAATTAGCATCTTAGCAGTGAGGACCTTATCTCTAAAAGATCAAACCAATAAAAAATTCCAAAGATGGTAGATAGAATTGTCCTGGTGTGTTCGACTTTTCCTAAATCCAAGCATATCCACAATTTTCAATTTTAAAATTACTATCCCAAAACCAAAGCATGCCCTGTTTCTTCTCCTCCTGCTCCTCTTCTACTTTTCCATATGGTTTCGATCTTTTGGGTGTAATTTGTGAGTGGAATTTTCTGTTTTCTTTCGATTAATTTATTCCCATGATAGTCTGATTGACAAGAAAGGTTTCAGATCACTGCTTTTTATATTCCCCTTTTGTGGGTTGGGTCTGTTTTCGATTTGCAGGCGGCATTCTCATCTACAACTCCCGTCTCTGTCTTCGTCACACGCGTCCGCGACCTGATCGATAGAGTTCGTGTATTCCCATTCTTCCGCGGCTCCCATTTTCCCTTCTCCAACTCCGAGCCAGAGATCACCCCTTTCCCGATAGCGCAACCCATCGCAACATCATCAAAGTTGAGAATTGGGCGCAGAGGGAAGAAACAACGTGGGTTGGATAAGGGAGATCACAGCGTGGGGAGGACGATGGATAGATTTTTTTTTTTTTTTTTTTTTTTTTTTTTGCTCATTATTGACAATGGAATATCAAAGAAAATTTAAATAATTTTTAAGGGTAAAATGATCATAAAAATGTAGGTGGTTAGTTTTAACTCCAAAGCAACTTAGGTGGTTAGTTTTGACAATTTTCCAAAAATATATATTTAATCTCGAGATCTGTCCAAAAAAAATTCGAACGCCACAGCTAGAGTGAGCGCTTTTGAACACAGCCTAAATTAAGGTTCTGAAAATTCCTATTTAAAAATAATAACAACTTTAACGTTATTACAAAGTATTTTTAAAATTGTATAAATAGTTTCTAATAATATTAACATAAGTTATATTCAAATTATAAAATTTAAAGGTTATATATGTAAATTTATATTTTATAATAATATAATATATAATTAAGATTTTAAACAAACCAAATTTGGTTCGTTAACACTCAATATCAAAATTGAAGTTCGAATTCGTTTATCCGAATTCAAAACCGAATTCGAATTTCATATATTCATTTACAGGCCTAGTAATCGTGTCGTGTTTTTAGAGACAAACACTAAATCGACACTATTATTAATCGTGTCGTATTTTTAAAAGCAAATACTAAATCGACACTATTATTAATCGTGTCAATTTACGTTTCGTATAATCGTATCGTGTCGTGTTTTTAGAGACAAACACTAAATCGACACTATTATTAATCATGTCAATTTACGTTCTGTGTAATCGTGTTGTGTCGTGTTTTTTGAAACAAACACTAAATCGACACTATTATTAATCGTGTCAATTTACGTTTCATGTAATCGTATCGTGTCGTGTTTTTAAAGACACACACTAAACCGACACTATTACTAATCGTGTCAATTTACGTTTAATGTAGTCGTATCATGTCGTATCGTGTTTTTAGAGACAAACACTAAACCGACACTATTAATAATCATGTCAAAACTTTCGACACTAACCCGATACTATTATGAACGTGTCGTGTTTGTATCTTTTTTAGAAACAAACAGTAAACCGACACTATTATTAATCAATCGTGTTAAAACTTTCGACACTAACCTGAGAACGTGTCGTGTTCGTGTTAAAATTGTGTCGTATCGTATTTTTTTACGAATCGTGTCTATTATTGTCATCCCTAACTTTAAATCCTGCATCAACCACTAGCGTTATGTCGGTAAGAAAAACAACAGAGTAATTAATCAATTAGACGATGCTTAATTAATAATGGCATTGTTAGGTAAAATCATCTCCATATTTGTCTTCAATTTTGGTATTTCTTTTGGAGCTTTTTGTTAACTTTCCGGTGAGCTTTCGCTGTTGATAACCAAAACCAATAGCACTGCCGATTTTATAGTCAAATACCACTACATATCCATGCATGCCGTCAAAAACGTCTCTTGTCAAATAATGGAAAGATTATTTCCATTTTGCTATACTCATTTCATACGCTGCTATAAATTAGAGCATGCAAGGGAGCAATTTCATTCATTCCCAGCTAAAAAAAATCTGGGAAGGTAAGATGGGTCGCCATTGCGCCATTCTCCTCCTCCTCCTCTTCACATCTACCTTATTACTTGCAGAGACCAGGCCTGTTACGAAAAAAGTACTCTTAGATCTTGGATTCCAAAATCCAGGATCAAGTGGACAAGCCTCTGGATCGTTTTCGAGGGATGGTGTAGGAATTGGTGCTGGCTCGGGTATCGGCCTCGGCAGTGGTGGTTCTGGCGCTGGATCCGGAGCTGGTTCTAGTCCAGGTTCTGCTTCAGGCTCAGGCTCAGGCTCTGGATCTGGTGCTGGAGGTGGTCTTGGTCTTGGTGTGGGTACATGTGTTAGTGCAGGTAGAGGTGGAGTGAGTATAGGACTTGGTCTTGCAAACGGGCTTGGTCTTGGAAACTCTGGCTCTGGATCAGGTTCTGGTTCCGCTTCATGTTCTGGCTCGAGCTCGAGCACTGGCTCTGGTTCGGGTTCATCTTCAGGTTCTGGATATTCTCGAGCTGGTTCCAGTGCAGGTTCATCAGCAGGTTCGGGAGATTCCGGAGCTGGTTCAAGCGCTGGCTCATCAGCTGGCTCAGGATCAGGCGGCAATGGCTAATGCTTAAAAAATATAATCAATATTATTGTGACAAATAACAATTCAGAAAGCTAAAAAAAGGACTGATAAGAAATATTTCAAAATATAATGATTATTATGCAAATTTTACTAATTAGTCATTTAGTCGTCAAAGAAGTTCGTTCGTTAGTTAGTTAAAAACAGTTTAGTTATTTATTTTAATGACGAATAGATGATAACTGATATTCTTCCCTCTCTGAATCTCGAGGATGGCTTTTGCCACCGTAACATCAGGACACGTCATCCTTCCGACGACAGTTACATACTCTTCTTTTCGACGGCAGTTCAATTCTTCCTCACATCATACGTCCGTCTCGATTCCATCGACCACCGCCATCCGCCGCTCTCGTTCGTGTTCTCTCTTCCTCGGTACATCACTTCTTCTCACCGACAAAATCCGCCGCCGAAGGATATCACGGTTCTCACCCTCACCGATATCCACTTGCGCCTTATCTGCTGCCGTCGACTCCAAACCTACTATCCTCATCACGGAGAAACTCGGATCCGCAGGCCTCGATTTTCTCCGTTCCCACGCTAATGTCGACTGTTCTTACAATCTCTCCACGGAGGAGATCTGCGCGAAGATCTCGCTTTGCGATGCTCTGATCGTCAGAAGCGGGACAAAAGTCACCAGAGAAGTCTTTGAGGCTTCCAATGGTAGATTGAAGGTCGTTGGAAGAGCTGGGGTTGGTATCGATAATGTTGATTTACAAGCGGCCACAGAGCATGGTTGCCTCGTTGTCAATGCCCCCACCGCTAATACAATTGCCGCTGCAGAGCATGGGATTGCTCTCATGATCTCCATGGCCAGAAACGTCGCACAGGCCGATGCGTCTTTGAAGGCCGGTAAATTCCCTGTTTGATTTAGGTTTTTTTGGGGGGGGGAGGGATACAATCATACAGATGCCTTTTTTTTAGATGCTCTCAACGTTTTTGTGCTTATGTTTGTTTATGTAGGAAAATGGCAGAGAAACAAGTATGTAGGAGTCTCTCTGGTAAGAAAGACTCTCGCCATCATGGGATTTGGAAAGGTTGGTTCTGAAGTAGCCCGTCGAGCGATTGGGCTAGGGATGAACGTAATCGCACATGATCCCTATGCTCCAGCCGACAGAGCTCGTGCAATTGGGGTTGATCTGGTGTCATTTGAAGAGGCAGTGTCAAATGCTGATTTCATCTCATTGCACATGCCTCTAACTCCGACTACCTCCAAGATTTTCAATGATCAGACATTCGCCTTGGCTAAAAAAGGCATTCGACTAATCAATGTTGCTCGAGGTGGGGTTATAGATGAAGAAGCCTTAGTTAGAGCTCTTGATGCCGGAATTGTTTCTCAGGCAGCGCTTGATGTGTTCACCGAAGAACCTCCTCCTCAAGATAGCAAGCTAGTAAAGCACGAGCGAGTGACAGTTACACCGCATCTCGGCGCTAGTACCATGGAAGCCCAAGTGCGTTTGCCCACTTTCATCATTGAATTTCCTCAATATTTATAAATAAATAAATCATAATCGAATGGGTCAATGTTCCAGGAAGGAGTTGCCATTGAAATTGCCGAAGCTGTGGTCGGTGCTCTACAAGGCGAGCTGTCTGCGACTGCTGTGAATGCACCCATGGTCCCTCTTGAGGTAACTAACTTGTATAATGGAAATATTTGTTTGCAGTGTCTATTAGATTTTACACTGATGAGTTGCAGACTTGTTTGTCAGGTTTTATCAGAGTTAGCACCCTACATGATCCTAGCGGAGAAACTGGGACGATTAGCCGTGCAGCTGGTGGCAGGAGGCAGTGGAATCAAATGTGTTAAAATTGTATACAGATCCAGCCGATCACCTGATGATTTAGACACGAGAATTCTTCGTGCCATGATCACAAAAGGAATCATTGAGCCAATCTCCAGCGTGTTTGTGAATCTTGTGAATGCAGACTTCGCAGCAAAACAGAGAGGTTTACGCATAAGTGAGGAGAGGATATTCTATGACTCGTCTCTGGAGATTCCCCTGAACTCAATCGAAGTGGAGCTCTCCAATGTAGAGTCGAAATTTGCAAGTGCGATATCGGACAATGGATCGATTCGAGTGGTGGGGATGGTGAAAGACGGCGACCCACATCTTACAACCGTCGGTACATTTGGGATCAGCGTGAGTCTTGAAGGGAGTATTATACTGTGTCGGCAGATCGATCAGCCGGGGATGATTGGGATGGTCGGAAGTTTACTTGGGGAATCAAATGTGAATGTGAGCTTCATGAGCGTTGGTAGGACTGTAGTTAGGAATCAAGCCATTATGGCCATTGGGGTTGATGAAGAACCAGATAAGGAGACTCTAGGGAAAATTGGAGATATCAATGCCATTGATGAATTTGTTCTTTTCAAATTATAAGCATATTTTTACACCACGATTTTATTGATCGGATTTTAGACTAACTGAATGATTTCTTCTATTTAAATTTCACAATAACACCATAAGGCTTAGACGGTTGCCCATTTTGGCCCATACTCCAAGGCCCAATTACCCAAGGTTATTATAAAATTTACAAATATATCTCACTGTCTACCTTTGCTCTACGTCTGATTAGTCGACTTAGTTGATTGTTAACGATTTCGACCCTTACATTCTTTCGAAGAGAAAAGGAAAAAGAATATTTTCAACGGACTATGGTCGTGTGAGAGTGTCTGATTCTCGGATGGACACAAGCACATGACGGGTTTAAGCATATCTCAATCTTTTTGAAAGAGTTTCTGAAACCAAGATAAGAGAGAGGGGTGTGTGGAACCTGAGACTAGACATATGAGTTTTTTTAAGGAAATGAGTGAGTTGTCTCTGTTTTTATTATAATTTATGTTACTTATAGCCTTCGGCCGTGTCTCTATATGAAGAAAGGTTCAGCAGGGCTCACTGTCACGTGGTGTATCATTTTTTTGCTATATATTTATCATGATTTTTATTTTAAAAAAAATTGGCTGAAATTTGTAATTATTTTAATATTATTCCGTGTAGGACTGTAGTATGTAGGGGTAGTAATAATTAATAACTAGTGTTGCAATAAATAGTATTCGGTTCGATTCGTCCAAATAAACGAGCATATTCTTGGATTTGAATTCAGTTTGTGTAATAACCAAACTGAACCTAATCGAACCCGAACCTGAATCGAATAGTTCGTCAAATACCTTGACTATGTTGAATACGTGTGATTTTGTGAATAAATACATTAAAAAGAGAAAACGCAATGGAAAATTTCCAACCACATGTCACAACTGCTCCAATCCTAAAGCCACCAAGACTAAAACCCTAAACTTAAAAAATTAATATATACTATATTAGTGAAAAATTACAAAAATATGCATAAATTATAAAATATATAATATAAATTTATAATAAAAAGTTATATAATATAAGTTTATAATATAAATATAAAATAATAAAATATAATAAAAATGCTAAACGAACTGCACCGTTTCGTTGAACCTCAACCAAAGTTTGGGTTCGGTTCGTTTAATTAAACGAATCAATTTCAAGGTTCGGTTCGTTTAATAACCGAACCGAATCTGAACCGAACCGAATTGTTCGTCGAATACCGAATTTTTGTTGCAATAACCATTATAATTGATTTTACTAACTAACTAAATGAAATAATCAACAATTCAACATTCATTTTTGCTCATCAGCTTTTTAATTTCAAGTTCATAAAACAAGAAATACGATGATGACGAGGGATTTGAGGATTTAAGATATAGAGGATTTAAGGATTTAAGTGTTAATTTTTATTTGAAAGATTTATGAAAAAATATTTTATAATTATATAACAAAAAATTTATTCGGTTAAAACACAAATACACTTATTATGAAGTTCACACTAATTAACATAATATATTAATATAAATACTGTAATGACATTGGACTTATTTCACTTTCTTTTGAATAATACATTTTACTTTGGCAAATACAAGAATTATTTTCCCAAATCTGCTCCCGTCAAGGATTGAAAAATCTCACATATTTAAGAGAACTATTAAAAATCTCTCAAATCTTTACAGATAGAATTATGGCTTTAGAGTATTCAATGACATTTTTAAAAACCTTTTAAACTTTTACGGGCAGACTTGTGACCTTTAGAGTTTAAAGTATGCAAAAAAATTCTTAAGAACCTGTTTTATCAGAAAATTTTATAAAACCAAAAATAATTTTAAGATTCAACTTTCAAACTTTAAGTTCAACTTTAAGGAATGACATAGATCACAGAGTGAAAGAGGAGATAGGACAGAGAGACAATATGGTATGATAAGTGTTTCATTCCTTTTATAATTGACTTTGAAAACAACATGTCATAGAAAATATAGGGCCAGCTTCAGGTGAGAACCTTTAGCGTGAGAACCCCGTGAGAACTTTCAATCCTTGCCCTTCATCTACATCCGACGGTCATCAATATAGTTCAATATATCTATTTTTTTGGTGGAAGATCCCAATGCAAAATCTTTATTTTTGTCATTATTCACTAAGAACACCCTTTTGTCCAATGTGTTTTGTCACCACTCACATCTACTTTTCACACCTACTTTCCACCTATTATACACTTTTACTATTCCCCTTCTCTCTCACTCACGTTTCCTCCCCTTCCTTCATCCCCTTCTTTAACCCTATGTCCTCCCATTCTTTACCTCTAGTGTCTTCTTCCATTTCTATTCTTCTATTTATCCTCTAAACGAAATGGTCATCGGATCTTCTCTAATATATGCTCGGATTTGTTGTTTGGTTTTTTTTACCACTCTTTCCTTTTCCCCTTTTCGTTTTTTCATGAATTGGGTTTGCACTATTACGTACATTGAACAGTATTTTTCGATATTTGAACGTACATTGCACCATTCCTCTTTAATCTTTTTCACATTGAACAGTACATAGTGCACTACGGACAGTACATAGTGCATAGGTCATAGTGCAAAGAAAATAGTGCTTTTCGATCATTGTTCATATTGCATTGAACAATTGCCATATCCCAATAGTGCATAGTACGTAGTGCATAGTTAATAGTGCATAGTTAATAGTACATATTTCATGGAACAGGGATGTGTGAACGGAGGGCGTCCATCCAAAAAATAATATCAAATCATTTCCAATGACAATCAATATTCCAAAACAACTATTCATAATACCCTAGTAACAAATATACAAAATGCTATATATCAAATCATCTTAATCGTCAAACGTTGCCATCATACGAATTCCATCTAACAAAGACCATTTTGCCGCATTCAAATCTTTGTCTATTCCATATCCCACATGACCTAAAGCTAACGCCTCAATAGTGCATAGTTCATTACGGGCATATAGTGCATAGTGCATTTTCTCACCATGAGTAGACGAACTCCCCAGTCCAGACCTTTTCTTAGTGGCCTTCTTCTTAAACAACGACCTACATATAAAAAAATTCAAAATTAGGCATTAAAAGGTTGATAATAAATCTGTAAAATAACAATATGATTGAATGAGAAAAGATCGACAAATAACCCAAAAACATTTATCATCGGTTAGTAAACTATCGGAGATATGCACCACATCTAGCTTTCGATCAGTTTCATTCATGTTAAATTTAAAATTAAGATTATCAAAAATCAGTTTTTAATGCATAAAAAATTACATTATGCAAAAACTGTCAAAAAACAAAGGTGAGACAAGGCATGATCCTGTCGTAGTACATAGTGCAAAAACTCTCTAAATTACCAAAAACTATCTATATTACCAAGAAAATAAAAGAGAGTTGTAACCAATCTCTCAAGAATTCAAACCAACACAATTACTCTCCTGATTAATTAAAATTCTGAAAATCTGAAATTAGATCAAATAAATCGGTGTTGATAAAACAACCAATCTGAACCGGCATAAAATAAAAATCTCGATCGATCATCGACCCAATCCGCAAATCGGAATAATTGAAAATCTGAAACTAATCATCAATCAATCAGAAAATAAATAAATAAAATCTCTTCGTGTCAAAATGAACTCAATGATTCTATACCGATCATAACAACATGCTGAAATAGAAATTTAGTCATAAAGTTTAGGAAAAGAAAACCCAATTATGCGTCAACACCATCAACAAATCTGAAGTAAATCGAATTTATTCGTTTCAAAATAAACAGAAATGACTCTATGTCGATCGTATCAACCTACTGGAAAAAAAAAGAAATCCAATCATAACAATAAGAAGAAAAAAACCCAATCATGCATCAACACAATCAACCAATCTAAAAATCTCGAAGTCTATAGCTAATATGTTCAAAGCTGGAATTAAATAAAAACATCTGTATTTCCAAATGGACTCAAATGGCAACCATAGAAAAACTCTGTCAAGACAGCAACCCAAAACGAACAAAAAAACCCAATCATTCGGAACAAACAAAAACTAGAAAAACAGAGTGAAAAATGTTTATTGGGGGAAGATAAAATAGGAAATAACTAGCTATGACTATATGGAAATAAAACGATGAAGGTCTAGCAAGAATACAATGATAAGATTTAAAAATGAATTCGAATGGGAGTGGAAATGAAGAGAAATAGAACAGCAAAGCAAGACTGAAAATCTGAAATTCTGAAAATCTCAAGACTGATTCATTAAAATACTGAAAATGAATCTATGTCGATCGTATAAACCTACTGAAAAAAAAAATCCAATCATAACAATAAGAAGAAGAAAAAACCCAATCATTCATCAACACAAAACAGCAACACAAAACGAAATAGACAGCAACACAAAACTCTGTCAAGACAGCAACACAAAACGAACAAAAAAAACCCAATCATACGGAACAAACAAAAAACTAGAAAAACAGAGTAAAAAATGTTCATTGGAGGAAGATATAATAGGAAATAACTGGCTATTACTATATGGAAATAAAACGATGAAGGTCAGGCAAGAATACAATGATAAGATTTAAAAAAAAAATCGAATGGGAGTGGAAAGGAAGAGAAATAGAATAGCAAAGCAAGACTTAAGAATAGGATACTCACCTTATCTTGGAGAGTGGAGACCTCGCCGGTGCCTTCCCTTTCCTATCACCACTAGCGTTCGACATGATGGAGTTGAGGAAGAAAACTTTTTCGCTGATCAGGAGAGAAATGGAAGAGGAAAAACGCGCCGCCGAGTAGAACGCAAAGAGAGATTATCAGAAAATGTGAGGAGCTAGGGTTAGAAATTAGAACTACATGACATTTAGAATACCTCTCCACACAACCGTCCCCCGGTCACTCCAGTGTACTCTGTACAATCGAGGGAATAGTGTACAATCGCCGGTCAGTCCCTTCCACGCCTGTCAGAAACAGAGCTCCAAAGGACGAGTTTCTCTTCAACGGCTATAATTAATTGCGATTAGGTGAAGGGCTACGATTCAAGATCGCACATAGTGCGCATTGGAGGGTTCCCACTAGAAGCGCCCTGAGAAAATATAATACTAAATCTCATAATATTATTTCTGATGTTACATTTGATCCTTGTGTGTTTTCACAGGGGGGTTACCAAATCGAGATTAGCCGCTGTTATTGGGGGGTTTTAGGAAATTGAAAGCTCAGAAGGTTAGGGCATTAGTCAAGAGCAGCAGCAAATCATCATCCTCATCGTCTTTGTCGTCATCTGACAATAGATATAAGAAGAACAAGAGTAAGCAAAATTATCATGACGATGATGTGGCTGATCAAACCTCAAATTACACCAATTTTTTGCGCGTAATTGCCAAGAAATCTCCACCGCCATCTCGTACACGTCTATCGGACACACCTAAAGTTTCAACTCAGAATCATCCAACAAGAGGATGGGGTTCTTCCGCTCCTACTCCTTATGTTGGAGCTACAGAATCAGTTGGGTTTTCAAAGCATCAGCAGCTACAACCTCGGCAACACAAGAAGATTAACAAGAATGAAGATGATAGCTTCTTCAGCCGCAGGTCCTTTATCGAATCAGGTTCTTCTGATTATATGGTACACGCCTTGCAGAGTCTGCAATTCATTCGACCCTCTAATATTCAGGTTGGCTGGTTTTTCTAATCGATTTCAAAAGACAATCTAAGATATCGAAAATAAGACAAATTGCATCTTTTTTTTGGTTCTGCAAGCAATGTCGTATTCGATAATTTTACAAGGTAAAAGCTGCATTATTGCCGACCAAAGTGAGCCGGGGAAGACATTGGCATATCTCTGTCCCATTATACAATGTCTCAGAGAACAAGAACTCACAGGCACCGGAAAATCATCACCCAAGTGATGGGGGTGAAACCCGACCAGTACTCCAAGACGCGCAAGCAAGCGCCAAGCGGGGAACTCCGCGGGAAACCGGACCGGAACTCAAGTGTGCAGAGCTCTGCTTCGCTAGGAATCCTTTCGCTCCAAATGACCTGCCTTTAATGAGTGGGGGGTGCCCTCTATTTATAGAGGTTCTTATGGGGGCAATCCGGTCATTTGGGCAGTAACCGCCTAACTGCCCAACTGATCAGATTGGGTCCAGGGGTCGACTTTCCAGGGGTCGACTTTCCAGAGATCGACTTTCTGGGGGTCGACTTTTCCTGGTGATCGACTTCACTCAAAAGTCGATCCCAGGGAAGTCGATCCTCAGGAAAGTCGATCTTCCTAGGATTCGACCTGGAACCTCCCCAACCCTAGAATAGATACCTCAACTCATCTTAGGCTATCCGGACTTCTAGTTGCTGGTAGGTTGTGACCGTGTTCGGGATACTGTATCACCAGTACTCCCCCCTCCCCTGCGTCTTAGATACTTTGGGATACGTCTTTTTAGTACTATGGTCTGTGTGTCGGACCCTGTACTATCAGTATGCCCCCCCTCTTTGCGTGCTGGGATGTGGATTTCCGGTGATGTCCCTGGATGTAAGATCCTCTCTCACCAGTACTCCCCCCCCTCTCCACGCCTGCGAGGTTGTATCTATGCTTCCACGGAGGTTGTCACGCGCTTTTGCCAACTATTGTCCGGTTTGTCCTAGCCGAAGCCTACTCCTTGCACACCTGTCCGGCCCGATTCTCCCGCGGAACCCTTCTTGCCCACCTTGACGCCTTGCCTGCGCTATCCTTGAGCACTGTTTGGGTTCTCTTCCCTATGGCGGGTTTTGAGAGTACCCGACCCCCTCCTTTTGTCCGCCTTTCTGCGATAGGGGTTGAGTGTGCTTCCTCGTCTACCTACGTTCATCCGTAGGTGAGGACTATTGCCTGCATACTTGCCCCCTCCTTTTTCTCGCCTTTTGCGACTGAGGCTAAGTGTTATTCCTCGTCTACCTACGTTCATCCGTAGGTGAGGGTTGTTGTTTGAATACTTGCCCCCTCCTTTTGCTCGCCTTTCTGC
>LFYR01000252.1:0-34999 GCA_001185155.1 Zostera marina | reverse complement strand
CCTAGGTTCTCCTTTTCCTTCATCCATCCATGGCTCTTCTTGTGAGTCTCTTTGCTGATTTCATTCAGGGAGAGATTGAGGAGCTGGATCGGATTTTGAATATTCTGGATCCTCGGTCGTCGACCTTGGATCTTCCTTCTCTGCGCCAGCTTATTGTCGAGCGGCAGAGTGTTGCTGTTGCTGCTAGGGAATCCATTTTTGAAGAATGGTCTGGTGGCGATCTTCTGCCTGCCTCTTCTTCTGTTGTCCCTCCTCGTGGCCGACGTCGAAGGCGTCCCCGCCGCGGTGCTTCCCCACTGGACCAGGTCCCTCGCCGCTTACGTCGCCGTATCAATTTTAATTAGGAACCTGTAATATTTTTCATTCATCATTTTTGTATATTTGAATAAATATATTTTTACCTTTTCCTTAACTCGACTTACACCTTTACTTTGAAGTACGTTAGTGTAACCGATGCTTTCTTTTGGTTAATACCATATTCTTTTGTCCTTTTCTGAAGATGTCGGATTTTTGACAACGAGTCGATCTCATTTCTCCCTGGAAATGTCGACGTTGTTCTGAAAGTTGATCTCATCTTTTCCTGAGGATGTCAATGTGTCTGCCGATCCTTTTCTGAAGATGTCGGATTTTTGACAACGAGTCGATCTCATTTCTCCCTGGAAATATCGATGTTGCCCAAAAATGTCGATCTCATCTTTTTCTGAGGATGTCGATGACTGCTGATCCTTTTCTAAAGATGTCGGATTTTTGACAACAAGTCGATCTCATTTCTCCCTGGAAATGTCGATGTTGCCCAAAAATGTCGATCTCATCTTCTTCTGAGGATGTCGATCAGAGTAGTGTGGAATGTCGATCCTGACCTTTTTTTGAAGGTTTCGCATTCCTTGGTAAATGTCGACACCTATCCCCCTTCTGGGAATGTCGAACTCAATTTTCTACGGAATGTCGATCTTGTCCTTCTCTTTTGAAGGCATCGAATTCCTTGTCAAATGTCGACGCCTATCCCTTTTCTGGGAATGTCGAACTCATCTTTTTCTGAGGATGATGACTGCTGATCCTTTTCTAAAGATGTCGGATTTTTGACAACAAGTCGATCTCATTTCTCCCTGGAAATGTCGATGTTGCCCAAAAATGTCGATCTCATCTTCTTCTGAGGATGTCGATCAGAGTAGTGTGGAATGTCGATCCTGACCTTCTTTTGAAGGTTTCGCATTCCTTGGTAAATGTCGACACCTATCCCCCTTCTGGGAATGTCGAACTCAATTTTCTACGGAATGTCGATCTTGTCCTTCTCTTTTGAAGGCATCGAATTCCTTGTCAAATGTCGACGCTTATCCCTTTTCTGGGAATGTCGAACTCAATTTTCTGCGGAATGTCGATGGTTTTTCTGAAATGTCGATGAATCTTCCTGAAATGTCGATGCCATCTAGTTGGGTTTTGGGGTTTTTCACGGACTGGGCCGTCGTGGGCCTGCCGGGCCCGTGGGCTTCCCGGCCCAACGGGTCGACCCGGATGAACAGTGCCCGCGACGGTTCGTCTTCGACTTTCCCCTATAAATAGCGGAGGGGGGTTCACTTCCTCCTCACTTGTTTCCTTCGCTCTGAGGCATCGACTTTCTTCGCATCGACTTCCACTTTCTTCGCATCGACTTCCAGTTTCACCGCTTCGACTTCCAGCTTCTCCGCTTCGACTTCCAGCGTCTCCGCTTCGAATTCCAGCGTGCGTGAGGCTTCGACTTGAGCCTTGGAGGTGCAGCTTTCTGGGGTCCGACTTTTGTTGTCGGGCTCTTCTGAGGCTGCACCGGGTTCGACTTCCTTGGGGTCCGACTTTTCCGAAAGTCGGTCCCTTTCGAAGTTGTTCCCCATTGGACTGTGGTCCGACTTTGTGAGGTTTGACGCCTTGTCATCGACTTTTCAAAGTTGGATCCATTTTTACTGGGATCGACCTTTCTGGGATCGACTTCTGAGGTCGACTTCCCTGGGATCGACTTCTGAGGTCGACTTCCCTTATGTTGCAAGTTCGATTCCCTGAAGTCCGGATCGACTTTTCTTGGGATTGACTTTTGCCATGACTTGGGCTGACTTGCTATGTTCTTCGTGCAGGTTCATAATGTCTTCTGACAAGAACTCGCAGCAAGACCTTTCTCTTGATGAGGCTATTGATGCCAGCCTCCAGACTCCTCAGGTTGATGTTGTCGTGACGGAGAATGTTAACATCGAGGTTCAGGACGTTCCTGCTGAACCAGAGTCTGTTCGGACTGCTCCTACCGTAACGGAGCCTAGAGTCGCTTCGTCTTCTTCCTTACCTATTGGAAGTAAGCGAAAAACTCTTTCCCGTCGTACGCGCAAGCCCGTACCTAGTAAGTTACTCATTTATTATCTATTTCGTAACTTACTCTTTATTTGTTTCTTTTTGTTTGTAGGTGCTCCCCACTCTTCCCCCGCACGTTCCAGTTCGGGGTCTTCCACATCTAGCTCGGGAAGCTCGGGTTCTTCCTCCTACTACTCTTCTTCCTCGGAGGATGTAGATATTGGAGGAACCCCTCCCTCCGTTGTTAGGACTCCTCCTCCTACCATTATTTTATCTTCCATTCCTGAGGAGACTCCTACTTCGGAGAATTTATCCGTGACTACAGACAGTTCTGTTCAACTTCCTCCCGAAGTTCGTAGTCAGAACATTCAGATTTTAGAAAGTTCTCCTTTAGGTTACCCTCCCGAGACGAGGGACAAATACCCCTTTCCTTCTCCCCTTGAGGAGAAGAGCGCCCCATCCTTCTATCGGGAGATGGATGGTTCTTGGCGTCAGTGGTCCGTTCTTGTTCGCAACGGTTTCCACGTCGTCCCTATCCTTGACCGGGGCGAATATGGAACTGGATATGGTTCCTTCTGTGCAGTCTCTCTGACTGATATTCCGGGCTACCCCCTTTCTTCTAATGCGGGTAGCTGCTCTAACACCCTTTCCTTGGATATCGCCTGAACTGTGATGTTCAGATTTTCCCCTCCTGCTGATGCTTGGGGAGTTTGCCCGAGTTCACCTTCGGGTTCAGTCTCAGGTCCTGTGGGAGTCCTTTTGTTTTTATTGGCCTTAGGTGGTCGACCCACTGGCCTTTTAGTTTTTGAGTTGCCAGGCTATTGCTCTGGCGCCTCCTGAGAATTTGCTCCTCCTCCTTGGGAAGTGCTTCGAGTTACCACCATCCTGGAGTGTTCGACTTTTCTTGGAAGGTGTGTTCGACTTTTGCTTGGAGAGAAAAGTCGATCTTCAAAAAGTCGACTCCTAGTGCACTTGGAGGATTCCTTGGAAGTCGATGTTTGAATGTCTAGCTCCTTGAGGGATCGACTTTTTCCTTGGAAGAAAAAGTCGATCTTCTGAAATGTCGATCCCTTGCTGGCTGATTTCCTCGCAAAACTTCCTAGCTGGCGACTTGGAAAAAAGTCGATCCCTTTTTTCGAAAAAGTCGAGGAGCTTTTGTCGTGAGTATCTTTGAATCACAGACGGCGCCAACTGATGGGGGTGAAACCCGACCAGTACTCCAAGACGCGCAAGCAAGCGCCAAGCGGGGAACTCCGCGGGAAACCGGACCGGAACTCAAGTGTGCAGAGCTCTGCTTCGCTAGGAATCCTTTCGCTCCAAATGACCTGCCTTTAATGAGTGGGGGGTGCCCTCTATTTATAGGGGTTCTTATGGGGGCAATCCGGTCATTTGGGCAGTAACCGCCTAACTGCCCAACTGATCAGATTGGGTCCAGGGGTCGACTTTCCAGAGATCGACTTTCTGGGGGTCGACTTTTCCTGGTGATCGACTTCACTTAAAAGTCGATCCCAGGGAAGTCGATCCTCAGGAAAGTCGATCTTCCTAGGATTCGACCCGGAACCTCCCCAACCCTAGAATAGATACCTCAACTCATCTTAGGCTATCCGGACTTCTAGTTGCTGGTAGGTTGTGACCGTGTTCGGGATACTGTATCACCACCAAGAATCCTCAAGTCGTTGTTTTGGTACCCACTGCTGAACTGGCTAATCAGGTTGATTGGTTTACATATCTTTAGTATTACTCCATTTAATTTTTTACTGTATGCAAAAATCTAAAAAGATTGATTATGCAAATTCATTTTAGATAATTTCATTTGTTTGAGACGACTTTTTATTTCGTTTGTATTGTGAAATATTTTTCGTTCGCCTATAGGTACTTGTAGACTGCAGTGGCGATGGGGAAGATAAGAATCCAGATACAGCATTCCTCAATAAGAAAGACGTTCTTTTACAGCTAGTTGAGCAATCTCCTGTTTTCAAAACTATTGTTTTCTGCAATAAGGTAAGTAATATCAAAATACTCTATGTAACTTGAGCATTACCCTTTTTTTCTTAATGAAATTTAATTGCTTTAAAAAAAAGGAATATCAAATGCTCCCTCAAAATTTATGCACATCAAATTAGTTATGGAGTTTTGCATTCTAGGTATTGTTTCATTTTTGACAGTAAATGTTGAAATATAATCTGCTTGGTTTTGTTTACCGACGTTTTTGCATCCAATTATGCAGATTGAAACATGCAGAAAGGTTGAGAATATATTGAAATGTGTTGAGAAGGCACATCTAATCCGTGCTTTACCTTTTCACTCAGCACTTTAACAAAAATCCCACGTTGTGAATATGAAAGAATTTCACAATCCAAAATCAAATGACAAGGTTTTCTTTGTCTGTACTGACAGGTATAGAGAAGAAGAATAGACTTATTTTATACATAAGAGCATACTATATAATTCATATTATCGATGGATGGAATGCCTTAAATGATTGAAACATTTTTCTTCTAAATTTTCATTCAATACAAGTTAAATATCACAGAAGAACTTTCCTTTTAATCAATTCTCAGCATTTTCCTTTCAATGTAGAATCCTTAAATGAAACTCAAACTTCCAATGGTTCAGACAGTCTATGTCTAAGCAGCAAGTCTGTGGATAATACATAAGTGGAGTCCAGAGGTCAGGATTCTGATCTGAATATTCGTACGGTTCACAGCAACAGTATATCTTCTTTTGCCGTTTCAAGTGGACCTCAGAGAGAGAAAACCTATAACCCCTTTGTCTCACCTCCACCATTGTCATTACTTTCTGAAAATAAAATTTCACTTATTCAACTGTGGTAGGTTTATACGATTTTCCAATTTATCTATTATTATCAAATGTAAATAATTTTACATTGCATTTTAATTGTTCCTTATTGCAGTGTCCTACTGGTCGCATGTCATTCAAACTGTATGACTGAAACCCAGCAGATTTTCCAAGACGGCTTCGACACCAAGTACTCTTAGTTTACAAATAATATTTAATATTCTCTACTCATTGTTTTATGATTGAAACAGTCATCCTGTGCAGATATTCCAATGGCTTGATAGTATGTATGCCTGTTGAGTTGGAAGGATATATCCGACCTGGATGTACCATTTTAACAGTATTCATTTCCATGCCTCATTTGATGTGGAATAAGGTAATGATTTTTTTTTTTTACTATAATAAGGTTTTCTTTGATGTGGAATTAGTTAGTATAGATTAGAACTTAACTGAATTCAGTTAAGATCTAATCTTAAACTCAATTGTATATAAATACATCTAATATATGTTTAGAGGGGTGAATCATTTGATTCCCCCATTTTCTATCTCTTCTAGTTTCACTCATAGTTTCATTTCTAAACATATTCCCAAGATCTATTCCTTACACTGAGGATTCTGATTTGTCTATGTTGTTTCACATATT
Organism: Zostera marina; assembly: GCA_001185155.1. NCBI lineage: Eukaryota > Viridiplantae > Streptophyta > Magnoliopsida > Alismatales > Zosteraceae > Zostera > Zostera marina. Next base: position 29,247 of record LFYR01000252.1, on the reverse strand, counting down.
GTATAATGTATACAGTTATGGAATGATACAGTTCATTATTTACATGACTTTGTCAAGAAACCAGAGTTTATTTTTCAAGAAGAGAGAATGTACATCTACATTTCAACAACACACTCTTTCAAATTTTGCAAGGTATCTTGTCTATTTATGCAGCAATTCTAAACATTTTAAATTATAATATCTGGTAAATATGCATTTTGTGGTTTATTACTAATAGTGTTTTCTGCATTTTAATTTAATTTATTTTGTCTATTCTATCTCTACAATCAGTTCCAAACTATGAATATAATATTTCTCACTTATTTGAATATTTATGTAGATGGAACTTCATTGGTGAATGTCAAGATGGAGGTGCAGGTTCCAAAACTTCACTATGTTTATCCTGTTCTTTTTGAAGCTGGAAAATCGATTGAGATTTTTGCTTGTGGTAGCAATCTTTTTCAACCAAATTTTCGGTAAATATCAATTATCAAAGTTAGATTTTTGGATTCTTGCCAAACTAACAAATAACAATCTTGTTAGTATATTACTTCTGATTTTCCATTACATTGGTGTTACTTACAAATTTACAATAACCATTTCTTAATTTCTCTGATGTTTTGTTTTTTTTGAAGCAAAGAAAAAGTTCATAGTGACTTTTAAAACGACAAAAGAAAAGTTATGAGCCCAAAAACCCCGAAAGATGAACTCATATATGTAAACTAGCTCATTGAAAACAATTCAATTTCTGTTGGATCGACGAACAACAGGGATCCAAATGGGAGTCTTTGAAGGGCTGATTCTTATGCTACAATGGCCAAGCATGACTCCACTGCAGTTTAATGCTGCAACTGCACTTTCAGCCATCACAAACTCAATAAAAGCAATACGAGTTGGAAATTTGCCGTCTCCAAGAAGTTTCAATTGAGCCACCTGCCCACAGACGGATTGGAAGAAATCCTTGAGACCAGGTTGAGTGATATTTTTATCTATATTTTTGCAGTAAATAGTTCTGTTGCAGACCTCCCGCTCGATGTCAGAGTGTGGCAGGTATGTTGGATTAACAGGTGCTATAGCAGTTCTCGATGGGAGAACCTTTGGTAGAAACCAACAATTGTTCCGCTCATGGCCAGGGCAGCGGCAGTACCCACTTCATCAGTAAACTCTATGAAAGCAATGCGACGGATAGAACTAGGATCGATGCATATACGGCAATCGACAACCGGACCGCATTTTGAAAACATTGATGCAAGATAATCCTCAGAGATATGTAGATCGATATCACATACATAAATAGTCATTTTGATTCTCTCTTTATGTTGTGCTAAACTTGTTCTGCTATTGGTTCGCCTCCTGTGATCACTAAGACCAACACTGGTACTAGAACCAGCAACATTGGAAACGACAACTTTGCCAAAGTTCCAGCGAATAATCCTTTGGGGAACAAACTCCTCTGCCAAAGGATTCAACTTTGAGATTGGCAATACTGTGATCGAAACATCAGCTTTCTGATTCACCTTCTCCTTGTCCAGATTCCTTTTTTTCATCTCCTCGTTGCTCTCTTTGTTAGTTGAGAGAGACCCTCTGTCGCTTACAACAACATCCTTCACTTGATCAGACTCCACCTTATCTCCAATTGTGATCGTGATTTTTGGTTCCAGATCGAGATTGTTGAGGTCGTTGATTTCATGATCGCAATCTACAGTTCCCATTTTGTTTCTTTGTAATGAATGATGATAGAAAAGAATATTGTAGAAAATGATAAAAAAATTTCTTGTATAAAAACAAATGAATAAAGCCACACAACCAATGCTTTAAATTTCTAATTATTCTCTTCCACAAAAAAAACCTATTTCTACGGATCTTATGATGGTGATTTTTTTTTACTAAAAATAAATTTTTGGCATTATCTATTTATAAAATCAATTATAAAAACTTATAAAAATGAATATTCAAAATATAAATAAACATATTGATAAAAATATTAAAGTGAAGAGAATTGTTAGTAGTGTTGCAAACCGACTCTACCAAACCGAATACATAAGTATTTGGTTTTTTTTCGATTCGGTTCGTTTAAATAAACGAGTCTACTCTTGGGTTTGAGTTCGGTTCATTAACCGAACCCGAACCGAATAGTTCATCGAATACCTGAATTATGTTGAATACGTGTGAATAAAATACCTTAGAAAAAGAAAACGCACTGGAAAACTTCCAACCACAGGCCACAACCGTCCCAATCATAAAGCCACGGCATGACTAAAACCTTAAATCTAAAAAATTAAGATATACTATATTAATGAAAAATTATAAAAATATCAAATATAAATCTATAATAAAAAGTTGTATAATATAAGGTTATAATATAAATATAAAATAATAAAATATAATAAAAATGTTAAAATACCGAACTTTTGTTGCAACGTTATTACAAACCGAGCCTACCGATCCGAATACCTAAATAAACTAACTTACTCTTAAATTTGGATTCGGTTCGTTTAATAACCGAACTCGAACCCGAACCGAATAATTCGTCGAATACCTGAATTATGTTGAATATGTGTGATTGTGTGAATAAAATACCTTAGAAAAAGAAAACGCACTAGAAAACTTCCAACCACTGGCCACAACCGCCAAATCCTAAAACCATTGCAAGGCTAAAATCTTAAACCTAAAAAATTAATATATAATGAAAAATTATAAAAATATACATAAGTTACGAAATATATAATATAAATTTATAATAAAAAGTTATATAATATATATATAAGTTTATAATATAAATATAAAATAATAAAATATAATAAAAATTTTAAAATACCGAACTTTTGTTGCAACGTTATTACAAACCGAGCCTACCGATCCGAATACCTAAATAAACTAACTTACTCTTAAATTTGGATTCGGTTCGTTTAATAACCGAACTCGAACTCGAACCGAATAATTCGTCGAATACCTGAATTATGTTGAATATGTGTGATTGTGTGAATAAAATACCTTAGAAAAAGAAAACGCACTAGAAAACTTCCAACCACAGGCCACAACCGCCAAATCCTAAAACCATTGCAAGACTAAAATCTTAAACCTAAAAAATTAATATATAATGAAAAATTATAAAAATATACATAAGTTACGAAATATATAATATAAATTTATAATAAAAAGTTATATAATATATATATAAGTTTATAATATAAATATAAAATAATAAAATATAATAAAAATGTTAAACGAACTGAATAATGGTTGTCGACGGTCCAGGTTTATAGCCTTAATTATTATCGTTAGAATAATAAATATAATAAAATGATAATATAGCATTTGTGTCGTTTCTTGTCGTATTTGTGTGACAACGAATTTTTTGAACACTAATCCTATTTGTGTCGATCAAAAAATTAATTATGTCACGAAAAAAATTTGACAAATCGAGTTTGTGTCTTTCTGTGAAATTCCACGTAGAGACACTGGGCACCGTTTTCAAATCCTATCTTTATTTCATTGGTTACAATCAATCCACGTGTCATTTTCGATTCTCTATCCAACCAAACTAATGTTGCAGTAATATGATCAACGAGGGAGACTAAGCCACCAATAAGAGGGATCTAGAATAAATGCACAGCATCCGTCATATAGATTACAGAGCGAGCGAGAGAGCTCGTCGGGAAAGTTTGCAATGACGGCGGAAGACGGGAAGAAAAGTTACAAGGGGGAAAGAGGACGGGAGTGTGACTACTGCAAGATCTCTCCAGCTATACTATTCTGTCATCCAGACTCCGCGTTTCTATGCTCCAAGTGCGATTCCAGTGTTCATGAAGCTAACAAACTCGCCTCCCGTCACGACCGTGTGCAGATGTGCGACGTCTGCGAGAATGCTCCCGCTGCTTTCACCTGTAAGGCTGATTCCGCCTCTCTCTGTGTCACCTGCGACTCCGAAGTCCACTCCGCTAATCCTCTCGCCCGTCGTCATGACCGTGTTCCTGTTGTCCCGTTCTCCAAACCTTCTCAAATCATGAACGACGTCCACGGCGACGAAGATGATGAAAACGGTTATGATGAAAGCGATGGTCGTAATGTTAAAGAAGAGGAAAAACGGATGAATGATTTTTATTATTACGAAATGAAACCAACGACGGAAGGTGGTTATTTCTTCTCCGATGTGGATTCGTATCTCGATCTTGACTATGCAGCATCGATGGATCAAAATTGTCATCCTCATCAACATCATCACATGACTGCCGACAGTGTTGTTCCTGGTATCGCTGTTGGAGTTGCAGCCTCCTTCCAACCGCCTCCGTCATTCTTCTCAACAGTCTCCGACTACTCTTACTCTCCCTACAGCACCGCCGCTTCCTTCACCCACAGCGTAAGCACTTAAAAAAACTCCGAGCAAAGACCAAGTACCTCATTCGGTTTGCCTCTTAACAGGTATCTTCATCGGAGGTGGGAGTGGTGCCGAACAGTGGTTCGACGACTACAGAGATTTCTGCGGCGGTGGGGTTAGACAGGAAAGCGAGAGTTTTGAGGTACAGGGAGAAGAGGAAGAACAGAAGGTTCGAGAAGACTATTCGATACGCTTCAAGGAAAGCATACGCAGAGATTCGTCCAAGGATCAAAGGTCGATTTGCCAAGCAAACGATGATCATCGGGATGGATGTTGATGATGAAAACAACAACGCGATTGATTCCGGTTACGGCGTCGTTCCTTCATTCTGAATTACGGCAGTTAGAATATTCGTGGTTATTGTTGAATTTACTAAATTACCCACTTGAATAATGAATTATTACTTTTTAGTATTATTAATGCTCAAACATGATCCATACTTTATTTAAACCGAATAGAGATTAAACAATGAGTTTAATGATCATTGTTTACATCATCAACATCCTAAAGGACTAAAAAAGCAAATTGGGAAGGGAAAGGTCTCTATTTTGATGCTTTTAAAAAACAAGTTATCCTCTTGTTGTTTTGGAGCAAGAGAGTTGGAGAAGCTAAGAAGCGGTGGTGAAGCCATCAACGATGGAGTCTGTCCAGTGACTTGGTTTTGATTGAGATTATTCCCTCCGATGGATCTGTGAGCGGTGGACAGAGTTGTGAACAACAGGACGACAAGCAGAAATTGTAGCACTAGATTGGCCATTGGAATTAAAGGTGTATCGAACTATAAATGTTGAATGATATATATTTTCTATGATTTTTTTAGATTTATGTGCATGTTTATTTATAGTGTTAATTTCTTCAGAGATTTTTATTATTCAACGATGTGGGACTATTCAATTAAAAAAACATACATTGATTATTAGTTAATTATTTTATTTTAACATAGTTTACCCTTAATTTCATATATCAGATTTTTTAAACAGGATTTCAATTAATTATAATTAGCTCAACAATTAAATATGTCTTTGAAATCTCTCTACTCTGGCCAGCCTACTATGTTATCAGAGCCAGATATATATGTAGTGCTATTGGGATAACTATATTTAGAAAGAAAGTTAAAATGTATGTTTTCCTTTTCATTCACAAAGATAAGTTTAAATAGTATTTACATTGGTAACCGTTATAATGAAAAATAATATACTTTTTCATAATCTTTCTTCAACTTAAATACTACAACTGAAATAACTGTAATTTGAGTTTTTTATGTTTCAGTTTATAACTAACAGGGATGAAATTGTAATACTTAGGATTTTTAATTAAAACTTAATAATAAATCATTTTTTAAATATCTATCCTTCTTCTCCGATGCGTGGCTAGATCGTGTAGTAGTCGACCATCGCTCCAGAAGTTCCGTTTAGACGACAGTTCGTCCGTATCAATTCCCGGCCTCTCAGAAACCTGTTCGTCCTTGAACTGGAGGAGATTCATACGCTTCGTATTAGGGGAAGGGAGACCAGAGCTTCTCAGAACACTTACAATTGAAATGAATTATAATACTCAAGATTGATTTCTTTATTCCATAATAATGTGGCTTTATATAGCCTTACAAATACTAACAAATCTGAAAACAAATAATAAATTGCTAAATCAACGCATGAAAAAAAAAATGTGGATGAAAATCAGGAAATAAATAATTTAATGTTAAATATAATATTAAATGCAATGTAGAGGATCGAGCGTATCAATTTCCTCTCCCTCGGAAGACAGTCCGTCCTCGGATCTGCCTAAGAACTCCACGATGTTTACTCCGACCATGTTCAAACTCCACCTTCTGATCAGGGTGTTTACTACACTCTGCATCAGCCACCTGTTGTTTGCCTTTGACCTGCAAAAGGAGTTCTTGGAGAGATGCTTGGAGCCTTGCCGTCTCTTCGCGGGAAGCAGCAATCTCAACCGCCTGGAGTTGGAATGATTCGTCGACGCTCTTCTTAAACTCATCAATGTTGTTCATACCAGTACGAGAGCTACCTCGTCCTACCATAGTGAGAGAGAGAACGGTGATTCCCTTTAATACACGCGCTTCGTACCAGGGGAATGGAGACCAGAGCTTCTCGGATCTCTCTCGTTGAAAGCACTAATTGATACGCTTCGTATCAGGGGAAAGGAGACCAGAGCTTCTCGAATCTCTTACAATTGAAAGGAATTATAATACTCAAGATTGATTCCTTTATTTCATAATAACGTTGCTTTATATAGCCTTACAAATACTAACAAATCTGAAAACAAATCATAAATTGCTAAATCATAAATTGCTAAATCAACATGTATGGAAAGAAATAATAAATGTGGATGGAAATCAGGAAATAAATAATTTAATGTTAAATATAATATTAAATGCAATGTAGAAGATCGAACGTATCAGAGATCTTCTGAAAAAGATGGGTCCGTTGATATCTATCCTTCCACGAATTGTTTCAGCAGGGCAACATGGAAGACGTCGTGAATTCTAGCTCCCGAATGTAGGTTCATCCAGTACGCTACTTCACCAATTTTTTCTACGATCGTATATGGACCAAAATATCTTCTTTTTAATTTGTTCGAACGCCTTTTAGCCACTTAATTTTTCCTGTATTTTTGTAATTTGACTAATACTCTGTCTCCGACGTTAAACTTTACATCTTCAAATAGAGGAATAGCCGTTGGAATGGATCCTCTTAAGCCGCTCAATGTGTGTAGTGAATTATTGACTGTGAAGGATATTGAGCGTCGGCGATATTCTAATGTGACTTGCCCCAATGCTTCCAGCCACGATACGCCTAAAATGATGCCGGCTCCGTTAAAGGGTACAACCTGAAGATCAAGGGTGAACGTCGTAGGTCCCAGCGTAAGCTCGACATCTTTACAAGCTCTCAGGCAAGTCATGGTGTTCCCGTTTCCAATTCCATCACAGGTAGACGACTCGAGGTGTCAATGGGTAGGTCTAATTCTCTGGCACATCTCCGATGTACGAAATTGAGGTTGGCGCCTGAATCTATGAGTATTTCCAATTGCGTGTTGTTAATGGTACCCTGTATCTGGATAGTGCGGGGAGCGATTTTGCCGATGATGGTCGGTAGTGTTAGTCCGTGGTGGGTACGCTGTTCTCTTCCAGTAGTTGGATCACCTCTGTCTCTTCCCCCAATTCCTTTTGCTCTTGCGCTTCTTCTTCAGTCGTGTTGATTGCCTCTAGACAGAGGACCTTCGTGGGATTTTTACAGACGTGTCCCCGGTGGTAGCGATCATCACAGTTGTAGCACAGACCGACGTCTCTTCGATGGCGTTGTTCTTCAATGGTAAGTCTTTTGACTCTAGGCGGTATCTCGCAGTTTGGTTTGTTGTTGGGTTGGTCCAATAATCGGTAATGGCGTTGCGACCTTCGACCATCATTCAATTTGGTTTCCATCATTAGTGCCATTTCCTGGGCATCCATAACTGTTTGAGGTTCGAATGGTGCGATCTCATTCTTGATTTCTTCTTTCAAGCCGTCGATAATTGTCTCTGTTTTAAATTGATCAGTGAATCCTCCAGCACGGTTTGATAATTCTTCGAATCTCTCGATGAAATCTTTCACAATCATTTTTTATTGAATTCTAGCATAGGCACTGAGATGTCTTGTGTGGTTTCCTTCTCCGTCGAAGCGACGGATGATCATGGCACACAACTACGGCCATGACTGGATCTGTCGTTCTGTACCTGACCCATTCTCTCGCCTTCCCTTCGCAGTTGAAGCCGATGAAAATTACTTTTAGATGTTCCGGTGTACTATGAAAGGTGAAGAAATCTTCGCATTTGTGTATCCAACCCTATGGATCTTCACCGGAGAAGTGGGGAAAGTCAAATCTCCACTTGATCGGGTGAAGTTGCGCGTACTGTCCATCACCACCATAGTCTTGGTGTTGGGTCTGACTGGGGAAAAATCGGGGGTCTTGGAATGTTGGTTGACACTGTGGAAAATACCTCTGGATGTCTATCGGCCACTGGTTTGGGAGGAACGGTAGAGGAGGCGGTGGTTGGGTTGTTGGATTAGGCATAGGAACACTTGGGGGAAACATGGTTGTTAGATTGACTTGGTGCCCTCCCGGTTGTTGATTGAATGGGGTACTTGGGTTAAATGGAACAGGAGAAAATGGGTAGTTAATTGTTGGTGGTATTTAGTATAAGTTCGGCACACTTGGCGTCGAGGGTGGTTGTTTGATCTGGTGGTCGATAATGATTGTTATTAAGATTCAATATTGCCAGAATGACTTGCAGGCCATCTTCAAGACGAATGATCGCGTCAGAGGATTTGTTGTGTAGGTCTTCCAGTATTTTTACTCGTTGGGCCAGTGACAGTGGTCGACTGTTTTCTCCGACTTCTTCCTCTCTGGAGTAGCGTTGCAAAAAAAGTTCGATATTCAACGAACTATTCGGTTCATTTCGGGTTCGGTTATTAAACGAACCGAAACCAAACCTTGGTTGAGGTTCGACGAACGGTTCGTTTAACATTTTTATTATATTTTATTTATATTATAAACTTATATTATATAACTTTTTATTATAAATTTATATTATATATTTCATAACTTATATATATTTTTGTAATTTTTCATTAATATAGTATATATTAATTTTTTAGTTTTTAAGGTTTTAGTTTTGCCGTGGCTTTAGGATGATGACATGTTGGTTCTTAATCAACAAGAAAAAAAGATAACTAAGGATTGATTCAACAAAATAAAATAGACTATAAACAATGTTTTTTTTATTGTTTTTTTTTCAAAAATGGACATGTTTATTTTTTTTAATGTTTATTTTTAAGATGATGTAAAAAAAGTTCGGTATTCGACGAAATATTCGGTTCGGTTCAGTAGGCTCGGTTAACAATGTTATCTGGAGGGTTCAGTAGTCAGTGAAAGCATTAAATGTAGTGTTATTGGACACTAGCTCCGACGATCGTCGGAGGGATTTTGAAAAAATAACTATATTTAGAAAAAAAGATAAAATACTAAAAACATCTGTTGTTCTTTTCATTCACAGAGATGACTTTAAATAGTATTTACATTGGTAACTGTCATAATGAAAAAGTAACATACTTTTGTAGAATCAAAATTGTCGATATAGGATTATATTTTAATAATGTTAATTTTATCTCTAATTACACTATTAATTTGAAGGATAAAATTAGTCAAGATTAAACCTAACTTAAATTAATTAAGTTAAAGGTTTAATCAAAGTCAAATTGGTACAATTGCATAAAACTCGTTGAATATATTTATTATTGTTATTGTCTCTAACACTTTATTCAAGGTACAAATTACTATAGCAAAATGTACTATTCACAAAGGAATCTTCTACTATTTATAAAAAGCAAGCTTCTACTATTACAAGCTTTTACTATTCACAAAAAACAAGCTTGTACTATTACAAGCATCTACTATTCATAAAAGAATCTTCTCAAATAAAGAGAAGACTTGAACTCTTGTGAGGAATCAAGAAACCCTCCATTAAAGATCCAAGGGCGGAGAATCAATGACCAAGGCTATGAATAAAGGGGTAAACCCTCCATTTTCGTTCACCACACCTAAAATATTTCAAAGAGTTTTCACTCCTCATCTTGAGATCTACAAAGTGTTTTTGCTTTCAGGCTTCCAAGCTTTCAAAAGTTCACAAGTGTTCTAGCTTCCAATAGCTCTCCAACTTCTACTTCTAACCTTCTTGTTCATCTTTACAAGTAAGAAGTTTTGTGTGCTTAATATTTCACTCCTCTAATCATCTCTTTTGTGTGTCCACTTTGGTTGAGAGGTTTGTCTCAATATCACCAAAGTGTGAGAGAAGATTTTTGAGCTCAACCATAAAACTCTAAATTTGGTTTTATAGAGTTTTCGAAAAAACTCTTAGGTCAAATCTACCTTGAAAAATTTCTAGGATTTTAAGAGTTCCTTGATACTCTAAGGTCTTAACTTACTCGTAAAAGTTAGAGGTTTTTAAGAGTTTCATAATACTCTAAGGTGTGAGTCTACCCGTAAAAGATTGGTTCCTAAGCGAAGTTAGCCTTAAAGCTTAGAGAGGTTTTTAAGGATTTCCTTGATACTCTAAGGTGTGAGTCTACCCATAAAAGACTGATTCTTAAGCAAAGTTAGTCTTAAAGCTTAGAGAGGTTTTTAAGAGTTTCCTTGATACTCTAAGGTTTTACCATAACCTTTAGGCTAGTGCATTCCGATAGTTTGTCGGGACTGGATTAACCCTTGTTTGGGTGAACCAACATAAAATCTCTTGTGTTGTTCTTTGTTAACTTTAGCATTTTTATTATCTAAAACAACTAAACAACACTTAATTAAAAGGATCCATCTTCCAGTTACCTGGTCAAAAATAGAGGTTGACTACTTTCCGCAGATCCCTTATCTAGTTATCTGGTCAAGTATCTGAGGTTATTTTTATTGTTCAAAATCTCTATCCAGTTATCTGGTCAAGCATTTCTTTATCATATATACATTCAGTCAACTGATCCTTTACTCTATACTATAACGTGCATTTATAATATAACTTAGTATTCATATACTACAGTTGTTTATAAAACACTATCTAATAAGTTGACTCAGTATTCATATATTGTAGTAAACTTTGAAGAGAAAAGGCAACGCTATATATATACAGAAATTATACAGTGAGCTCATCATAGGGTGAGCTAAAAAACGCTCACCCTATGTGAGCCGTTGGATCTTCTGGGAATTAATCTGAGCCGTTCTTTCATTTTAAGGTTTTTTTAATATTTAAGCTCGCACACATCCCCATGTATTTCTTTAGTTTTTCTACCTACCTAGTACCTACATGATGTATCTACCTTTAGCCACCCTACTTTTTCAGAAAATTATACCTTATGTACATATTTTCTTCCGTACTTTCTTCTTCCCTACTTTCCACAACAATACCATCTCACGGAGCACTTCTTCTCACGTAATCGTTCTTTTCTTTTTTCTTTTCACCGGTCGTCGAAGCAGCTGAAACCTATTGCGTTCTTCACGTTTTTTATTAAACTTTCACCTCTCCGTCGGTATGTATCTTTCTTTTGACCTCACATTCGTTTTTTTTGAAATTTTTGTGCGTTGAAGTACTTCCTTGAACCAATGTTCCTTAATTCGTTGACAGACCAGTGTCCCTGAAATGTTTGGAACCAGTGTCCATGAATCAATTGCTTTCGACCCATGTCCTGAAATGTTTCATACCGTCGTTCCGAAACTGATTGATACTGTCGGTGTTCCTAAATTGCATTCGACCCATGTCCTGAAATGTTTCATACCGTCGTTCTGAAACTGATTGATACTGTTGTTTCTGAATCATATGTCACCAGTGTTCCTAAATTGCATTCGACCCATGTCCTGAAATGTTTCATACCGTCGTTCCGAAATTTACTGATACTATCGTTCATGAATCATAATTCACCGTTGTTTCTAAATTGCATTCGACCGGCCATGTCCTGAAATGTTTCATACCGTCGTTCCGAAACTTACTGATACTATCGTTCATGAATCATGTCACCGTCGTTCCTGAACTGACGTTATTGACCTATGTCCTGAAATGTTTACTACCGTCGTTCTATTATTCAACAATTCATCGAATCAAAACTTTACATGTTGAATTATCATTACTTTTCTACAAACAGTAATTTACAAATATTATTGTTTCATAACTCAACAAATTATAGCATCAAAACTTCACATGTTGAATTATAATTAATTTCCCTAAATAAGGATTTACAAATATTATTACAGGAGATTAAGTAAAAATAATTTTGAAATCGAGGGTAATAAACTAAGTTCGTGTAAAAATTAGGTTGTAACAAAAGGGTGTATAAAAAAAAATTAGGTTGTAACAAAAAGGATAAAAAATTGATGTCAAAATGATGATTAATATAGAAAATCTTTATCTATTTTGACAAACCCTGCAACTAGAGCTCTTGCCAATGCCACTATCCAATTCTTTCTACTGAGATCTGGATGAATTGAGCTTAATACATTTTTCAAGAAATTGTCCTTGAAATATTGAGCAACACCCTTACTTTTATGTCCATCAAAAATCTGTAAAAGAAGAGAGAGAGAAATCACTTAAAAAGAAACTCAACCTCAACTCAATGTCTTGAACGGAAGACTTAGGTAGCCGAAGATACTTTCCGCTGCTGATTGGTTTTAGCCGCAACATAAATAAATAGATAATGATTATGGCAGTGGTGGTAGTGGATGTGAAAAGATGATAATGGAGAAAAAGAGGAAACATACCATCTTCTTCCTCAGAGAGATTGCAGTGGCAGTGGTAGCCGAATTCTGGTTGTTTCTTGTAGGAGAAGAAGATATTTGGCGATGATGGCCACATCAAAGTCTTCATCCTCCGTAGTTGGTTTTGCAGGCTCGACCAAGTTCACCCACTTCTTCACGATTTTTCAATTATGTTCACCTGCATTTTTTCTTACTTTTTCTGTATTCATCCCCATCGGATCCAGTATTTTGTTGTCTGCCATCTTCATCTGTAGGTCCTCCAGAGTTTTCGTCTGATGATCTGGAGTGTTCGGAATATGTTCTCCGCTACCACTTACACCACTGCTGCCTCTCCCACCATCGGCTCCCACACCGGAATCCCAACATTCATGTGATTCAGACGCAACTCTTCTCGAAGCTGCACAACTGGAAGGGAACATAAATTAAATTTCTGATCGAGGAAGAAACGAAACCTCAAATCTAATATCGCCTCCTGTCGGGAATTAACCTACTTGAAACCGAAGCTTTTCTGGGAACAACCATATCTTCAGTGACACGCCAGAGCGATTGAACCCGATCGTTCTTGGACGGAGAGAAAGCGATGGGAGAACGGGTTGGAAGATTGCGGACGGTAGAAATATGGTTGGGAGACCGTGTCGGGAGAATGCCGGTGACAACGCGTTGGAAGAAGCCGTTGGGAGAGAAAATCACAGGTGAGAGTGTCGTTGGGAGAGAAAATCGCCAAAGGAATCGTCGGTGTCGGAAAGACGCGACTGTGAAGAAACTGAAACAGGGGAGACGCGAGTATGGAGAGTGTGGTGGGAAAAACGGAAAAAAAACCTTTTTAGAGAGTAAGGTGGTGCCAGTTGGTGTCAACTCAAACTTTAACCAAAAAATTATCACTAAAAGTACACCTATCACCTATATTCATCTTACAAATTGAACATTTTGATATGATTATCTCACGGCCGGTGCACATTTATCCATCCGCATCGGACGGTCCAGATTGCTGAGCGTTTTTTAGCTCTTTCAAGAAGAGCTCTTTTGATCTAAGATATAATATTATAATCTTTTTAGTATTATTGTTGTTTAACCATTTGTGTATTAAGTGTTTACAGGTAATTCCGCGTTTAAGCTGTCCAAATCGAAAAAAGACTATTATCCCCCTTTATAGTCTCGGATCACGATCCAACAATTTTTTCATTATCTTTTTTCAACTTAAATACTACAACCGAAATAACTGTAATTTGGGTTTTTTTATGTTTTAGTTTATAACTAACAGAGATGAAATTGTAATACTTACGATTTTTAAGTAAAATTTAATAATAAATCATTTTTTAAATATCTATCCTTCTTCTCCAATGCGCGGTTAGATCGTGCAGTAGTCGCCCATCGCTACCGGCGGGCGTCGTTTCCGTTTAGACGACAGTTCGTCCGTATCAACATCTCATTTCAAGGTACCCTATTGAAACTATTGGAATTATAGAGTAATTGAATTAAGCTCAGATGAAAGATGGGGAAGAGTCGTACCCTTTAGTTATCTATTCCTTTGTTTATATATACATACATTAATCTGTTATTTCTAACCACACAACTGATTCTGTTATATTAGATGCCAATTAGCTATCTGTTACAACACGCTCTCTCGAACTGAGTGAAAGTGCTTCAACCAGTTCGTTTCGTAAATGCTCGAATGGTTTTGGTCTGAGTGACTTTGTGAGGATGTCTGCCTTCTGATCCTTGCCTGAAATATGTTGAACAACCAAACTCCCGTTTTCTGTCTTTTCTCTCACAAAATGAAGATCCATCGCTACATGTTTTAGCTTGCTATGACATACACGATTATTCGCGATGAAGGATGCTCCTTGGTTATCGCTAAAAACACGAATTGGGCCTGGAACTGTAGTCCCCAATTTCTAGTAGCAGAGCCTTGATACCTTCTGCTTCCTCCACCGTAGAAGCAATCACGCGATATTCGGCTTCGGTACTGGAACGAGCCAACATCGTTTGCTTTTTAGACGACCGGGAAATAAGAGTGTCTCCGATGTATATTAGCATACCAGTTTGGCTTTTGCGATCCTTTGTATCTCCCCCCCAATCGACGTTGCAATAGCTGGTGATCGAAAAATTCTTCACTTTTTGGAATGTTATTCCGAAGTTTTGCGTTCCTGATATATACCGTAATACCTTTTTTAACGCAATGTGATGCAGGGTTGTTGGAGCGCTCATGAACTGAGCAAGTTTGTTAACTGCGAACTGGATATCTGGACGAGTCAGCGTTAGGAACTGTAGGGATCCTACTACTCGTCTGAATTCCTTTCCATCGGATGTCGGTTCTTCTTCGGACCGTAGGTCTTGATGTGGTAGCATCGGGGTGGCTGATGGCTTGGGGTTCGCTAGATTGCAGCTAGATAACAAATTGCTTAAGTACTGCTGTTGTGATAAACATATCACGTTTTCAGTTCTTCTTACCTGTATGTCTAGGAAGAAGTTTAGTACTCCGAGATCTGTTACTGAAAATTCTTTCCCTAAGCTCTTGATCACTTCCCTTACCACCTGTTTGGTTGACCCATTAAGCACGATGTCATCCACATACGCAAAAAGTATCACAGTGTGTCCTTCATTGACAATGATGAATAATGAAGAGTTCGAGTAGCTTTCTTTGAAACCGAGATTTATTAAGAATTCTCGTAAGCGTCTGTACCACATCCTTGGTGTCTTTTTTAACCCGTATAGAGATTTCTTTAAGAGGCACACATATTCAGGGTGGTTTCGATCTTCAAATCCGGCCGGCTGAGAAACGATGATCCGTTCATCCAACTCTCCATGAAGGAAGGCGTTGGAGATGTCAATTTGATAGAGTTCCCAATTGTTTGTTACTTCCAATAGTAGAACTATTCGTATAGAGTTAGCTTTAACCACCGGGCTAAATGTCTGAATGTAATCGCTTCCCTCGATTTTCCGTAGACCGTTTGCGACCCACTGAGATTTAAAACGGTCAATAGTGTCGTCTTCTTTTTGTTTCGCCTTGAAGATTCATTTGGTGTTGATCACATTATCGTTGTTTCCTCGGGAGATTAAAGACCAAGTATCATTCTTTTGCAATGTGTTCGATTTCAACTTCATCAAGAAACCCAGTTAGCTTCTTAAACTCTAGAGTGTTGTCTGTTTGAATTTTCTTGATTGGGCGACCCCCTTAAAGTTCTGCCCAGGTTTTGAATTTTCTGAAAACATTCCCTACATCCGACTTTCTGACCAGTGGGAAAACTCAATTAAAATTGGTCGCTCCGTTGACAAATTAATATAGTATCGGTATCCTTCAGATGACACCATTGGTCAGACATCCGCATATATGATTTCAAGTGGATGAGAATATAAAGAATTCGACGCTTTATGATTTATTGAATGACTCTTGGCAAGTATACAAGGTTCACAATCTGAGAATTTTCCACAAGAAATTGAAATTTTATTTTTATCAGCTAAGTCTTTTATTGCCTTGGTATGCAGATGCCCAAGTCGAGCATGTCATTGATCTCTTGTCACTGCCGAGAGTGCCACCTTATTTCTTCTTTTTCTAGAGGCAGCTGGTATAGTCCATTCTCCTCTCGACCTTCAACTAGCACCCTTCTAGTGTCCAGATCCCGTACCTTGACACTCTGTTTGTCAAATTCCACACAAATTTTGTTATCAGCACATAAACGTTGAACAGATTATAAATTTCTCAAAGTATTCGGTACTAAAAGCATATCATCCAAAGAAAAACTATTATTGTTAATTTTAGCCTTTGATTTCCCTGATTGTGAGATTGGCATCGAGTCCCCATTAGCAACAATAACAAAGGACCTACCTTTGTAAGAAGACGATTTTTGAATCAGCGTACTTGTCCCAGTAATATGAGTGGTAGCCCCCGAATTGGGGTACCACATAGACATAACTCCGGGAGTAATAGCCATATTTTCCTCTGGTTGAGATGTTGGCCGGAGTTGGTATCCCTACTGGAATTAAGGTCCGACTGTGTTTTGGTGGGTATCGAGTGAAATTCACTCTATTATAGCAATTTAGGGCGCTGTGCCCTTTCTTCAAACAAATCTGACATGGTTGCGATTTCATTGTAGTCTCAGATCTAGATCTTGTTGCGATATTCGCTTCAATCGTATCTGGGAGTGGTGTCAACCGCATCTTATGATCAATTAATAATTGTTGAAACATGGGGAATGTCATAGCGTGATCAAATCGCGTTGTTATTGAGGTTGCGAACGACTGAAATTCCGTTCCTAGTCCTATAGTGCGAGCAAAATAAGCTGTGAGTCCTTCATCTTCTCGCCAGAGTCCGCCAATTTATTCTTGACAGCGGCGAATGTGGAGGGGGCTTGAATCCCCTCCTCCAAAAAAAAAATCATATAGATATATATATGTCTCCACCAACGGCGAATGTAGGAGGTTATGGCAATCACTACAGTCATAAGTGAATTGTTCAAAAAAATTAAGTGGGAAATGGGAATTGATCATAACCCTAATTATTTACATTTACATTAACCCTAACCCTAATTATTTACATTTACATTTACATTAATCCTAACCCTATTATCGTTATTAGCCAGGGCTAAATGCCGTGGCTAATAGATAGAAATATCAGTGGCTAATTTATTTGTAACTAAATTAGCCACGGCTCCTAAATCCATGGCCAAATTTCAGTGGAAAATTAGAAGGAACTTTTGCCGGGAATTTTAGCCACGGATTTTAACAGCCGTGGCTAAATATTCTATGAAAAATTGGAGACAATTTTGTCGGGAAAATCAACCACGGGATTAGCCACGGATTTTTGCATCCGTGGCTAAATATAAAGATTAGCCACGGGTTTAGCCACGGCTAAAAAAGCCGTGGCTAATTGTTAGAAATTAGTGAGGGGCTTGGGGGACTTGAGCCTCCCCCCTCCAAAAAAATAAAAAAAAAGATATATGCCTCCACCGTTTAAAATATATTAATGTAATAATATATTTTATTTTTATAATATAATATAATAATAATATAAAATATAAAATATTTTGTTTATAAATCATTATCCTATTAATAATTAATTTATTACTATATTTACCTTAATTTCCCATAGTTGTCCATCTATATTTAGGAAATTAGAAATTTCTTTTTTTCCTCCTCCTTCTCCACACCATTCATTTATTTTTGACTTCTTTTTCTCCATTTTACGTGATTTTATAACCATAGCTCGATACAAAAAAAAAAAATAAAAGTATTTTTTATCCACGTTTATTATTATTAAATTTGTTATTAATTTAGATTTTTTTTTTACATAGATAATCAATGAATAAATTTGTGATCAAAAGATCTAGAATAAATCAACCAATTTCAACTCCATCATCAAATCCATAACCATTTAGAGAGTCACTCGATGTTAGTAAATTACCTTCCGATCCGAGATTGTGAAAGAAGAAAAATAACTACAATCCAAATGACCGAGATCAAATAAGAAGATATTATTTGTAAAAGAAACCTTGTCAACCACGCCAACATGAATTTCCATTGAAGATGACTAAAAATCAATCTAGAAGATTTTGTGTATTGTGGTTTGATAAATATAAATCATGAATTGAAAATAATATTTCAAAAGACACCGTTTTCTGTTTATTTTGTTATTTATTTTCGAAAACAGATAAACTGCTTTTACTTGTAAGTAAAATTTATTTATTAATTTCCTTATAACTTAATTGATTTTTTTTCATCATTAATTGATGTTGTTTTTCCTTTTGGATCGATCATGTTTTGCAGCTAAAGGTTTTTTTAAATAGAATAAACTAGAATATTTGAAACAACATGTTGGGAGAGATAATAGTCATCACAATGTTGCAAAGAGTAAATGTGAATTTTTGAATCAAGTTGTCGCAATCGTATAAATGATGCTTAGTTGAATGATATTTTAGTAACATATGTTGAAAAAGATTTATTTTTTAGTGTTAGTAATGGTGATATTTTGTATCGGTACCAAAATATGGTTCCTCGTCGAGAATAATTGGATTGATTTTTAAAAAAATTTAGTTAAATGATTTAAAATTAGCCATTCGGAGAAAAAATTCCTGGATTCGCCTATGATCCTTGATGATACAGATTTTTCTTAGATACTCTTTGACGGATAGATTAACTTTCCTGGTGGTTTGTAGTTGATTCCACAAGTGGAGAATCCCTGTCTCCGAATCATAGGAATGCATCTGCCGTAGACATTCCCAGACCATTGCCGACGTGGTGAGCGCAACCACCTGAGGGAGAATCCACTACAAGAAAACAGGGAAACAACCACGGCCAAGATCACTGGCTGAATGGTAAAGTCCGTGGCTAAATCAATTAGTCGATAACAACCAGCTGAGTATAAGTTGGTCCTCCTGCTCAGAGAGAGAGCCATCGACGATTTTCACTCTCCCTTCTACATATTGCAGTAGCTTGTACCCTCGGAGTAATGCCGAGAACTGAGCTTTCCAGCAGAAGTAGTTCTCCCCGTCTAGGGTAACACACTTCATGTGTTTCATCATCACAACTTTCGCAGATGAAACGGACGACACGTCTCCTCCTGTCTCATGAGCTTCCGCAGCGGAAAACGGATCAGCAAAGCCAGAGTTGTTTCCTGGTGAAGATACCATATTGAAACTATTGAAATTCTGGAATAACTGAATTAAGCTCAGATGAAAGATGGGGAAGAATCGTACCCTTTAGTCATCTATTTATTTGTTTATATATACATATATTAATCTGTTAATTCTAACTATACAACTGATTCTGTTATATTAAATGTCGATTAGCTAGCTATATGTTACAATATGCCCAAGGTATAAGTATATACTCTAGAAAGTATGATATCTACATGATCACATCAACCTCTCCATCGGAGGTGGGAGTGGTACCGAACAGTGGTTCGACTACAGAGATTTCTGCGACGGTGGGGTTAGACAGAAAAGCGAGAGTTTTGAGGAACAGGAAGAAGAGGAAGAACAGAAGGTTCAAGAAGACTAATCGATACGTTTCAAGGAAAGCATACGTAGAGACTCGTCTAAGGATCAATGGTCGATACGCCAAACAAACGATGATCATCGGGATCGTCACCCTTCAAATTCTACAATAGCTGGCTTCGCGTTGAGGAATTCAATAGTGAATTTCAAAAGGCTTGGGTAACTCCGGTAAGTGTTACTCCCCTGTACAAACTCAAACTTAAAATAAACGCAGTCCGAGCTGCGGGGAAGGCCGACTGGGCGAAGAGGAAAAGGAATACAGCTATACCTCGAGCAAGATAGTTGTTGAACTGCAAATTGTAGCAGCCAAGCTCCAAATTGACCCATTCAATATAACTAATCAGGATGATTACAGGAAGTTGAAAGCCAAGTTGATCGAAACTCAACACAAAGAGCAATTAGATCTATAACAGCGCGCACATATCAATTGGATAACAAAAGGGGACCAGGGGACGGAATTTTTTGCTCAGGACATCAAAATGCGCCAAGCAAAAAATTCGATCATGGACACCTTCGACAGCAATGGCAAGCAGACAAACTCCTTAGCTGAAATGAAGGAAAGGGCAGTATCGTACTTCGCAAACCTCTTCTTGGCACCCGACAGACAATCGCCAATCCACAATTTAAATATAACATTCGACGAAAGGCAATCGGACATCGAAAACGCTAAGCTAAGAGCATTCCCATCTGGCGAGGAGATATGGAATGCACTTAGTAGTATGTCGAGATGCAAAGCACTAGGAATGGACAAACTGACATCGGAGGTCATCAATCGCCATTGGAACTTAATGAAAGACGACATTACGGTAGCGATCCTCTATTTCTTTAATACGGAGAGGATGCTGAGATCACTGAACTTGGCAATACTGATACTCATTCCTAAGATTCAATTGCCGGAACAGCTAGAGGACTATCGCCCAATCTCCTGTTTGGGAGTCATCTACAAAATCCTATCGAAAAGGCTAATGATTGTGCTCCCGGGGATAATTAGTGTCAATCAAACAACCTTATCAAGGGGCACCGGATTAGTGATGCCATCAGGCTGGCTCAAGAATTCACCCAGGCTTACAACTGCAAGAGCACCTCGAGGAGGGTCTGCATCACTATAAATTTTGCGAAGGCATTTGTTTCACTTCGCTGAGACGCAATTGATACGGTGATGGAACTAATAGGAATCGATCCGACTTTCAAGCAACTGATTATAGCATGTATATCAGCAGCCTCGGTATCGGCTCTGGTAGAGGGATCACTTATTGAACTTGTTAGACTAAAAAAGGGGCTCAGACAGGGTGACCCCCTTTTCCCTCTCTTGTTCGTTATCGTCATCGAATATCTTTCACGACTGGTGAGGCAGGCTGTGAGCAGTAGGAAGCTCGAGTTATACACATCCGGAGGTGTGGCAGTGGAGATCGAGCCACATCGCGTTTGCGGATGATATTACCTTTTTCTGCAGTGCATCGGCCAACTCCTTAAACGCCCTCAAGGAAGTGCTTACATAATTCAAAGCCTTCTCAGAACTTAGAATCAATGTTGGGAAAAGCTGTGTTATCCTCTCGAAAAGGGTAACGGACAAAACGCAGATGGCTGCGATTCTTGGATTCCAGCTGAAAGAGCTCCCGATCAGGTACCTTGGCACACCACTAACAGGTAAACAAATAAAACACATGGGCTGTGACAGACTATTGGCTGAATTGAGAAACATCCTCACTAGATGGAGCACGAAGAAACTCTCTTATATGGGGAGGATACAGTTAGTAGACTGGGTATTTCAAGGAAAGTTCAGTTACATGGCCCAGCGTAACGTCGTACCACAGGCCGCACTCCGAACAATTCAGTCGATCACATACCAGTTCATCTGGGGGACGCAGCCTGAGGTGTCGTGGGTAAACATGACTAAACCAAAGTGGTAGGGAGGCATTGACGTCCGTGATTTTAAGGCAACCCAGCAGGCGGCGATCGTCGATAGAACATACAGAATGTGGGAAAAGAAAAGAATATGGAATGACTGGATGTGTAGAAGATACGTCAAGAACCGATCCTTGAGCCAAATCGTGCAGAGACAGGAAGACTCCTCGAGTTGTAAAGCTACGTTGAGACAGAGAGAGGATATCGTGAAATGTGCTATCCTCGGAGCGCAGTACTCGAAAGCATGGATTGGCAAGGGCAGCGGAAATTCGATTAAAAATGCAAGAATGTCCCTCCGCCTAGTACAACCAACCGATGAAATGGAAAGAGCCATCTGGGCATATAAAATCGGAAAGGTGGCTCTCAACCTTTGGAGAGCGAGATGGAGAAACCAACCAACAAAAGATAGACTAATTGGGAGGGGAATGGACATATCGGGTGAGTGCAAGCTATACAAAAACGAGCTAAAATCCATTCGATCATCTATTCATGAACTGTGATTACATGAGATGAGTTCTAACCGAAGAAATGGACGCTGCCGAAACACTGGTAAAATTAGAGGCAGCGACAAACTTCGATGAGGTCGCGATAGAGTTGAATAAGGTATCGCCGAGGACCCCAACGTGGGGATTGCAATGGAATCTATACGGCGTCTCTCTGTTTCACATCTGGAAGCAGAGGAACCAGCGACGTATGCGGATTCAAAGCAGGATGTTCTACGCAAAATAATCGAAATGACAGAGATTGGATTCGACGACGATAAATACAAGCGCAAGTGTATGAAGGCGATTGAACGGCAAGCGTTGCTCCAGTGGGATGTATTGTTAATGCTCATCCATGACAAGGATGAAGAAATTTAGCCACGGCTAACTACCAGGCGAGTAGATAACTATATAAGTAATTAGTGTAGTAATTATATTATTTTGCTTAATCCACGAACTATTTTTAATTAATACAAAAGTAACCTATTTCAAAAAAAAAAATCTAATCTTCATTGTAAATGTTTTGAAATTGAACAAAGATTCTTAACACCCTATACTTCAGAACAAAATGAGCTAGTTGAAAGAAAACACGGTGACATAGTGCCTCTGGCTAGATGTTTTCTTCACACAATCTGAAATTCTAAAAAAATATTGGATGTGTTAAAACCAGCTAATTCTTGCAGGTATTGGAGAATTGGACGTGAGCAAGGGAGAGAAATCCTCATGCTGCAGCTCCAGTCCAGACAATTAATTAAGAATTAATTATATTATTAGATCTTAATTTATGATTAAGTGTTGTAATATTAGGCCCAAATAGTCAAGCTTAAAACTAAAGCGTGTAATGAGGCTCAATCCAATGCAACATAAATATAAAAAGGGTGTCTAAAACCCTAGACACTCACTTTTTACGTTTTCCAAATTCTTCTCTCAACCCTCTTGTCCGACCGTTCCCTTTTTCGTGATTTTTCACAAACCCTGTTAGGATTTTTCATGGTATCAGAGTCTGTTCCATCTCTCGACCAGGTTGAAGAACAATGTCAAAAGATGGAAAGAGCATCATTCCAATGGAGTTGAAAGCTTCTGCCGGCGTCGACTTCATATCTCCGAACCAAGACAGGAAGAATATATACTATGTACATGCGTAGTCTGACGTGCCGGGATCGTGCTTGCTGACTAATTAAAAGCTCGTCGGGGAGACCAACTTCAATTCTACCAATGGAGGTGCGGGATGAAAAGTAGCGCTTGTGTCTCGACATAAGTTGGGTTTTGCAACCGGCGATATCGTCAAGCTATCAACCGATTCCAAAGATCGCGAAGTATGTGAGACATGCAATGGACTGTTATTGTCTTGGCTTTTAGTTGTTTTACTATCATCTATTTTAAACAATTCGGAAATTATATGAGATGATACATCTCATATATATGTCATATGTTATATGGTATAGATAAAACAGAAAAATATGCATTATGTTTAACTATCGATGCATTACATTTAAAATTATCACCATGTCTAAACACATACAAACCATTTGATCCAATACCATTTAAAATCTGTTTTCCAGACTTATTATCATTTATTGAAAATTTATTACTATTTAATATGACTTTAAAATCTAAATCATTAGACATTGATTGTAAGGAAATCAAAATCATTTTTAATTTTGGAACACATAGAGCATTTTTTAGTATTAAATCGCCCAATTTAGATTTAATTTTCAATATGTGATATATGTAAACCTAAACCATTATCAATTGTTATAAAAGATTTATCTGAGTACTCCTGAGTCTCTGATAAATTATCAAGATCGGAGTCATATGAGCAGATGCTCCAGAGGAGTCTAAGATCCAATTCTCTTCTGAGGAATCATCAACAGCAGCAGCTAGGGCTTTCAGAATTTTTCTGCAAGTCTTAGCAGAATGCCCTGGTGTCTCGCAGATATGACAAACAATGGAATTAGAAGAGTTAAAAAAATTAGATCTCTTCCATCGATTCTTAGAAGAATAATTTCTTTTCTAATTAAGGTTAGAGTTTTCCTTTTTTCTTTCTATACTCAGTTCTTCTGTAATTAATCATTTAAATCACCCCTGCAATTATTAGAGATATACCCCCACCTTAAAATAAATTACACATATAACATTATAATAAAATTATCATTAACACCCTCTTATTTCATCACAACTCTTCACATTCTCATTACATCTTTTCATATTTAAATATCAATCAAATATTCAATCTTATATTAATTCCCAAATCCATATTACACATTCCTATATACATTAATTACAATAATTAAATACACCCAACCAACATAGCCGTTGGGTGTTCTTCTATATAAACTTATCTAATCCTAGTTTAAGTTTAACACACGATCACACACAGATCCACACACTCTGTATTACAATACAGACTTTGTGTTACTCTGTCTGATCAACTCTGCAACTGGAATTGCCAATCATCAAACGCTTCCGCAATACAACAACTTGAATCACAGATTCAAGTTCAATCACATTCAACTCACTTCAACAAGCTGTGGATCATCGCTTCATCAATCGATCATCCTACAGTATCAATTTACAATACATTATCATATCATCATACATTCATCGATAATTCAATTCTTAAACCATATTTCATATTTATATTTGCATATATTTCAAATATAACTTCTATCATGGTATCAGAGAAGGTTCAATCCTAATCAAAATATTTTTTCTTTCTCTATTCTAAAATCATTTTTTCTTTCTACTATCAATTCTTTCCACAAAAAAAAGGAAACAGCATTACAAACTGTTTCAAAAACACAAAACTCTATCACTTCTGTTTCAACACAGCAGCATTGTGAATCATCAAAAACAATCCTGTTTCTCCAGATATTGTCAAAGAATTCTTGTGGAGGACGAGGAGGTAGTGGAATCTCTACTGCTAGAACACCATTTTCCTTCTCCCCCTCAGAATTCAGGCCCACATCTGGATCACTCCATATCTCATAGTCAGGCATAGAATCATCACTATCATAATCATAGTAGTATTCCTGACACACCACACCATCTTCGCCATCACTATCTGAGGGAAATTCAATATCCCACACAGGAACAGGTCTCTCATACTCAGAGTCAGAGGAAGAGTACACATCTTCCACATCACCAAAATACTCCAAGGCCTCCACATTCATATTCTGCCTTCTGAGCTCTCTCATTCTCCTGAGATTCCTGGTGTGCCTTCTCATCAGCCTTCTTTCCCTCCTCTCTTTTTTATCTGAAAATGACAACAAAGAATGATGAGTTTAAAATCAAAGATGGAAATCCATACTATATTTCAGGGAGTGATAATCCCAACACAAGCCTGGTAGTAACTCCACTCAGTGGATCAAACTATCCGACATGGGTGGTTGAAATTCAAAGATCTCTATCCACCAAAAACAAACTGGGTTTCATAAATGGAACCATTACAAAACCAGCAGAAAACACAGATAACTACTTCATGCCCTGGGTCAGATGCAATGATCTAGTCACAGCATGGATACTAAACAGCTGCTCCAAGGAAATCAAAAGCAGCACAATCTTCATAAAAGATGCCAACACCTTATGGCAAAATCTCAAACAGAAATACAGCAGAGCAAACTCCCTGGTTATTTCCCAACTTAAAAGACAGATTGCACTATGCACTCAAGGCAATGAATCTGTAAGCAATTACTATGCCAAACTACAGGGACTCTGGAATGAACTAGACAACAACCAGATTTTTGAATGCTGTGGCAATGCTAACTGCATAGCAAAGGAAAATCTGGAGAGATTAATCACATTCACAACTGGTCTGAATGACTCCTTCATGACCATCAGAGGGCAGATTCTGAAGAAGAAAACCCCACCCTCAGTAGAAGATGCTTTTAGCATGGTTCTACAAGAAGAAACTCAAAGGGAATGTGTATACCATGAGGAAGGCAATGCCATGGTAGCACAATCTAAAAATCCTCAGGTAAAGACACATATTCAGAGTGAAGATTCCAAACCCTACTGCACAAGATGCAAGAAACACAACCACACTCTGGAAACATGCTTCTATGAGCATGGATTTCCAGCAGGACATGGGCTCCATGGGGTAGATTTCAACAAAAAGAAGGATACAAAATTTGTTGGAAAGAAAAACTACAATGGCAGGCCCAACAAAGGACAGAAAGGCAAATACCAAAGCAACAATGCTAGCACACAACAAGAAGAAGATGAACCAAAACCCAATGAAGATAAAACTGAAAACAAGTTCATCACCAGAGAAGAGCTAATAGACATACTGGGAGGATTCTCCAAAGGGAAGCAGAGTCAGGCTCACATGGCTTCTGGAAGCTCATCTGGTAAGTCACATTATAAAAATAATACTTGTTTTCATTATTCCTTAAACACACACACAAAACCACACACTGAAACAAAAAATGATCAATGGATCATTGACACAGGGGCAACAGATCACATGTGTTCCCCCAACACCAAACTACAAAACATAAAAACACTCCTGTACCCAATTAACATACACCTTCCAAACTCACAAACCACAAGAGTATCATCAAGTGGCTCCACAACCCTGTCAAAAGACATTGTTTTACACAATGTCCTTAAAATACCATCCTTCTCAGTAAACCTTCTATCTGTAAGCAAGTTAACAAAAGATATAAATTGCTTATTCACCTTCCACCCTACTTTCTGTTCCATACAGGACCAGCAGGGAAACCAGATTGGTGGTGGTGAGAAGAAAGATGGTCTATACATATTAAAGCTAGAATCACCCCAGGCCAACCACAGCCAACAAAGGGAATCTAAAGATGAAGAAATCTGGCACAGAAGGCTAGGACATCCTGCACCTTCTAGATTCTATCATCTACATTTATTGAACAATTGTATTCCTAAAATTTTTTCAAAATTTTGTAATACATGCCCTTTGTCAAAACAAACAAGGTTATCTTTTAATTCTAGCACAAGTAAAACTACAAAATGTTTTCAGCTTATTCATCTAGATATTTGGGGCAAGTTCCATACACCTACACATCAAGGAAACAACTACTTTCTGACCATAGTAGATGACTATTCAAGGGCTACCTGGGCCTTCCTGATGACAAACAAAGCTGAAACATTAGGAAAATTCAAACAGTTCATCTTGGATGTTAAAAATCAACACCAAGCAACGATCCAAACCATAAGAACAGACAATGGAACAGAATTCCTGTCTAAAGAATTCCAAAATATCATAAAAACAAATGGAATAGCACACCAACTATCATGTCCTTATACTCCTCAACAAAATGGGAGAGTAGAAAGAAAACACCAGCATATACTACAAGTGGCCAGGTCACTTATGATCCAATCCAACATTCCCCTTACATATTGGGGGGAATGCATCCTAACAGCTGTATTCTTAATAAATAGAACCCCAGCTGTTGTCTTAGACAATGACACCCCTTACTACAGACTGTTCAATGAGCAACCAAACCTCTCTATCCTAAGAGTGTTCAGATGTCTTTGCTATGCTACAAATAACAAAACAAAGACAAAATTCGAAAACAGAGCCATTAAGGGAATTTTCCTAGGATACTCTTTCCAAAGAAAGGGTTATAAGATACTCAATCTATCAAACCAAGAAATATTCACAAACAGGGATGTTACTTTCCATGA
This sequence comes from Zostera marina, assembly GCA_001185155.1. Taxonomy (NCBI): domain Eukaryota; kingdom Viridiplantae; phylum Streptophyta; class Magnoliopsida; order Alismatales; family Zosteraceae; genus Zostera; species Zostera marina. Next base: position 1,568 of record LFYR01000252.1, on the reverse strand, counting down.
AGAAATCTTTCCATTTCAAGAAAAACCCAAACAACATGAGGAAGACTTCTTCAACAAAGAACCATTAGAAGAAACAAACACATACATCACTCCCTCATATGACCAATATGAGTCAGAGGAAGATGAGGAGATAATTCCTCAAATTTCCCACATTCCTCCTTCAATGGAACTCACTGAACAATATGAGTCAGAAGAAGAGGAAGAAATAGCTGAAACACCAACACCAGCAGACAATGAGGGCACTAACAGAACATCAAAAAGAACTAGAAAAATGCCTTCATACCTAAAAGATTACAAACTACAACTAGCATCATCTAGACACCCAATAGGGAAAGAAATCTCACACCAAAATTTCACCCCAGAACACTATGCTTTCATCACAACAATAGAAAGCAACAATGATCCAGGCTCATACAAAGAAGCCTCCAAACATGTCAAATGGAACAATGCTATGAAACAAGAACTTGAGGCTCTTGAAAACAACAAAACCTGGACAATCACTAGCATTCCTGAAGGAAAGAAACCAATTGGCTGCAAATGGGTTTACAAAACCAAATTCAACAGTGATGGAACTGTTGAAAAACATAAAGCTAGATTGGTTGCAAAAGGATACAACCAAATTGAGGGGATTGATTTCACAGAAACCTTTGCCCCTGTCTCAAAAATGACAACACTCAGAGTCATTTTAGCAATAGGAGTATCCAAGAAATGGCACATGCATCAAATGGATGTACAAAATACTTTTCTACATGGAACTCTAGAAGAAACTATTTACATGAAAATTCCCCTGGGTCTAGACATACCAAAAGACTCACCACCAAATTCAGTCTGCAGACTGAATAGGTCACTATATGGCCTAAAACAAGCCTCCAGAGTGTGGTATCAAACTCTGTCAAAGGCTCTATCCAATTTTGGATACAAACAATGTAAGACAGATTATTCACTGTTCATAAACATTGATGATAAAGATACTACAATAGTATTAGCCTATGTTGATGACCTGTTAATAACAGGAAATAACATAGATAAAATTAATATTTTAAAAGGAAACTTAAGCGAGACTTTTAAAATAAAAGACTTAGGAGAACTTAAATATTTCCTAGGTCTTGAATTCACAAAAACACCAAATGGCCTATACATTGGGCAAAGAAAATACACCTTAGATCTATTGGAAAAATACGATCTAACTCAATGCAAACCAAATAATACTCCAAATAGCCAAAAACAAATTTCTAATTATAAAACAGAAAAACTTAATAACACATTAATGCAACCAAATAACCACATTAATAAAACACCAATGCAGTCACATAAAACAGAGACATGTGGAACCCCATTAGAGGACCCACAGCAATATAGAAGCATAATTGGCAAGTTAGTTTATCTAACTTGCACAAGACCAGACATATCATATGCTGTAACTTATCTAAGTCAGCACATGGCAACACCCACAGACATTCACATGAAAGCTGCTTACAGAGTATTAAAATATATAAAAGGATCACCTGGTGTGGGGTTGCATTTTACAGGATCCTCAATGGACCACATTTCTGCATTTTCTGACTCAG
>LFYR01000244.1:332978-477508 GCA_001185155.1 Zostera marina | reverse complement strand
AAATAATTAGATTAAGGGACTGTGCGAACCCTTTTTGGATGAAGTTATGTGTTGATCCCGAGTCTACCAATATAGTAGTAGCTTTGTTGTTCAGTGTACCACTCAGCCTGATAGTCCTATCACTTATTTGTCCTTTTAGTGCATGAAGACTGATTTCTGTGATTTGCAGAGGTTCATCTTCATCTTCCTCATCATCATCAAAAACTTCCCATAATTCTGACTCATCTACAGACAACCTGAATAGTCTTCCCTTACACTCATGATTAGGTTCATACTTTTCATCACAGTTATAGCATAACCCTTGTTCTCTTCTGGCCTTTCTCTCTTCAGCATTAAGCCTTTTAAAATTTGGAAGTTTTTTTGATTTCTTCTCTTTTGTAGGCTCTTTGGAATACTCTTTAGAAACTTCTCTAGGGGATTTATATTTATTACTTGTGTTCTGAAAATATTTCGGAGCAGATCCTTTATTATAAACTACCTCTGATTTTCCCTCAGCCAACTTTGCCATTGTAAAAGCATCCTGCAAGTCTGCTGGTTTAAATTTCACTACTTCTTGCTGAATTTCTGGATTTAGACCTGAAATAAACATTTTCAGAATAAACCAATCAGGTATTCCAGAGATATAAACAATGCTTGATACTCAGATACAGAAGCTGTCTGATGCAGTTTGCTCAATCTTCCCCCTGGTAGACTGACCTCAGAAGAGGAGAATCTTCTTAATATATCTTCAGCAAATGTCGGCCAATTTATAAGAAGATTGCTAGCTTCCATGTGAGAGAACCATTCTTGAGCTTCACCTTCCATATGAAAAGAAATAATCAGAAGTTTCTGATTTTCTGGAATGTTGTAATATAAGAAGTATCTTCTTGTTGTATACAACCAGCTCTTTACATTTTTACCATCGAACTTAGGCATATCTAGCCTTGAGTATTTACTACCCTCATGTCCTTCTTCCACAAAACTTTTAGCATATGCAGGACAATCTAAGGAATTTGAAAAATTATTCATACCACCATTTTCTCTTGTAAACGTACTATTGAATTTACTCCTCTTAGGACTTGATGATATTTCTTCGTTTCTCTGCTGAAGTATAGATGTAGTCTTTTGGAGTTCCTCTGCTAGAAGATTTACAGAATTCTTCATGGATTCTGCTAGGCATCTTTGATCTTCCTTGATTTGTGCAATTTCTTCTATTTGTCTCATTTGACTGCTTTGGATGTTCTTCAAACACAGATCCGACATGATTTTTCCTGCAATTTAGAGCACAGAGCTATTGAAAGCACCAATGAAACAAAACTAAAATAGTTGTGATACAAAAAACAAGAATAAATCCCAAGACCTTGAGATTTAAGGTTGTCTCCGATCTCAGATCGGAATAACGATCTAGATACCGAGACTAAATGCTTTAGAAAATTTAGTGAGGTTTATGACCTGACGGAAACGGATGTCTCCGATCAACAGATCGGAGTACGATCTTTGATTCCAGAGACGAGAGCGTTCTTTGATTTCAGAAGTTCCAGAAAATTATCACAGAAGTTCCGTCGATGGCTGATCGGTAAGACCAAGAGTCATGGATAATAGTTCCCTCTGATTTCAGTAGGGGAAAACGTTTGGATTTTTATTTCATATCAAAAAAGTTACATGTGGTGCCCTTATATAGGGATCTACATGTGTGTGCTGAATTTAAAAAAAGTAAAACAATTATAAATAAAAATTGCAATTTACCACATAATACTATTATCAAACCTGGATGGCAGACGGGTCTCTCTGATAGGTCGTCTTTCCCTTACTTCTTCCTCGCCGTCTTCCTCCTCGCTAAGACCTTTAGTTGCTGGACCTTTAGTTGTTTCTTCCTGGATTTCCAGTTCCTCTTCAGACGATGACTCTATCGAGCTTACAATAGCTTCCTGATTCTTCAAGGCTTGATTGAAGGATTCTTCGATAGTATTGGAATCGAATTGAAGTGCTTCATACACCTTACAAAAAAATGATAAAGGAACATCAATCCCTGGATTGCAAAAAATTTGAACGCTGTTCCTGACTGTTGTTGTCCCTGATCGCTGGACTGAGTTTGACCGATTGAAAGCACCAATGTTACAATCTCCTAATGTCGAGATTGAACAAGCCTAGCGTGAGAGCGAGTTGAAAAACAGAATTCCAGAGGTAAGAAGAATCTCCTGGGAAGAAGATTAATTGCCAAAATCAAAGATGATTTCCTTATCATATGGATGTGTTTATTTATAGTTTCCAATCATAACAACCACAGTATAGTTGTAAACAGAATTAGTTACAATCACTAGCCATTAATAATAAATATAATCTTCTTGGGTCGTAGGCTTCACAATACGTTTGGGCCGCGACTCCTCCCCGTCTTCCTCAGCTATTTCGTATTTTCGTTGGTATCTGTGATGTCGGCAACGTCCCCTCTGCCTTGTTCGATGTCCAGCTCCTCTGTGATAATTATACTTCTTTGATGTTTTGAAGGATTGTAACATATCCTCAACATAAACCAGAAACCATGTGGGACTTCATCATTACGTGGGGTTGTTGGTCCGATCAGCATCACAGAAAAGTGTCGATGAGCCTAGCTCATCTCTCTACTTTGTTTTTTTATCTCCACTTTTAACTTAGAACATTGTTCTTCATTTTTAATGAAAATAAATTAATTTTATTAAAAAAATTATAAGACAATGCCATTGACAAAGAGATCTAGAATACACTAATCTAAAGTGTTCCAGATGTATGAGAACGCTTCTCTATGAGATAGGTGGAGCAATCAATATCTGATTTTTATTCTAAGTCTAACAGGATATTACGAGAACTAGATATTGTTTATACAACTCAACTTCTGACCCAAATATACCTGCAGACTATAAGGAAGCAGTAATTGTATATCTCTTTTTAGTGGTTATAGATCTGAAAATTACCAATCAAATGTGTGGTAAGATCTTGGTTGGGTTCTTCTCTATGGAACAACGGTCGTAAGAACCAGATCGCAGAGAGGATCTGGTTACACATGCCTACCAAGTTCTCAATATTACTGTGGACTCTAGAGGCTGAAATGAAGGCACCTTAATACTTTCGTGAGACTAAAAGAATGGGGAATGCAAATTCCAACAACATGCCTCTTTAAGTAACTCCCATGATGAATTCAGGACCCATCTTTTCTTCAATTGCTCATATTCTAGAATCATGCTGCTTCCATTAGCAGAGATCCTCAACCACTCCTTTTGGAAATTGCAAAATATTCTGATTCCATCCTTAGCCAACCTCGAATTCAAATTAGGAGACCTCATAGAAGCATGTCAGAAATTCGCCCACCATTCACCATCTTGGGGCTTGCTATGGAATTCTATATGGGCATTTGTTTGGCATATCTGGACCAAGAAGAACAGGAGATTCAAGCAACGCACACTTGGACCCCAAAAGCAGTACTGAAAGAAGTCATCAGGGACATCAACCTCTCCTTTAGACCAGAGTGTTACAAAAAGAGTTATTGTCATCCATTGAAGATTGCTTATCTGCAAAGCTGGGAGACCAACCTTCTGAGGTAGTGTGTTTAGTTATTATTTTCTAAATAACGTAGTCATATAGAATACATCGATGAGTTTAATTATCTCCCTGTATTTTGTTTTCCTTGTATTTCCTGTAATTCCAGGCACTGCCCTTCATTTCTAATGAAAATCTTTAATTTCATAAAAAAAACATCTTGGTTGAGGATTCTCTAGTCTGGATTTTTTTTAGTTGTACTTATTGTATATTCATGATCTCTTCTCGGCTCTCAGAACAGAGTAACCAGTCCCAAAGTGCCTTGGGTCCTTGGTTAATGACCAGAAAACCCTATTAGCAGGTCACTGTCATGGTGATAAGTCTGACAGTCAAGAAGGATCCTTCACTTATAAACCGTTTGAATTTACCTTACGATATATTAGGTGAGTTCTAGCATGCTACCAAGTTCTAGGAAACTTTTTCTCTATTTACAAAAAATACTGCCCAACAGACCAAGGGCCTTATAGAGATCTCGCTGGGAAAAATTTGACAAAAAATTCAGATTTCTCCTCATTGATCTGTGTTCTGATACACCATGTGTGGAAGTAGAATTAAGGTGCATATGGATCTAAAATTCTTGACGGATGATTGAATGCTTGTATTTCGTAGATATATGTACAGTTGATGCGAAGGTATCTACATGCCCAATAACAAATGAGAATAAAATATATCATGTACACTTTTGCTTGCTGTAGGAAGCACTCCAGAAGTTAGGATTTTACTCTGGTGAAGAAGATATGGAATTTTCTAGCTTTTCAATAGGAACGGAGCGTGCCGTCAAAACATGGCAGGTTAATGTTATTGTATAATATCATATGATTTAAGGTGTTTTGGATTGGGGTTTTATTATTTTTAGACTCTTAATTGAACATTTTTCACTTCACATACAGTCCACATTAGGTGTTCATGAAGATGGGGTCATGAGTTCTCAGCTTTTGGAGAGGCTGTTCACTGGACGAGAGAATGATGATTCCCAAATTAAATCAGATCAGATGATCAACAAATTGGTATTCCTGCTGATTTTTTGTTTTTCTGCATATTTTTATGTAAATTTTATCTAAAAAATGTTGATCACCACCGAGAATGTCGAACTTGCCATGAAAAAATAGATTATTGTTGGACCATGCTGAGAGATAAATGCTGGTTAGTACATATAGGGAATTTATGTGCTGATTGATTTCAAAACATGCAATGTAAAAGAGGAGCATTTATTCGATTCACTGAATTACATGTACTTTCTTTCAAAAGCATTGCATTTGATTAAGGTAATAGTTAATTAGTATTCTGATTTTTATTTAAGGGTAATTAGTTAGTATTGATAGTTATTAGTAATTAACTAAAAGTAAGAATACTAATTAATCTATACCGTAATACTAATTACATTTATGCATAATTTTGAACAATGATTTTTTTCTTTCCAAATCAAAATCATATTGTGTAATTTCTTTCAAAGAAATGTTGCATCCAAAAAAAAACCCCATTACAAATTTACAATCATTGTATTGGAAATTTTTGTCATTTTTTGTGAATACAAGCTCAAGGCACTTGATATGTGTCCCTGTTTTTGACTGACATGATTTTATTTCAATTTCTGATGCAGGGTAGTCTAAATGGAGTGCCACAAGTTGCTTCCGTATCCAAAATTGCAGGAACCCAGCAGAGCTTAATAAAAGATTTTGGTAGTGTGAAGGATAATGTGACCAAGAACAGAGTATTTCTTCTGGGAGAGAATCGTTGGGAAGAACCCTCCAGGTTAGTGAAATCAGTTCAGTCCGGCAATGAAAGAAATCCCACTTCAACTTCAGCGAAGTGTCTGACTTGTCGTGGAGAAAAGCGTTTGATGTGCGTAGGTATGATCTTAAATGGGAAAGAAAGAAATGTTCCAAGTCTTTCTTTAATTTGCAAATCAATATATATTGATCACCGTAGAGTATTTTACTGATTTTAATTCCTGTTCTTCAGAATGTGATGGATCAGGCGAACCAAACATTGAGCAACAGGTGAGAAAATATTGCTGGGATGGAATCACTCTTTATTTTTTGTAAACATGCCATATATAGTTTGCCAATTACAATTAAATATCTTAATTTTCCTTTTGAGGTAATCAGTTTATGGAATGGGTCGGTGAAGAAACGAAATGCCCCTACTGTGACGGCTTGGGCTATACAATCTGTGATGCCTGCCAAGAGTGAAGAGGCTATTGAAATAAATCTAATCATATACATTTTTGTACATTCTCTCATTTTGGCATATACATGGCTGAACTATAATAACCCTGTATTTGTATAAAAGAGGTTTAAACATCAAATATATTTAAAAGTTTTTTTGATAAGGTATATTAATTTTGGAGAACCCATAGACCATAGTTGATAAGATGGGAACAGAGAATTGAAATATTGTGTTTGTGATGCTTGTATGAAGATTGTAACATTGAAACTTAATGAACCTTACATTATTTTTATAGACTAATAGTTAATGTAATAAACAACTAACAATATATATAAATAAATAACCTATAATCAAAATAAGACTTGATTATTCATGATTAACTTAACAGTTTGCACACAACAACAAAGTGCAAAAAAACTTTTACACGTGACATTATGGATAATTATCATCTCTTGCAACTTTGCAAGAATTGGATTGTGCATATTCTAATTTCTTTGGCCTCTTTATCACATATTTATTCTCAATTGTTTTTATTTTTTACTCTTTTGAGTATCACAAACTAAAGTAGATAGGTTTGTATTGTAAACTTGATTAATCTTTCTAATTACATCATGTCCTTATATAGGACTTGTTGTAACAGATTCTTAAATAGTTTAGCTAACTAACTAATTGTAACTAAGTAATTGATTTCCCTTTAATACGCCCCCTCAAGCGTAACGGAAGTTTTTTGGTAAGCTTAACACGTAGTATCTCGAACGCCGGTCGTGGAAGTGGCTTTGTGAGAATATCTGCTATCTGATCTTTTGACCCGATGAATCGGACTTCGAGCACTTTAGCGAACAATCGTTCTCGAACAAAGTGGTAGTTCATTGCTGGCATTGGAACTTTTATACCTAGTTCCTTTAGTAGCCCTCTGATCCAGTTCATTTCTGCTGTTGTGTCTGCGACGTTTCGGTATTCTGCTTCGGTTGTGGAGCGAGCTACCATGCTTTGCTTTCTCGATCCCCGTGATATTAAATTTGGGCCAAAGAATACAACATACGCCCCCTGACTCCGACTATCGTGCTTATCTCCCGCCCAATCGGCATCGGAGAAAGCCACTAGTTTGGATGTTTTTGAGTGTTTGATGTGTATCCCATAAAAGATTGTCCTAACAACGTAGGGAAAGATTCTTTTTAGGGTCGTCCAGTGTACGGTTGATGGTGTTTGCATAAACTGTGCAATTTTATTGACTGGAAATGCTATGTCAGGACGTGTAATAGTCAGATATTGTAAACTTTCAATGAGTTGACGAAATAGAGTTGGTGACTCGAATGGGGTGGCTTCATCATATAGCTTGACCCGGTTATCCATGGGTGTATGGGCTGGTTTTAAAGTGTCTAGTCCGCCCTTCTCTAGGATCGTCCTTGCGTATTGATGTTGAGATAGATATAGAGAGCTGTCATTTTACCAATCGCATTGAATTCCTAAAAATTGGTGTAGTCGCCCCAAGTTCTTCATTGGAAAATGCTTCTGTAGAGATTCAATTGTCTTTTATAAATTTTGTTGAGGAGCTTGTGAATATTATGTCGTTGACATAGACAATCAGCCATGCTTGTATCCCTCCTTGGCGAAACATGAATAATGAGTGGTCACATGTACTGTCGGAGAAGCCAAGCTGAAGTAACATTGTCCTGAGTCTAACAAACCATGCACGTGGTGATTGTTTTAACCCGTATAGTGAGCGCTTTAGTTTGCATACATAGTCCGGGAATTCTTTACTTGTGAAGCCCGGAGCTTGGTGCATAAAAACTTCTTCTTCCAGTATGCCGTGTAGGAAAGCATTTGATACATCTAGTTGAGTGACTTGTCATTTGTTTGCAACTGTTAATAAAAGAATCACTCGAATAGTTACTACTTTACCACTGGAGCAAATGTCTGATCATAATCGATACCATCTCGTTGGCGAAACTCATTTGCAACTAGCTTTGCTTTTCGACGCTCTAGGGTACCGTCTGATTTTATTTTGTTTTTGAAGATCCATTTACAACTTAATACATTGTGCCTTGGTAGTCGTGGTACTAGTTCCCAGGTGTCGTTTGCTAGTAGAGCCTCATATTCTTCTGTCATGGCCTTTGTCCAGTTAGGATCGAGTAGTGCTGAGGCAGCGCCTGTTGAAACTGATAGGGGTACGGAGATCATGCAAACATATTTTGGATTTGGTTTGCGGATTCCTCGTTGTCCCTTTGTAACCATTCTTTGTTGCTGTTGTAATGGGGTAGTATCGTGTTGAAAAATTTCGTCGTCATGTGGGACTGATTCACTTTCAGACTGAGAGGTTGTTGGGATTTCATCAATGTTTTCTGGATGATTTCTTGAGTCAATGATGACTGAATCCTTGGTCTCTTGCCGGTATATCATTAGTTGCTTCTATTAAACTTGCGTTAAGTGTAAAGTCAGTTTTATAGAATATACAATCGCGTGATATCATAAATTTTTCAGTAGCTGGATCGTAACATAAATAACCTCAATGGTTATTTGGCTAGCCAAGGAATATATGTGGGTCAGATCTGTATGAAAATTTGTTCTTTCTGACAGGCCTTTGATTAGGATATACTCGACACCCAAATACCCGAAGATCGTTGTATAATGGTGATACCTGAAATAATTTTTGAAACGGTGATTCACCATCGAGTATCGGTGTTGGTGTTTTATTGTACAAGAAGGCCGCTGTTGCGAATGCAAATTCCCAAAAACGGAGTGGGATTTGGCCGTAATGTAGGAGTGCTAGGCCAATGTTAAGTATGTGCCGATGACGTCTTTCAATCATGCCCATCTAGTATGTGCATATGGACAGGATAGACGATGTGCAATAGCACATTCTTGTAGGAATGGTTTGAATGTTCAAAATTCACCTCCGTTGTCAGTCTGGAGAGCTTTCAGTGTTTTTCCTATTTGTTTTTTAACAAATATCTTAAACAGTTTAAACACTTTCAGAGCGTCAGATTTACACACCAAAGGGAATAACCAATTATACCGGGAATAACCATCCACAAAATTCAAAAAGTAGTAATATCCATCAATTGAGGCTTCTGGTGTTGGGCCCCATAGGTCAGCATACACTATGTCTAGTATCTGTTTAGCAGAGTTTTCTGGACGAGAGGGGGAGGGGAGACAGTGGTGTTTTGCCATTACACATGAGTCACAAAACTGAAATTCTTTATTTAAATGTGATACATTCAGTTGATTTTTTTTGACAATTGACTTAGTTAGCTTCTCTGGGATGTGACCAAAGCGATAGTGTCAGAGAGCTAACGGTATGTTGCCTACTGTATTGACTTCATGCGTCCTTTCTGATGTCCCCAGGTTCAGTTCATACATCCCTCCAAAGACTTCCCCTCGCGTCAGGACCTCCTTAATCTGCAAGTCAATCATAGCCACAGATGATTTATCAAACCAACAACCAATATTATTGTCATTACATAAGCGATAGACCGAGAGTAAATTCCTGGAAATCGACGGTACAATTAAAATATCTTTAACGCAAATTTCCTTCCCTTGTTTCAAGAATTTAGAATCGTCTGTGGTGGCTACGGGAATAGTTGTACCGTTCGCAAAAACTATACCTGGGTGGTTGTTCTTGGCAGTTTTAGAATGATGTAATACATTTGCCGTACCTGATACATGATGACCTGTGGCTGCAGTATCAGGGTTCCAAAGAGCATTGATCTGTGTCGGAGATGCTTGCGCTGGTGTCCATAACGCATTCAAAACTTTTTTTCTTTTAATTTTGCAGTTGTAGGAAGAAGCATAACCAGAGACCTTTCTTCCGAACGTATAACTATTGTCTGATTTGTGGCTTTATTTGAATACACTCTATCTAAATGTATCTACTTATTGTATTAGTGTTCGGAAAATTGATCTTTTCATTGTCTATTTCATTCATCTACCTCATAATCGCTCCTTGTGATGCATGGCAATTAGGATTAAGAGACGCAGCAATACTTCTCCTGCAAGGAATAAATGACTTACATCACGATATCTTTTTCTTCTTCATTCTGATTTTAGTTTTCGTACCATCCATATTTGTCATCAGGAGTTTCAGAGCGGGTCTTGTGTTCCGGTGATGATGGATAATTATCTTCATTATGACGATTGTGGTATGCTAGTGTACATGCTCTTTTTTAGTACAAATTTGGCAGACCGGCCTTTCTCCTCGATGCTTTACCATATTAACCTCTGTCATTTCTGAAATCAAAGCTCTATTGTTTGAGTTTTTGATTTCTTGATTTGTTAGTAACATTCTCATTGTTGGTACAATCATGTTCTCGAGTTGGGAGGAGATTACGACGACAGTGACCTCATAATCCGAGTTTAAACCGGTCAGTACGTACAAAATTGTTTCCGAGTCGGTTACTGATATTCCTGCCATACACATGCATTTGACGAGCCCTATTACTTTTGAAATGAAGACCTCCATTGCCAAATCCCCTTTCTTAAGGGTTTGTAATTGGTGTCGTAGCTGCAGGACCCGCGTTCCGAAAGTTAACGCATGAATCTGGCGTAGCTGCTCCCATGCCTTCGCTGACGTTGTTGCACTTGCCACTTGCGATAGGACATCCACTTGTAGTATTGAGAAGAGCCAGCCGAGGATCAATTGATCCTGTTGCGTTTTTAACTCGTCGCCGTTGATGTTGATGTCGCCGGTGACGTAAGCTAATAACCCATATCCACGGAGAAAGGTGAGGACTTGGGCTTGCCAAACGAAAAAATTTCCATCAGAAAGTCGTTCGGCGCATTGGTGCTTGAGCTTGATGACCTTTGCGTGGATCGTTGCCGAGTCGGGAGTGACTTCGCCGCGGAAAGTCATGAACTCCGGAGCACGACACGCAATGATCGTCTTGATCAGAAGTGGACTGGACCGTAGATGAAGTGGCTCAGTTTTCCTCTTAATAGACTGAACCCAAATTTAATTTCAGATCAATAAATCCGAAATATTGCAATTTAATCTCCTTTTTAATCAGAGATGTGGACTGGGCCCAAAAAAACGTATACAGCACAACTCAGACTTTAGCTAACTAACTAATTGTAACTAAGTAACTGATTTCCCTTTAATATTAAGAATCCAGACCTCCAGTAAGAATATATATTCTGATTATTCTCTAACCTTGTCTATTTTAATGTTTCAGGATTTCAGGTAAAAGCTTTGTTTTTTATCTAAATCGTTAATCATTAAGTTTCAACAGTCAATTGATTAATTACTGCATCAACATTAAAATCCTCTCGAAATTTGATTGGTCTTCGAAGTTCTAAAGCCCCATCTTACATATCTATAGTGTTATAAAGATCATGGAGTCATTGGAGTGGATTTCCTTTAAATCAACTTTTGTTGTGGTCATTCCGGACATAAATTACAGACAACAAAAAGGACAGAACACATCCCACCTTTACTGGCAAATTAAACAATCTATCTATATAATATATGGTCAGTGGCTCAGTGGATATGAATACTCATATAATCATCCCACCGGATGACATAGCTACTGGCCACCTTGTACCTGGGCACTTGGTTTTATAATTTGTAGAATTGTAGTGTTCTCCCCACTGAAATTTTAAACGACCGGTTTGATCATGCATGCAACACCAATGTAGCCTAGGCTCTAGTGTCAGCAATGCACATATAATTACAGAGAGTGGGGGACATTGAGGGTAGTGTACTCACTCTTCTAGCATAGTCTTAATTTGTGCTGGTTGTGTCATAAGACATGATCGGAGCATGAGGCATATAGGTGCCTATAAGTACGTACTGTTATACCAACACTGCCAGAAATGAGGATTGGATGATAAATTTAAGAACTATGTATAGAATTACTAATTTACTACATTTAGTAATTTATGCTATCAGTTGATAGGCATAAATTTCATTGATTATAACAATTAAGTTAACAGACATTTGATAATCTAAGGTGACGATTTTTTTTACTTGTTTAATGAAACCAATTTTCTGAAAGTTCAAAATTCGAATCTCGAGTAAGTATTTTTTTAAAATCATATTAACAGTGTAATCGATATATTATGTAACTTCTTATGTATCATTCAGAGATTAATTAAACATTTTTAGCATGATTTGTAGAAAAATAGTCTTCATTATTAAAAAATATATTACATAACTGGAAATTAATGTGCAGCTTAATTACCTAAGTAATGGGAGACGCCAGACATATACTGTTGTGCTAATTATATCGATCTAGTATAAAGCTAGCAAACCAAAAACATGATGCATGTCTACAATGATTCCATCGATCATTAACTCTCCACTAATCAAACAAGATAAGATAGATTTGGTAAGTATACATATATTATTATCATATGAAACATATATACATGGTTGTCTGGTTGGATTCTTGATACTTAGATGATAATTAATTAATTATAATTGTATCAAACTTATATAATCAATAGGTGTCACTGGCTGGCTCACAGAATTAAAGTCAGAAATCCTAGTTCATATTTAAAATATTATCCATTAAAAGAAAATTAATTAATAGCTTTATTATCGATACTTGATCTTCTTCCTTTAATTAGGCAGTCGTTTTAAGTGGACATTCATATAACATCATACGTGATGTTGGTAGCTAGTTGACAAGTTGGTACATATAATTATAACGGCAAGAAATCATCAAATTAAATTTATAGTCATTTTTTAATTTGTGCATATATGTATGGTTATGCAATACTTCACTTTCTCAAATAGTGGAATATATGGATTTATATAACTAGCCTGGTATGCAATTCAATTAATACATAAATATATATAGAACCAGGATCAGTCTGGTGTGCCAATATTATATGGTAATGGTAAATAATATTAAAAAAAAAATTGATATTGGTTGATTGGAGAAATATATAGAGGGCTATGATGGTTTGTTTGGGCACCTGAACCGTGCATTTCGACTAACCACGCCAGATCCTCATCTTATATATATAATATTGTAGTGGAATGGAATGGATTGAGTTTAGTTAAATTAATTCAACGATTTTCAAGTCATGAGTTCAATCTGAAATGAGTTTAATATATATGAAACGATCTTGTAGTTTAATTAATTAGTTTTAAAGTTTGTGGTAAAGTAGTTAGATAGATATGAATATACGATGATTGATGTCTACGTAGGTGTTCTTTTTCTTTGATCATATGAAAAACACACTTTAATTTGGAAATCTTAAAAGTCTCAAATATATTAATGTTAGACATATATAATGTTTAAGCTAAGCCTAATTAAGCAAATAAGACTCGAATTTTGAATTCTGAAGATCATATTCAAACTTGATTTTAGCTAGTTAACTTAATGACAAACTTATAAATTGTCCAAATATATTTGACATTGTTAAACCCCGATTTAATTAATTAGAGGTTTAGTTTATCGAGTAGAGAATTTGTGTCAGTGGGCGAACCATCATCCATCACTATATATATAATTTTTCTTTTTATTATTAAAATTAACGCATGTGTCTAGACGTCTTCTTCTGTCTCTCATTGTTTAATATTAATCATTGGTGAAATTAATTTGTTCCTAATTAGGATATCTAATCGACTACATTTTATCAACTTAATTAACTTATTAATTTTATATACTTTCGATCTGATGTAGAATATTCACTAACTTTGAAAATGTAAAGGTTAGATTAAATCGAGTTAATTATAATAACTTTGAAGGAGTGCTTAATTACATTCACTAACAGTGGTCTGTGGTGGAAATTCATCGCTATTTAAATTCGTCACTAATAGTCCGTCATTTATCAATAAACCGTCATCTAGCTTATTTATATTCATGTACTGGTTGCTTGATTTACAAAATCTACTAGAAATTAATTACTAGATTCATATATTAGATTATTGTGTACTTGTTTTTAATTTTCTATGTTTGGTGATGTTGGTACTACGGTCCACGTCGGTACCGCGGGCCGAACGAGACCAAGGGCCCTTGGGTTGAGGTAATCTCAGAGGGCGTTGTATGTGTGTGTGAACATCAGTCTGTAAGTTTGCACACCATCAGATGATCGAGTTAGATCTCTAAATTTTAGACACATTAAAAAAAAATTGTTAATGGATCGGACCCTTTTGGATTCGGGAAGCTGGAGATATCGATTAATATTAATAAACTAAAGGGAATGACAAATTAACTAATTCTTAATATGTTAACTTTGATATTAACTATAATTTTTTTTAATAACTGAAATTACCATCTGGCATCTATAAAGCAATCAAATCAAAATAAATTCTTAATTTAATTTAATCTAATCAATCCATCAATTAACCAAAAATTGAGAAATCAAATAACGAACGCACTTCGATACAAAAAAAAATGAAAAATAAATAAATAAATAAAAGGAAACCCGTGCAATTAATTATATTGCTTGTATACATATATTACCAATTTACCACACATATATAGTACAGAACTACACAAGTGCTTGAGAATGCAAATCCCACACAACCATCGATCGTCATCAACCAAAAAACATAATCCCCGTGTTTTATCCATGTATTTCGACTCTATATAAATACGCCATTATACCATCATTACTGCCATCACTGAATCGATCGAAGATGGTGAAGTTCTCGAGGCAGCTCGAGGCGCAGCTCATACCGGAGTGGAAGGATGCCTTTGTCAATTATCGTCAGCTCAAGAAAAACGTGAAGAAGATCAAATTATCGCATTCTTCTTCCATCGTCACATCATCGCCGCCACCGGATTCCTCTGATAATCGAAGAATGATACCGTCGGCCATTGACAACCTCTTTTCCTTTTTCTTCCAACGTCACAACCACCGCCGTCGCCACACTTCCAACCTGGTTGGTGTTCATTCATTCATTAATTAATAATTCATTGAACACGATTCCTAGATACTGTATTTCACTTCTCGATTCTCCTTGAATCTGTTCTTGCGTGTTCATCATTGCAACGATCGACACTTGTTCAGAACTGCCAAAAAAAACACACAATGTGTTCGATCGACAGCATACGTTGTTAATTTATTAATTAATCAATTCTCATCAGAATTCATGTATTCTTCAGGTAGACGATGACTTGGAGCAGTTCCAGATGGAGCTCGTTAACTCCCGGGAGCAAGAGGTATATTTATAATTTCGGTTCGAATTACATGGTATCAGAGACAACATGCTTCTATATATCAACCACTTGATCGACGTCGACATATATGTTTTTTTTTGGCAGGTGAAGAATTTCTTTGAAAAGTTGGAGAAGGAGTTGGAGAAGGTTAATAGGTTTTACGAGGCAAAAGAAGCGGATTTCATCGAAAGAGGGGACGTGCTCGAAAAACAGCTTCGGATTTTGATCGACCTCAAACGAATTCTCCACGATCGTCGCCAACGTTTTCGCAAGACTCTCAACAATACTTCCTCGTCAGACGCGGAAGACTCTGTTTCCAATTTCTCCGAGAGTGCAACCGAGAATGAGGATCCTGAAGGACCGGCGGACGATATAGTGGCTGCATTGGAAAGGAATGGGGTCACCTTCATCAATTCTTCGGCTAGGTCCAAGGCCAAGAAGGGAGGGAAACCTAGGACGACGTCGATGAGGATAGACATTCCTCCGACCAACCCGACCAAGACTATATCAGCCGTGACATCGATGATATGGGAGGATGTGGTAAATAGCAGTGGAAAATCGCCCAAGAAGGAAGGTGGTGACTACATAACCAGAAAGAAGATCCAATGTGCTGAAAAGATGATCCGTGGCGCCTTCGTCGAGCTCTATCGTGGCCTTGGTTTGCTCAATACTTACAAGTGAGTGTCCCTTTCTCATGATTAGTCAAGGGTACACTCGTCATTTCATCCTCAAACATTTTGATTTCGCGGTAATCGTCAAACCCTCTAATCATGTTTTATAATCCCGACAGCTCGCTAAATTTGATGGCTTTCAGGAAGATCCTCAAGAAATTCGACAAGGTAAATAACGATCACTGGTTCACGGTAAATAATTTGATGGATTATTAATTTCATCTTCTTCTTTCTTTCGTCCCATGAAGGTGTCCGGTCAGCAAGAATCCGTATCTTACCTGAGGAAGGTGAGAAGATCGCATTTTGCAAGCTCCGACAAGGTTGGTCTGCCGGCAGCCACCGACAACTATTAATTATATTATTAATCCTCTTTTTTCGAAAATTTAATCAGTGTCCAGTAGATATGCAAATTAACTCTATAATCTAAATTAATTAATCGTAGGTGGTGAGATTAGGTGACGAAGTGGAGATCACATTCACAAAGCACTTCGCAAGCAATGATAGGAAGAAAGCCATGAAGTTCCTCCGACCACATCAGTCCAAGGAATCACACTCTGTAACCTTTTTCGTAGGTAATTAAAATATTTCTAAGGTGTTTAACTACAAAATTCTACAATAATGATATTTTTTGAGGCTGTAATTTACGACTACTTTGTTTTTTGATGAAGGTCTTTTCACGGGGTGCTTTGTCAGCTTATTCTTAATGTATGCAATTTTAGCTCACCTTGCCGGTATCTTCTCCGCCTCCAACGGTGGTCTTGATTATATCGAAGTATCATATCCTATTTTCAGGTCCAGTACTTCCGCTTGATTAAATTTTATGTTTGGATTTGAATTTTAATCTTAATTTGAATTTGCATGCAGTGTGTTTTCGTTGCTGTCTCTCCACATATTTCTATATGGATGCAATCTGTACGCATGGAGAGAAACAAGGATCAACCACAATTTCATCTTCGAATTCTCACCAAACACTGCTTTGAAGAGCAGAGATGCTTTTCTGATCTCTGCTGTTCTGATGACTGTAGTAATCTCCGCCATGGTCGTCCATATTTTCTTCCTCTCCACAGTCATCTCAATTCACCATATCCGTTTCCTTCCCGGAGTTCTTCTGTTGATAATGACATTCTTGCTGTTTTCCCCGTTCAATATTTTCTACCGCTCCACTAGATTCTGCTTCCTCCGCGTCATCCGTAACATAATCCTCTCACCATTCTACAGAGTACGTGTAATTGATTAAACAATTAATCACCTATCATTTATAATCAATGATGTTAATTTCGGCTACCTAATTAAATCTGCAGGTTTTGATGGTTGATTTCTTCATGGCTGACCAACTGACCAGCCAGATTCCATTGATGAGACACATGGAGTTCACTGCTTGCTTGTTCATGGCAGGTGGTTTTCAGACAAACTCGTACAATACCTGCAGCAATGACCAGTATTTTAAGATCATCTCATACATAATCTCCTTTCTACCGTACTGGTGGCGAGCGATGCAGGTAATTAATTACTACTAAGTACTGATTAATTAAGCTGATATCTGAATTAATCACGATTTAATCAATTTATGCGTAGTGTTTAAGAAGATACATGGAAGAAGGATATGATCTGAACCATATAGCCAATGCAGGCAAGTACATTTCAGCAATGGTAAGTGCCGCTGCTAGATTAAAATACGCATTGAATCCGACGCCATTCTGGCTCATCGTAGTGGTGGCCACATCTTCTGCCGCCACAATGTATCAATGCTACTGGGATTTTGTAAAAGATTGGGGCTTCTTCAGTAACAGCTCAAAAAATAGATTCCTCCGAGATGACCTTATACTCAAGAACAAAACCATCTACTATGTTTCCATTGTGAGCAAAAAAAAATATAATCCGAAGCAATAGATCGATCGACTGGAGTTTTTTCATTTGTTTTTTTCCTTTCATTGCAGATTATAAACTTGGTGCTTAGGTTGGCATGGATCCAAACCATAACCTCCACGAATCTTGGACAAGTGGAGCATAGGCTGGTGGAATTCTTGTTGGCTTCACTTGAGGTTATCCGACGAGGACATTGGAATTACTATCGATTGGAGAACGAGCATTTGAACAATGTAGGTAAGTTTAGAGCTGTGAAGGCAGTGCCGTTGCCATTTCGAGAGATAGACTCCGATGATTGAATAGAATATACCATGCATGGGTCCGGCCGGTCAATCCTTTCGATCTTCCGCCTGAATTAGCTATCTCATCATCAATGTTCGATCCATAACTAGTGAGTAAAGCCAAATTAATGATCTTCATTGATTTTTATGTCTTAATTAATTAAGTTGTCGTGGATAAACTTCTTAACTTCCTTAATTTGTATTGAATTAAGTACGTTTCTTAATTTTGCCTACTACTAATAGATGAAAAGCATAGCTTGGTACTTTGCACAGGGAGATTAGTTTTACGAGTTACAGTAGAATAGGATTTAATATCCTATTAACTGGTGCTTTGATCGTATTTTACTCATTGACACAAGATAAAAATGATCGAAGCAATGTATTACACAATTCAGTTTAGAATGTAATGTATTTCACACTCAATTATCATCTATATTATCAGGTTTATATAG
The DNA here is from genome assembly GCA_001185155.1 of Zostera marina. Lineage (NCBI taxonomy): Eukaryota > Viridiplantae > Streptophyta > Magnoliopsida > Alismatales > Zosteraceae > Zostera > Zostera marina. The sequence goes on along the minus strand of LFYR01000244.1, from coordinate 459,410 downwards.
AACTGATTTGTATAGAGTAGTTAGTATATAGTTAGTTACATCAGTTATACTGATTATTTATATTTTGTTTCAATACCCCCCCTCAAGTGGAGCGGGAGTTCTGTCGAACACTTGGATGCAAACTGCTCGAAGGCAGGTCTTGGAAGTGCCTTGGTCAGAAGATCTGCCACTTGATCATGAGTGCCTATGAATTTCACAGTCAGAGATTTCTCCATTACTCGTTCCCTCACAAAATGGTAGTTCATAGCAAAATGTTTGGACTTCAAATGGTGAGTAGGATTTCTGGAAATCGCGATGGCACCCGAGTTATCACACCACACCGTAATCGGAAGACCCACCGGACTTCCTAATTCCAGTAATAGCTGTCTAATCCATTCAAGCTCAGCCACAGTGTCTGCTACACTCCGATATTCAGCTTCGGTAGTTGATCTGGCCACTGAAGATTGCTTTTTGGAGCTCCACGAAATCAGATTTGAGCCCAAGTAGACTAGGTACGCTCCCTGGCTCCGACTGTCTCGATGATCTCCCCCCCAGTCCGCGTCAGAAAATGCGCTGAGAATCGTTGAATTTGATCTTGTAAATCGTAGTCCTCGGAAGAGCGTACCTGATACAAATCTTAAAATTCTTTTGACCAGCTGCCAGTGGATCACGGTTGGGGCTTGCATAAACTGTGCGACCTTGTTGACTGGAAACGCAAGATCCGGACGAGTAATTGTAAGGTATTGAAGCGCACCGACGATCTGCCTAAACAACACCGGTGACTCGAATGGTGGTGCTGACGCATATATGTTCAACCTAGGATCCATGGGGGTAGCTGTTGGCTTTACATCAGAGAAATCCACCTTCTCCAAAATCGACCGAGCGTATTGATGCTGAGTTAGGAACAGAGAGCTATCTTTGTCACGATTGATGTGAATCCCTAAAAAATGGTGTAACTCACCAAGAATTTTGATCGGGAATGCCTTTGTTAGCTGATCCATGGTGTCGACAGCGAAGACTTCGGACGAACTTGTTAGGATTATGTCGTCAACGTAGACGAGAAACAGGGCCTCGATTCCGTTTTCTCTGTAAAAGAAGAGTGAGTGATCACTCTTACTTTCTGTAAATTTTAGTTGAATCATGACATCCCGAAGTCTTTGAAACCACGCCCTTGGAGACTGCTTGAGTCCGTAGATCGATTTTTTCAGTCGGCAGATGTGTGTGGGAGATCTTTGATCAACAAATCCGGTTGGCTGTCGCATGAGTACTTTTTCAGAAAGGACGCCATGGAGGAAAGCGTTTGAGACATCCAACTGCCAAATTTTCCAACACTTGGACACAGCTAGGGCTAGTGCGATGCGAATGGTCACCGGCTTCACCACAGGTGCGAATGTCTCGCCATAATCGATACCATCTCTCTGCCGATACCCATTTGCCACAAGACGTGCCTTTCGCTGAACCAACTGCCCATCAGGTCCGAGCTTGTTACGGAAGACCCATTTACAGGATAGCACATTCTGTTCAGGTGACCTAGCTATAAGTTCCCATGTGTCGTTTGCCATTAGAGCATCATACTCTGTCCTCATAGCTGCCGCCCAATGATGATCTTTCAGAGCTTCTACCGCTCCTGAGGGAAGGGAAATAGGACGTTGTATTTGACACACATACCTCGGATTTGGTTTTCGTATTCCGATTTGGGATCGTGTGACCATGTCGTGCTGACGAAGATTGGGGATTTCAGCTGAGTCATCTGTGTCAAGTAGTTGTCTCGCAGCCTCTGTGTTAATAACTTCGGTGGGGACCATATCAGATGTTTCTTGTGCAAGATCAAGGGCTGAGTCAGGGCGAAGAGCAACCGGATTGTCATGTTCGATGATGACCGGAGCACCAGTGAATTCCGGTGTAGATGTCTGAGTCTGTTTTTGAACGAACAGCTTTTGATTCTGACTGAAATCTTTTTCAAAAAACACACAATCTCTAGAAATAATTATTTTTCTGGACTTTGGATTGTAACAGATGTACCCTCGGTGGTGTGATGGATATCCTAGAAAAATACAGGGTTCCGACCGAAATGAAAATTTATGTTTTCGGGTCGGTCTCAAGTTAGGGTAGACACAGCAACCGAACACCCGAATATCTCTGTAATTTGGGGATGATTGAAATAATTCTTTAAACGGAGATTTTCCGGCGAGGGTAGATGTCGGAGTTCTATTGTAAAGAAATGCGGCGGTGTGGAAGGCATACTGCCAAAATCGGAGAGGGAGTGAGCTGTGATGAAGAAGCGCAAGTCCAACATCCACGATATGCCGGTGCCTTCGTTCAACCGTACCCATTTGAGCATGGGCGTAAGGACAGGAGAAACGATGATTAATTCCTGCTTCGGCTAGATAGGAACGAAAGTTACGAAATTCACCACCGTTATCGGACTGGATAGCCTTGATTTTATGCCCTGTTTGTCTTTCAACATACGTCCTAAACAATTTGAAAGTATGTAGTGTGTCGGACTTCGATACCAGGGGATAAATCCAATTAAATTTTGTGTAACCATCCACGAAGTTCACAAAGTAGTAGTGACCATCAGTGGATGGCTCTGGCGCCGGTCCCCATAGATCAACATATATTAAATCAAGAATATGCTTGGCTGAATTTTCCAGTCGTGAAGGATGAGGAAGACGATGATGTTTACCAGAGACACATGAATGACAGGGAGAAATCAAATTCTTTTTCAATGTTGGTAAATCATACTGTTTTACAATGTCTAATGTTAATTTTGGTGATAGATGCCCCAGACGAGCATGCCAAACATCAGCTTCCACCGCCGCAACTATATTGACCTCCGGCTGCTCCGAACTTCCCAAGTCCAACTCGTACAGTCCATGCTCATCGGCCTTTCCCTGAGCAATGACTTCATTAGTCTGCATATCAATCACATAGACGGTAGATGAGTCGAAGAACATGCCAAAATTATTGTCTTTACACAGCTTGTTAACAGATAAAAGATTGCGAGAAACAGAGGGAACAATTTGCAGATCACGCAAAGTAACTTTTCTTGCACCCAAATCAAAAGTCGCATCCCCTATTTTGGATGCCGGAATCACAGAACCATTTGCAATCGTAATCCCTGAAGATTTTAACAAGGGTTTAACAGAGTGAATTAGCCTGTGATTACCTGAAACATGACCTTCTGCTCCACTATCGGGATTCCAGAGGGTATTGACTTGCGTCGGAGTCGCACGGCCGGTATTTTTCTTGCCGATGGCCAATTGCCTTGCTCGATGCTCTGAAGGAGTAGGATAGAGTTCTTCATTATGCCTATTGTGACATGAGATCGCAAGATGCCCCTTCTTGGCGCAGATTTGACAAGTTACGCGTTCTTTCTTTACTGATTTCACAAAATTGACGGATGAAAAGGTCTGCGAGAGACCGCGAACCTTGACGTTCCTCATTTCTTGATTCAGAAGAAGCACTCGCATTGTCTGAATCGTCATGGTGGACAGCTGAGAGGAAATCACCGCTACAATAGACTCAAAATCCGAGTCTAGACCGCCGATAGCATACAGAATGAACTCCGAGTCAGATACCGTAACACCTCCTGCTCGAAGGTCCTGAATCAATTTCGTTACCCTAAGCAGATACGCCTCCATCGTCAATTCTCCTTTCTGGAGAGTCTGTAATTGATGGCGAATTTGTAGAATCCTTGAGCCAGACGAGGAAGCATGGATGTCCTGCAAAGTGGACCATACGGACGCCGAGGAATCGAGTCCGGCCACCTGTGATAGTTCGCTTGACGACAGTGTCGAGAAGATCCACCCAAGAACGATTTGATCTTGTTGAATCTTGAGATTATCGTCCAGAGCGATTTTGCCTTCAACGTATGGGAGAAGATCGTAACCCCGCAACAGAGTCTTGATCTGCGCTCTCCAGTTGAAGAAATTGTCGCCGGTAAGTTTCTCACCACCAATTTGCTTGATCTTGACCAGCTTGACTTGCCGCAGGGAGCTGTCAGAGCAATTCGTTGCCATGGAGGATCGTCTGAGAAAGAAGATAATCGGCGCAACTATAATCAAAGAAGAAATCGACTAGCGTCTGATACCATATTACACAATTCAGTTTAGAATGTAATGTATTTCACACTCAATTATCATCTATATTATCAGGTTTATATAGAACTGATTTGTATAGAGTAGTTAGTATATATATAGTTAGTTACATCAGTTATACTGATTATTTATAGTTTGTTTCAATACAATGGACGTACAGGGATCGAACTCGTTCACTAATCTAAAGTAATTACAAGTGTCTCAAGTAAAGCAGATAACACAAATCAGAGATTAAACAGCTAAAGCTACTGGGAAGTTGCAAGAGACCATAAAGAAAAACAGAACAAAATTTATAACATTAGACAGGAAACTCGCAAAGCTGCAGTAGCAGATATATATATTCTATAGCAGTTTCCCCTTCACAGAGTGGGGAGGTAAGTACTAAGTACCAAGGCAAAATAATTATTGCAACACTTTAGTTGAAGGTGAAAAAGAGAATTCATTAGATTATTTAGCTTATGCTTATTCTTTTCTTTTACTTTAGCGTCAAGCTTTCTAAGTGCAAATTTGGGCAGAATGCAGTTGGATTCTTAGGACCACATAATTTATTATGCTGGTGAAGCTAATTCAGACCTTTAAAAAAGAGAAATTAAAAAGCAATGGAAGAATGACCATAATCAAAAAATATTAAGCACTTGAGAGGTTTCTTAAACCTCACTGTTAAAGATGACAACGATAGACACAATTTGTAAAAAAATACGATACGACACGTTTATAATAATGTCGTGTTACAGGAATTACCAGACCTACTCACTGACTATTAGAGGAGGTTTTTCCGCGGTTAATGACTCTAACTCATAACTAATATTATTGGTTTATGTTGGTCCCAACGATCCATGGACCAAGCAAGTCGCCTTCAGGGCCCGGGCGCGCGAATGGGCCGACGAACCCACGAAGCCCAAGAGCAGGTGAAAAACACTATAAATACCTCCCCTGATCCACTAGGAGAGGGGGTTGATAATTCTGAGTGAACATTTGTACTGAGTTAAGGTTGTGATTGCACCGACGAGCCCACACACCGACGGTTTATTTGTATAAGTAACCCAGATTTATCTACAAAAGAAATGTGGCAAAATGAAGAAAGAAATTTATAAATTATAAAGGCTTCACCATTTATACAAAATATTATTTAGGACCATTCTCGCAAATCTTCAAATTGTAATGACGTAATTTTTGTTTTATTTTCATATATTTTATTCAATATCACCGGCGGCTCCGTTTTCTCTCTCACTCGTAACATTCACAATTTCGTATCGATTCCTTCCGAAACTCCGCTCCTTGTCAAACTTAGGGTTTCTTCTTCCTATCCATTTTCCGTCCTTCGATCCATCTGATCCCTGATCTTCTATTTTTTTCTGAGGGATTTTCCATGGCAAGAGGACTATTGGGAAAGCTTGTTTCTCGCGCTCTTTCAGTCGCCGGGAAATCCCAGCACCAACAGCTCCGTCGACTCAACATCCATGAATATCAGGTTTTTTTTATTGATATTCTTCTATTATGTTGATGGTTCTACTAGTTTAACACATTTACATGTGAAATGCGCTTCCGTTCCTTTTAGATTTATGTTTAGTTATACTGTTTTTCGCCATAGATAATTTCATTAATTTATTACAACTTTTGTCTGATGGGTTGATTTCATGTGACGCACAATGGTTTGGGCGATGTAACAGGGGGCGGAGTTGATGGGTAAGTTTGGGATCAATGTTCCGAAAGGGGCTGCAGCTGGTTCCATTGAAGAGGTGAAGAATGTCATGAAGAATATGTTCCCCAATGAGAAAGAGGTAATATTGACAGCTTCGTATTTAATATTTATTTAAGCTGAATTGTTTTGATATTTTTTTATCATATAATGACTTATCTTCTCGATTGTTTTTAATGTCATATTTTGAGACATAATCTCTTATTTTTAAGATTTTATATGTTCTCTTTGAAGGACTTATGGAGTTATGGTTGACTTGCATTACTAACTTTTAATTCAACTCAATCTTAAACTTAGTTGATAATCACAATATCACGTAGTTTATCAAGGTTTATTTCACAGTGCTATGTCATAACTGGATTTTCTATGGTTTCTGGATGCAGATGGTGGTAAAAAGTCAAATTCTCGCTGGTGGTCGAGGATTAGGAACTTTTCAAAGTGGTCTTAAAGGCGGAGTGCATATTGTTAAAGTTGAGGAAACTGAAGATATAGCTGGTATGACTATTTTTTTTTTTTAATATTATATTAAAATAAAACTTTAAATGTAGAATTTTCTTTCCACACCCTTTCTAATTTCTACCATTATTCGTTATTAGTGGTGTTTGTGTGGAATGTGTATTTTTGACCTTCAAGTTTCACATGAAATGCAATTTTTTGGTTTGGTTTTCTGTTGGAGTATTGCCATTATAATATTAAAAAAATGGCCTATTTTGTATACTGATGAGTTTTGCTTCTTCCGATTCTTTCTTAAGACCTAACATTTTATTACTTAAAGGTAAGATGCTTGGTCAAATACTTGTCACAAAACAAACTGGGCCTCAAGGAAAAGTTGTAAGCAAGGTATAATAATTTATTTCTTAACATGAATATAAAATAAGGGTTTTTTTTATGAATAAAAAATGAAGTTTCCGTTACTTGTTTTTAGGTGGACAGATTTGTTGTGTATAGTTGAATATTAATGCCACTTTTGAATTTAAGTTCAACTTTGATCAGAATACCAGATGGAAAATGATGTGTCCATTGTGTTGTAAATGTTATTGTTATTACTTTATAATAGCAATTTAATAATATTTCAGGATAAATTTCACTTCTGTTGCTTAACATCCTTTTATGTTAATTTTTAAAGTTTTGTATTTTTGACAAAACCAATTATATCTTTCTTAAGTTTCATGCATTGCCATCTGATTAATTGATTTTTTTTAATATAGGTTTACTTGTGTGAAAAATTATCCCTTGTGAATGAGATGTACTTTGCCATCACTCTAGATCGGACGACGGCTGGTCCAGTATGTTGTTAAATACTTTTTTTTTTCCTCTGATTGTGTTATATGTTTTCTGCATACAATAATTTCCCAACTCATAACTCATAACAATGTGAGAATCATTTTAAAGACAATAGTTGGATGCCTGTGCATAGAAGGTTTTGTTTCACATAGGGTGGTGGTAGACTGTTAAGTCTAATATTTTCTATTTTTTAATTTATGTTTATACTATGTATTCTGGATTTCTAAGCAAGGCCCACTTCATTCCGAATGAAATTTTTCTCTTATAAAAAATAGTCCTGTTTCATTACTTTGTCAGAACATGTTCAGGACTTCAGGTCACTTTTATTGTATTCAATAATTAATATTGCTGCAAAAGTACCTCGTTGCATTTGGTCCTGTTTCATCATCGTTTATATTTCTAATTTTCTCAAATCAAATAGGCTTAATTTCAAAAGAATATGTAATAACTTACACGTGTTATGTATTTTGAATTGATATTTTCTTTGTTCTTGAATTATCAGATTATCATAGCATGCAAAAAAGGAGGAACTAGTATTGAAGACCTCGCCGAAAAGTTCCCTGACATGATTATTAAGGTCATTTAACTTCTCTTTCGATTCTATTAGTGAAATCAGCGTAAGCATGATTTCAGACTTCTTAAGGATATTATAGATTTGTTATTTAGATTAGTATTAGTTGTTATTTATTTCTAGAATTTTCTATTTATAACAAACTCTGTTTCTGTTCTGTTATGATAATCATGTTTCCATGAAATTTAGTTCTCAGAAAGTCAAAATGAATGATATAGGATCAGGAGTAGGGGTTTTGCGATGTCTGAGGATGGACTCTACAGTAAAAAATTACTAAGAAAACATAAATCAAAACATATTTCAATTTGATCATTTGGAGAGGGGGCAATGATTTATGATTTTTATGTTTTTTTATGCATAGATTTATGACTTTTGTCGTCTTAAATTTTAGGTATTGGATTATTGATTATTTTATATCAGTGTAATTTATTTATTGAGTTATTTAAATTATTGGGGTTCACTGTATTGATAAAAGTAAATGTAAAATAGCCCTGAATCGAAAAATATCAGATTTTGGTTGTGAAATTGAATTAAATAAGGGTTAGTATTGTTTTTTTGAAAAAAAAATTATGCTTGGGGCCATTGACAATTTCTTGAAGAGCTCTGGTTTGTCATAATAATTTTTTAAAGTTCTTCTATTGTTAAAAAAACAAAAGTGCGCTCCGTGTGTTAATGAGGTTCCTTCCACTGCACGAGTGCACGGGTGCATCGAAAACCTTGATGTTAACCGATACAGTAGAATGTAATTTATTATTCGTTTGACATGTTTAATTGCTTTGTATAGGTTCCTATTGATGTATTCAATGGGATAAGTGATGACGATGCAGAGAAAGTTGTTAATGGCTTGGCTCCTAAAGTTGCTGACCGAAAAGCTGCAATGGAACAAGTGAAAAAACTTTACAAGCTTTTTTGCGAAACCGATTGCACATTACTAGAGGTAACACAATACCTTCAGCATCAATTAACTGTACGTTTTTCGCTTTGTTTCATCCCTGATTTTTTTTACTTTTTCCACAACAACAGATAAACCCTCTTGCAGAGACATCTGATAGTCAGTTGATTGCAGCTGATGCAAAATTGAACTTCGATGATAATGCATCATTTCGTTTAAAGGACATATTTGCTCTTAGAGATCCGACTCAGGAGGACCCAAGAGAGGTTTGGTTATGACACTTTATTCGGCAAACGTAAAATGTGTCAATTAGATAATTAGTATATTGACTATGAAGATGTTACATTGTTTTGTAACTTTTGTTTAACCTTCTGTATCCATTCCCATCTCCTGGGTTTTTAATCTGCAGGTTGCTGCTGCTAAAGCAGATTTAAATTACATTGGACTAGATGGAGAGATTGGTTGCATGGTTAACGGTGCCGGTCTAGCAATGGCGACGATGGATATCATTAAGTTGCATGGTGGCACACCTGCCAATTTTCTTGATGTTGGTGGAAATGCTTCAGAACAGCAGGTGTATACACTATAATTTCATTTGCATGCACAGAGATATATATTTTCAAATCTTTAGCAGTCTTTGACACATTTTTTGAAAATAATTTTTGTCACTTAGGTTGTGGAAGCATTTAAAATTTTAACATCCGATGATAAGGTTAAGGCTATCCTAGTTAATATTTTTGGAGGAATCATGAAATGTGATGTGATTGCAAGTGGTATTGTATATGCGGCTAAACAGGTGATTAATAATCAAAAGCAAACCTTGAACATGAGTTTTTTATTTTCTCTTTCAATTAATTGAAGAAATTATTCTATTAATTTAATTTTTAATTGTTATGTTTGCTAGGTCTCCTTGAAGGTTCCTGTAGTTGTTCGACTTGAAGGTACCAATGTTGATCAAGGAAAAAGAATTCTGAAGGTAGCTTCTATAGCTCCTTTCAAAATCAATAATTTTTTAGCTGTAAATCAAGCCCTCATAACTATAATATAGTATGTTTTATTTTAGTATGTCAATCAAGCGATTTTACCTTTGTTCTTCATTATTTAGTAGAAAAATGATTAAACATTATACATCGAACATGGTAAAGTGCGTTAACTTTTAGAGCTTCATTGCATTGATGGTTCACATCCTTGAAACGTTTCTCTTGTTTCCAGGAAAGCGGAATGACACTAATCACAGCTGAGGATTTGGATGATGCGGCCGAAAAAGCTGTGAAAGCTTCTTCTTCGTAGGTTGGTTTCTTCTTCAAACATAAAATATGGTTATCTCAAAGCAATTCGGTGCTCATTGTCTTAAAGGAGCACAGATTATACAGTAAACCTTATTTATTTACAATCTTATTCTCTGTTCGATAAATAAAATTTTCTTGAGTATTGATATTTATTGTAGGATATTTTTTTGAAAATATAACCTACAAAATTACAAATCTACAATGATATAATTCTTATATTCAAATTACGTTAAAACTTAAGTAATCCACGGTCTCTTATGTCATTTAGGTGAATTTCCTTTTTATTAGTATTTATGTTTGTCAGTTCTAAATTCTAATCGTGGGTGTTTGATTCATCAGTTTACAAAGATTGTAATCCTACTAAATCTCTTAACAGATGTTTTTTTAAAATTATACAGGGATCTTGACCACTAATTGATTATCATAGCATGCAAAAATATATATTGAATGTTGTTACTTATTAGTGTTTGAAAAATCTTTGCAAATTGTATTTGATTTGTACTAGAAAATCAGAATCAGTGTGTAATATTACTAATATTATTATTTGGTGCTTTGGGCTTTAAATCTAGGGGGAAAAAATGGACTCCAAAGACTTAAGAGTATGACAAAAGATAGAATTTGCCAAATGTCAATATTAGAGACTTCTAGTATTTGACAATTGATCCGAATGAGTATTAAACTGATCTGGTTCAGTCTGATCTAAATATTTATATGTCTATAAAAAAACAGAGAATATCTCCATCACACCAGCTTCTTCAATAATGGCGACGCTGCAATTTTTCCGGCAAGATAATAGGCAGTTGCCTGAACGGTGATCATCGGATTGACTCCAACTGCAGTTGGAAGAACACTCGCATCACAAACAAACAACCCATCCGCCTCCCAACACTCCCCATTCTCGTCCACCGCCCCATCCTCATCAGTTTTACCCATCCGGCAACTCCCCATCTGATGTGCTGAACAATATACCCCCCACAACTCGCTCTTCCCCACCGGACCACCTGCCACCGTTACCTCTTCCAGAAACTCCTCCACATCCTCTTCCGTCGTTTTTTTATTCTTCACCAGCTTCTGCCCGTCACTTCTGTGCGTACCGACTTCCACTGCACCAGCGGCAAGAAGTATCCTCAGTGCGCGGCGAGCTCCGGCGGTGAGGTTCTGTGAGTCAGTTCGGTCAAACCTGTAACTTACCTTCCCTGAGGAGTCGATCACTCCGCCGGCACCTTGGTCTCGTACCAAGGCGAAGAGGTGGGCGGTTCGGCTGTAGTTTGCCATTCTCTGTTTCATGTCTGCTCCAGATATCCACGGTGCCAGAGTCGCGTACGATCCGGGCCCTAGTGACGGTGATTCAATGATGGATCGGTGGCAATCTGTAATTTTTGGATCGTTCTCTGATGAGAGAACTTTGTGAATTGACGTGATTATTCCTCCTTCGTACACTTTTCCTTTCAAATGATCCGGTGCCGATGATGGCGAGGGTTCAGGAAAGTAGCCCCATACCATCATCACAGGGTGGAGCCGTAGGTTCTTTCCTATGTGCTTATTTTCCAGACCAGTGGCGAGGAGGAGAGGCGGAGTTAGCAATGACCCACATGCTGAAACGGTCACCTTAGCTCTGATATCGATTTTCATCATCACTCCACCGCCTTCGACGACGCTCTCCGCCATCACACCGGTACATCTCTTCTTTTTCCCGTTGGTAGTAGAATTTTTTGTTTTAAGTACAAACCTCTCCGCTTTGAATCCGGTTAATATCACAGCTCCGTCCTGGACGGCGTCGACGAGCCAGGTGGTGTCAGTGCCTCGTTTTTCTCCGCTCCGACATCCGTAGCCGCAGCTTCCGCAATAGTGATTCTTCGAGCTGTTCCTTGCAACGGAATCGGTCTTGAGGCCCAGATTCTCGCAGCCTTGTCGGAGTATTCTGTTTTGCAGACCTTCTTCTTCGCAGCCTTCCGTTACACCGATTCTCTTCCACACCTCATCCATGGCAGCGATATAGGCGTCCTCGCCGTAGAACTTAATCTCGTGTTCTTCCACCCATTCCTTCATAACCTTTTCTGGTGTCTTTATACACGCCGACCAGTTCACGGCAGAGCCACCACCGATAGTCGATCCAGCCATCAACATAATTTTCCCATCAACGGTGGCCAGGATCCCGCCGCCTTCGTACATCTGATCCAATGACTTACCTTCAAGCAACGAATAGTCACTTCTGGTGAAGTAATTGCCTTTCTCGACCACAATGACTTTGTTTCCGGCAGCGGCCATTCTGGCAGCCGTCACGCCTCCACCGCATCCCGAACCAACGACCACCGCGTCGCATTCCACCACAATTCTTTCTTCATCTTCCCATATTTCGAATCCCTTCCCAGAAAGTGCTTTTATTATCGAAGAATTTGTGTGATCTCTTGCTTCTATAATCCCTTCTTCCAGCGGGCGTTTGGCATCGGTCTCCTCCCCCGAAGACACCTTAATAGCCGGAGAGTCATATCCGATGGCCTCCCAAGCCGGATTCCACAAATTCTCATCTGTCTGTAAAAAAAATCGCGGGACTCGATTGGTTTTGGCTTTTGAATTAAAATAAAAAACAGTTATTTATCTGACTATAAGTCATGAACTGGTGGTGGAGCACAGTGCAGTACTGCACACGCAACTTACTCTTGTGTAAAAAACGAGAAAACAGAACATCTTGAGCATCAGAAAGGCCAATCGGACCGGAAAGAAGAATGTCTCCCTTGTCCATCTCTGAAGAACTTGTTCTCTCTTCTCCAATGACATGTCGGAGAAGCTATGAATGAACGGAAACCGCCATGAGAAGCACCGAAATCCACATAAAAGGAGAGTTCCGATTCTGGTGCTCAATGCCCAGAGGATGAATTTGACCACAACCAATCCGTCTGAAACTCCTCTTCTCGCAAGTAACTCCGCGACCTGTTAAAATTTAGGGTTAAAGTCCGAAGTCTACATTTACACGAACACTGTAAGTCTGTAAGTTGTATGCTAAAAAAGCGGAAGAAGAAAAAGTGAACAACAATAAATGCATATGACAAACCACGACAGGTATTCAATGGGTGTGCTAGGCTAACCTGATCGGGAAGAGGATGATCAGATCCTGACATGCGATAGAAATCTTTGATAGTCTTCTCCTTCCGGCCATCTATACTCCCGTTCGTTGATGGCGGCGGTGGCGGTAGGGAAGGAATAAAAGCTTCACAGATGGATGCCACGGATTCCATCTGCGAAGATGAAAACCCATGCTTAGAATCTCCTCCTCCACCTTTTCTGAGCAAAGGATGACATCGACTCAGATCGGTTTTCCTTATCTCTACTTCCACCATTGCTCCCTGCTCCCTCCTCATTCCAGTGATATTTCCCTGGTCCTGGTTCTCTGTTTTTAGAGGAAATGAGGGATTTTAATTTATGCTCATTGATTTGGACTTTGGATTCTGGGCATTGATGGCCTTAAATTCTGCAATCAGCACGCTTTTGGGTTCAACGTGTATGGGATTATTAGTCATTGGACCCCCAAGTAATGAGATTTCGTTGTTTTGATTTTTGACCAATTTTCAAAGCAATGCGTGTTCTACTTTAAATGTTTTTTTTGACAAATACCTTGTATTACTACGGTTAACTTTCAAATCTATGTGTGATTTTCATTTAATTTTTATCATGTTTTTTTTTTTTGATAAGTTACTTATGAGCCTCTAAGATCTCCAAAGTCGAAAATATCCTTTGACGGACGGGATGGGGAAAATTGCCGACATCGAACAGACTTGTAATCAAGGAAATGCCGGAATACATTATCTATGTGGAAGAGATTAAGAAACCACGCAAATGCAAAAAGCAGGCAATAACATATCAAACCGGAATACACGTGAAAAAACCAGAAAGGAGAGAAAGAAATTGACATCCTCGTCTAATTTTCATTATGATATATTATATGATTCTGTTATAAGGTAAGTAAAAAGTTATCGTCCGCGTTATAAAAAAAACTTATTTAAGATAATGTGTTTGGTGAAACAATTTATGTAATTGCATAAAAAAAGACTATGGATAGGCAGAAAGTAAATGTGAGAATAGGGCAGGGCGTGATCGCGACGGTCTTGTTTCGTGTCCAAATGCATAATCAAAATGATTTTGATAATTTTTTTCTTCGATAATCCGAAAAACGACATGACACGAGACAACCTGGCCGTGACCGGTTTCCACCAAGGCGGTCCCGTTCATAGACTTGAATTATAATTAAGTTTATTAGTTAAGTACTTAAGTAACAACTAAGTTATTAGAGTTAGTTAGGGAATTAGGAATTGACTACATCATCTACTTTCAAATACGGTTTTTCAGTTTTGTCATTCTAAAATAAAAATAAAGAATTTCCTGATTTTCTGCCGACATTCAAAGTAATTTAATGTGGACGGACCTTTTTAATAGCTAATAGTCAGGCCCATTAGTAGTAATTGAAAATTTAAGTACCAAACCCGTCTAGGGCCTCTATGGGCCTACAGCTTGCAGGTGCAGGCCCGACGGTCGACGCCCACGATGTGTTATTTAATTTTATTAAATATGCATTACTGCATTAATTAAAATTCCTTATTTTTAATTTCCAAAAGATGAGAGAGTTCGGAATTCCCTCAAAAGATTACAGATTTACAGTGTTCAAGAATATAGACGTTGGAATTGGATATACTAACGGCTATATTCAACTTCAAATATCTCCATCGTAATTCATAACGGTTCTTCATCCATTTCCACTTTTCTTGTTTTTTCCCCTTCTCCCCCGCGACATCACTGGCGACTCCAAACTCAAAGAACCGTCTAAGAATGGCGCCGACACCGACTCCAAGATCGGGAAAAGACCATTCGACTACACCGAAGACGACGACACCACATTCGAAGCATCGTCTTAACTTCCCGAAAACCCCAAACCCATCTTCTGCATTCGCACCCACCACTCCCGCCGGTAGCGTCGTCCCAACGGAACACCCTGTCGAGGTCATCGGCCGCATCCGAGAACATCCACCAGATATCCAGAAGCCTAACCGTCCTTCATTTTCTTCCTCTGCTCTCAACGTCTCCGAGGATGGTCGGTCCCTGCGCGTGACGACTGATATTGGGTATCGAGATTTCAGCCTTGACGGCGTCTCTCTCGCTGTGTCAGAAGATCTCTCGGGGTTCTATGCAAAGTTTATACGGTCGAGGATACTTGACGTCAGAACCGGAGCCAAGTGTACTGTTATGATGTACGGTCCTACTGGGTCTGGGAAGAGCCATACCATGTTCGGATGTGGGAAGCAACCGGGGATAGTTTATATGGCTCTCAAGGACATCTTGACTTCCGGAGTAGACACTGCCTCTGACGATGACGATGACGAACATCTCTCTGACGAAGTTGGGCTCTTTGTTCAGGTTGCTGTTTTGGAGATTTACAATGAAGAAATATACGATCTCCTTCCTTCCTCTTCTTCTGCCATCGGTAGCACTCCTGGTCTCCCCAAAGGAGCCACTCCCAAGGTCCGCTGTCTATTGTTTTATTCGTCGAATTGGTTTTCTTATCATTGGGTTTATTTTAATCGGAGAATATGATTGCAGGCGAAACTGGAGGTGATGGGGAAGAAGGCGAAGAATGCTTCGTACATTACTGGAAACGACGCCGGGAAGATCTCAAGAGAAGTAGCGAAAGTTGAGAAGCGGAGGATCGTTAAAAGTACTCTTTGTAATGACAGGAGCTCAAGAAGTCACTGTATGATCATACTAGAAGTTCCTTCAGTCGGTGGGCGACTGATGTTGGTTGATATGGCCGGATCGGAAAATATCGAACAGGCCGGCCAGTCTGGGTTCGACGCAAAAATGCAGGTAAGTTTTAATCGAATCGTTTTGGTTTCGAATGATTTAATTAATTTCTAAAAACCTGGATTGTTAATTGTAGACGGCTAAAATCAATCAAGGAAATACGGCTTTGAAAAGGGTGGTCGAATCCATTGCCAACGGCGACTCTCATGTTCCGTTCAGAGACAGCAAACTGACGATGCTTCTTCAGGTAACGTTTGCTTTGCCTTCTCGTAAAACCTGAAACGACAAAGATGTTGATTTTTGTTTCCAACCGTGCAGGATTCATTCGAGGACAGCAGGTCGAAGATCCTGATGATCCTCTGTGCGAGTCCAGACCCGAAGGAGCTCCATAAGACGGTGTCGACGTTGGAATACGGCGCCAAGGCCAAGTGCATCGTCAGGTTGGCGAAAATGGAAGCGACTCCCCGTGGGGAGAAATCTTTGGGCGTGGATGGGGGAGGAGTGGGTGTGTTAGGGTCTACAATCGCCGCAATGAATCAGTTCATCTGCAAGCTACAGATGGAGAACAGAGCCAAGGATAAGGAAAGAGAGGCCGTTCGAAAAGAACTCACACAGAAAGAGACCGAAGTTGGTCAACTGCGGGAGAAGTTGAAGTCCGTCGAAGAGAAGGAAACGGCTGCAAAGGAAAATGAGATCAATTTGATAGTGAATGAAAAAACGGTGTTTCTCAGATCCGAGCTCCAGAAACTGGAGGAGAAGATGTCAGAACAGCAACACGAGCTCCAGGTTCTCCGCCGTCTCCTTGCCGACGCCGAAAATATTTCCGATAAAACCTCTGACAAAGATGAACAGAGCAGCATCAGCAGTAGATTTCTTAACTGTTTCGAACCAGAAGGAAGAATGGACCAGTCAATGGAGCTGGATTTCGGCGGTGACCTACCTGCTGTTCTCGACGTCAAGGAGGTTGTCGAAGACACCGTCACCACCGCTTGTCTAAAACCTCTTTCTGGCCTGCAGTCATCGTCGGCGGAATTGCTACCACCTAAATTTTACCTGAGCACCGTGTTTGAGGAGGAGGAGGAGGAGCCAACAGAGGAGATTGAGAAAGAGGTTGTTGAAGAAAAAAATAATCTTCGACAACAGATGGTCACAGTGCCGGACACTGGCTTGATCAGGAACACTAGAATTCAGAATATCTTCAGGCTGTGCGGTAACTACAGAGAGATTGCACAGCATAAGAGAATCACGCCTGAGCCGGCAAAGAGTGAAGATAATGAGAAGGAGATGGGTGATAAGGAGAATAGCCAACCGGAAGAAGCCGTCGGCGGTGATGATGGTGGAAAAGAGAGGGGAAAACTTGATCCGGTTGATAGTGGCAACTGCTGCTATCTAACTACTAATGTGATCATCTGATGGTGTCTTGAATCTTGATGCATGTTTTATGCATGTGGATTTTTTTTATATTACTTGGGATTTCTCAAGGAGTAAATAAGTAAAAATTACTAAGGGTAGAAAGGGTATTAAAAATATTATCATCTCATCATTCATCATCAATTCATCTTCTTCGATATATTTAATTTTCATTCTTCGAAATCACGGCAATGGCGGAAGCAGCTACGACGGTGGTGGATCTGGAGGAGGAGGAAGACGCGTTCGAGCACACGCTTCTTGTTGTGCGGGAAGTTACGGTGTACAAAATCCCGCCGAGGAACACAAGTGGTGGATACAAGTGCGGCGAGTGGCTCCAATCTGATAAGATTTGGTCAGGTCGTCTCCGTGTAGTCTCGTTTAAGGAGCGTTGCGAGATCCGTCTGGAAGATCCAAACTCGGGTGAGCTTTTCGCTGCTTGTTTCTTCCTCCCCGGACAAAGAGAGGCCTCCGTCGAGACTGTGCTCGATTCCTCTAGGTACTTTGTTTTGAAGATCGAGGACGGGAGAGGGAAACACGCTTTTGTTGGTCTGGGATTCGCCGAGAGGAACGAGGCGTTCGATTTCAATGTCGCGCTTTCTGATCATGATAAGTATGTCAGAAGGGATCAGGAGAAAGCGGCAACAGCCGTCGGTGCTGCGGATGAGTCCATTAATGCCGCCGATGATCGGATTGACATTCATCCTGCTGTCAATCATAGATTCAAGGTATACACGATTGATTGCATACATAATTTTGCACAATTTTTTTGCAGATGAGTTCAAATCGGTCAGTTATGGACTTTTGACGAATTTGTGATCAGGAAGGGGAAACAATTCGTATAAATGTGAAGAACAAGTCATCTGGTGGTGCAGGAATGCTGTCTTCTGCTGCAGGCATAGCAGCCGTAACAAAGACAAAATCTGTAATTGCGCCACCACCAAATGGGACAGGGAAAATCAGGTCTCCTCTTCCACCTCCACCTAATGACCCTGCATCTGCAAGGATGGTTCAGGCTGTAGTCAAGGCTTCCAGACCCACTTTGAAGAATCATACTGTAGATACTTTATCCGATCTTTCTTCTATCGAGGTTTGTTCATTACTGTTTTTTTTTTTCAAGAGTTAAATGTTTTTATTTAAAATAAAGGGAGATAAATATTTTTGCAAGAGCCTAATTACAAATAGAAAGAGAGAAAAACTATAAAAATAGACAAGGGAGATACGAACTTTCCCATTGACTTAATACCTGGTGATCTAACTAGTTGTGTTGTCTAACATGCATTCATTGCATTGCAGTCTCTTCCATTTTTAAACAGCAATCTTTCTTGAAGTTCTCAGCCTTATATGAAAGTCTAATGTCCCTGATAATTTCCTGCAATACATTTGGTCTTGTTCATTACTCTTGATTCCCATGAATTTTACAATTTGAATATGGTCTGATCTCAATATGGTTTTAAAATACTATAGAATAAATAATTAATCTCAATACAAACACAAACCTCTCATTTTCTTGAAGATCGATATAAGCCAGAAATGCTTTTGCAATACTATGGGCAGACAATATTGATTGCGTACAATGTTAAGATTGATCCTTGCTTGTTGAAATCTATTTAATTTAATGATTAAGCATTAGGTATTAGGGAAAATCTATACTTGAGTGCTGAAATTTATGCAGTGCCTCTTTTTGCTTAATGTAAAAATCACTATTCATTGGTATAGGAATCTGATAAATCCACTGATTATTGATTAACATACTACAATAATATTAATTACTCGTCAATGAATGACAAATATTTGAATGCAATGGTAGGACAGCAACTCAAAAAGTACTGAATTATTTTTTAAACATTGGTTTATCATAGGGGCAACAATATAGATTAGATTTTATGTGTCGATTGACTTTTCTGATGCTATGATAAGATTGCCATTCATTAAAACCCATGTATTTGGATGATTATCAGGGCAAATTAAACTTACAGATATTTTTCTTCAGTTTGTTTTTGTAGTTGAGTTCAATGAAAATAAAAAGTTGCTTTGAAGAGTCTTATTATCTACCTAAATTTTTCACCCAGAAGTGTGTTTTCAGCTTCTGTATAAAATCCATTGCTGTTTTATCATTTAACTTATTTTTTTGCATCATTTGACAATTATAAATTATTTGGATCAAATATGGAAGAATCTGTTTTTATCCTTTGTTTCCAGTAATCCTTTGAGTTCAATGAGCTCAGATTAAAGCTGCAAATGATAAAATTTTGATGATCCATCATCAGACCCGCATCATCTATAAATGACCCATCCTTCGTCATTCATGTGCTGTTTGCTAATGTGTTTTTAATGATTATGAAATTTACAGAGAAGTCTGCCATCCTCATCTGGTTCGGAATCGACAAAAAATACTGCATCAGGATGGGCAGCATTTTGACAGACAATCGAACAAAAGGCGATACTAAAATAGATCAGCAATTCAGTGCAGCAGTCCAAAGAAACGGTTGGGATATGAAATCTGTAGTTTGCGGAACAAACCAGAGTTTGAGCAGTAAAAGTAGTAGTTTGAAATATATCAAGTGTTTGTGATCATATGAAATGAGGGAAAAGACTAGGGAAGGGAGATATTTTAATTTCACTATTTATTTACTTACGTGAAATCTGAATGAATATTTGTATTTGTTTGATTTTTTCTTTTGAATATTCGTACTATGAACTTTTACATTATCACCTACTAAACTAACTGTGTTTAATTGCAAGTTGCAACTAAATTACCTTTGATTTTAGTTGTTGGAAGATTAATTAAGGTTTTTGATGATTCAAAGTTTTAGTCTCGTTATTGTGTGACTTTAGTTTATCACTTAAAAGTTTAGGGTTCCAGTCTTCCAGATCTCAATTTTCATTTAATCTTTATAAAAACAATAACTTAAAATAGGAAAATCAATCACCTAATCAATTGAATTTGTTATGCATTAACTTTATTAATTGATTGATAGAGACATCGAGTAAACTAAAAAAAGTAGTTCTGAGTTTGTTGACTTTGCTAATCTTTATCCATTAAGATGGGATGGGCCCTAAAATATAAACGGACCAGGCCTTATTTCTTTCTTTTAATTACGTTCTAAAAATAGTTGAACGAGGAACAAAGGAACTAGAGAAGCAGGAATCGCTCAGTCAGCGTTTTCTTCTTCTTCTTCTTCCTCCGATCTTTCATCAACGTAAATCTCAAGATCTCCCTAGAACCAAAGGTTGTTTGTACCTCTTTGTCCCTTCCTCTTCGATTGGTAATAATTGGAATTTTCTCTTTTTATGTTTTATGACAACGTGTCTTTTTATAGATGTTGATCTGTGATTCGATTAGTCGAGTCGGTCATGTAATTAATTTTAGAGGAGTTTGTCTCTATGGATTTTGACGGTGTTATCTTTCTAATTTCTTCCCTCTTTCAATTATAACCTAATCAAAATACTGCCGTCATGTGTTTTGGGAATTAGGTCTACGTTAGTACGTTGTGACTTGTGGTCATTTTTTTAATATATATTTTAATGGCATATTCATTTTGGAATTATTTATCACATGTAATTGTGGAACCCTCATGTCTGGAGATTTGATTTACCGTTGTTTTATTACTTGAGTTTTGATATGTCGTCTAAGGGTTAAGTCAACACACCCTTGCCTCTCTCTTAGATTTGGTGGATGGATGTGTTTCTAGTGTAATGTATTATAATATAATGACTTTTTCCCTTCAAACTTGGATCCATGGCTATAGACTTATACATTGAATTCACATTTGAACTTTGTGCCATAAATAAGAATTACGGAGTTACCACTAAATATAAGCATGGCAGATTCAGATTGGCAGATTAATTTTATGTCATTAACAGTTTAAAATATTTTATGTTGGAATGTGTATAATTTTTTTCTTCCAAATTGTATTTAGGGCAGTAGGCACGCCTAATTCATCTCTTTTTGTACAATATTAATGATGCCGAACCTAATTCATTTTATTCTTACAATACCTGTTAAGGATCAGAGTACAGTTGTTGGATATCCTCAATGGCTGATAGAGCTTGTATTAAACGCCTTCAAAAGGAATATCATGCTATCCTAAAGGTATTTCCTTGAAACTTATTGTGCACAGAAGATGGAAATTTTTTATAAGCCAATTTTTTTTAAACATCATTTTTACTGTGCCAATGTGCAATACTGGATTGATTTGTTACTTTCTGGTTTCATTCCAAACCACTTTTGCATTTCTTTTCTGAAAGCTAATTCAAAGTGCCTTCCTTGCTTGTAGGAACCAGTTTCTCAAGTTGTAGCTCATCCTTCGACCAGTGATATTCTCGAGTGGCGTAAGTTTAATTCTGCTTCTATTCTCTGCTCCAAATTTTGCAATTCCTTGACTCTGCGATTATTAAAGATTTTTACATCTATGAATTATGTATGTAAGATTTAATTTTTAAAGAAGCCTGACCACATTTTCTGATCTCTTGATAAGTTATTACTGCATAGTTAATGAAATCAATATAGACTATCGCTGTCGGTGACATTATTTTTTATCATAAATAGTAAGATAAGAAACCACGTTTTGATGAGCTTCTATAAATAAATATCATATGAGGGAAACATGAAGTTTGCAGTAGGGGAGAGATGTCTTGATACATTAAACATTGTATGAGTTAGCATATAAACACATGAGTTGAGTGATTAATTCAGTTACTCATAGTCTCATATAATTACCTAAATCCTAATACAATGGAATTATCTATGTATAACTTAACCTATATACTTGCTTAAGTAAGAGACGATTAGATATTAAATGCTATGAATCAATCTATCACACTAAACAATATCCCTGGTATGCTCAAGGTTTTAAATGCATATGCTTAGGTGGGTCTAGAGGAGATGTTCCATGCACATCTTCTTAGGTGGGTCTAGGTTTAATCCAGGTGGATCTTTGATGCAGTAGCGTTGCAGGTCTCCACGACGGGTGGAGCGACCCATGGGCAGTAACTGCCTTGGCCCGTCTTCGTTGGATCCGCAGGGCGAAGACCGGGCATAATAAATACTGTGGAGGAGGGAGTTAGAATGCAGTTGATTTTCTCATTGTGATTCAGGTATTCTACTTCCCTTTCTGTTATTCTCTTTCTTCGATGGATTCCGAATTGATCCTGGTGGATTCCATCATCTACATCCCCCTTTCTTCTTCTTCTTCATCAGATGGTTGGAATTTCGCGTCTGATCTAATCGGGAACTGAAGTGCATTCTTATCGACAAATTCTCACTCATGGTCAGGCAATTTCACCTTCAGTTCACGTCATACATCAATCTTGGCCTGAATCTGCCTAATTTTAAGTGTTTTATTCTTTTATTAACCTAAAAAAATTATCGCAAACCAGAAACACTTTCTGATTTGCGATTTGTCTCCAACAGAAGTCCTCTAGTTGATTACAGCCATTTCTGCAGCCATTTTCTCTGACGATCTATCCACAGTTTGTTTCCAATCTCTAGTCTCAGCTTGTCTCCACATCCAATCTCCTTTATCTTAAAAAAAAAATCAATTTCTAGATATTTATTTAAAATTCTATTTAATATCAAATAACAACATGTATTAACTATAATATATTTTAGTCCTAGAGGATTTTGCCTACCCTGAGTAATGCTGTCTGTTAAGGGGTCTTATCTTTATGTATAATTGTATATACCTGTAAAACTGGGCAAGGCCTGCTTCATTTCTAATGAAATTTTAACTTAAAAAAACTATAATACTCCTGATATAAAACTATAATACATGTATAAAAACTGAAAATATATGTAAAACTAGGAAATTATAAAAATACTCCTGTTGTATCTTGGTGCCAGATGCTCAAATGTGTCGGTGCACATCTCAAGCTTCTCATTATTTAAAACTTTGGGCGTGCCCCCTCACTTTCAGGGTTCTGTGTTGATTTTCATATAATTTGTTTGCAGATGTCCTAAAATATTCCTAGATTCTTTTCATTGTTGTTTTTCACTTTTACTGGTTACAGACTTAAAATCTACCTGTCATTTTTTTTGAATGTTTCTATTTGTTATGAATATTAGTTTATATTTTTTGTCCACTGATTAAGAAACTGAACCGGCTGGTTGAACGGTTGACTATGAACTGGTGGGCTAAAAAGCCTGTCCTGAACTGGACTAAATGGGTAAGAACTGGTAAACAGAATATACATATTACAAATTTAAAATACCATCCAGTTTAACAAGACAGACATTTATTATTCAATTAGTTTGGTTTTCCCTTAATTCTAACCGTGGATGACATGGCATCATCATTTTGTTAAAAACTGGAAGAGAAACATATTTTAAATATTTTCCCAAAATCTGTTAGCGTGTATGTAGTTCCCAGAACCAGTTGAATGAATTTGGCATCAGCATCGCAATTTGGGAACAGATTATTTTTGCACTCCATCCAATCTTCTTGTACTCAATGTAATAATACTCCTGAGTGATATCCACTGTTTAGTACTATTTATGTAAAGCATTGAAACTATCACTTTCATGCTAATATTTTGTATAACCAACATAATAACATGGCCTTTATCTTGTACGAGTTATCTCATTTCTATGGGTGCCATCTTTTATTTTATTAAGTTTTTCCCACTCAACAAAAATGTCATTCTTTCATT
The DNA here is from genome assembly GCA_001185155.1 of Zostera marina. Lineage (NCBI taxonomy): Eukaryota > Viridiplantae > Streptophyta > Magnoliopsida > Alismatales > Zosteraceae > Zostera > Zostera marina. The sequence continues at coordinate 435,748 of LFYR01000244.1, read as the reverse complement.
CTATCCTTTCCCTTTCCCAACCACAAGTTCCATATTATTGATACTAACCATTGTTGTCTCTTTTAGATTATGTCCTTGAAGGAAGTAAGGGAACAGCATTTTCAGGTAGTTTAACACTTTAACCCACCATCTATCATTTCTGTGCATGCACAATTCTATTTGCTCTTTTCAAAAAGTAATTCCTTTTGAAGTTATTCTCTATGCTATGATATTCCTCTTTCAATTTACTAAATATATATTTGTGGATTCAGGTGGTTATTATTATGGAAAAATCAAATTTCCTTCTGAGTACCCGTTTAAACCTCCTAGCATTAGGTATTAATGTACTATATATTATGAGGTTCTTGTCAAAAAAAACTATGAATGTTGAATAATACTCTATCATTTTGATTAAGGTTTCTTTTTTTTCTGTGGTGCAGCATGATTACTCCCAATGGACGGTTTGCAACTAATAAAAAGTTATGCCTATCTATGAGTGACTGTGAGATTCTATTTCTCTTCTTGTAACTTGTCTTTTGTTTTTTGTGCGCACTGTATCCTGACATGCATTTTTTTAAAATTTCAGTCCATCCAGAGTCTTGGAATCCAATTTGGTCTGGTTCAAGGTCTGATTTTTCACTTTTTCAATCAACTGCCGGAAAACATCTGTTTTTTCATACTGTATATGTTATTGTCATTTTTTAATATTTTTTATTCTCATTTTTTTAATGTAGCATACTGACGGGACTTTTATCGTTCATGGTGAGTCTTGTACCCTGGTTTACTTACTAAATTTATCTATGGTAAATTACCAAGCTGGTTTTTGTCTTTTTGAATTTTAATGGAATATTTTCTTGTTTCGAATTATAGTGTGAGAATCAATTATCTTTTTTAAACTATATTTAGTTTATTTACTGCCATCAAGATGTGGATTAAAAATTTAGATAACTTTTATTTAAACATAATTTACTCATTTTATTGGTATATATACATAAATTACCAGATCTGGGTTGTGTCGTACGAATTCAGTTCTCTTCTATGCATCATTATTACATCCATTATTTCATAAAAAGGGGGAGTATTTCAAATTTTTTTGGTTGTCTGTTACTGTACTGTACATTCATTTCTTTCTAAATTGAGACATGTTTACTGAGTGCCAACTTCCAGTTCATCATTTTTCTATCATTCCAAATAAAAACGTCAGTTAGTTATGATGCATTTTTTTTACATTACAGTACTATTTGTAGTACATAATTTTCAAAATTATAACTCTTATTACTTGAAGAGTTGCAAAAATATGTGCTCTTATGTTGTCGCATCTTTTATGATCTGCAGATGGATACTGACCGAACAGCAGGCAGCATTACCACCTCAGATAATGAAAAAAGAAGGCTGGCTAAATTGTCTCTTGCATACAATTGCGAAAGGTAAAGATCAAATTCAAAATCAAAACAAAGTTTGATATTTTTAGCCTTAATTTTATAAATTATAAAGAGTTAAGAAGAAAGAAATTATCATCATTTATTATCAGAATGCTATTAATCTATTATATATAATTATATATTATGTAGATCTTACTGTATCATCCAAGGGGTTTTGCACCTCACTATTTTTTTGTTATTTGTGATAGGTTATTAAGAATCATGTTATTAATATGTTACTTGGTATTACAGCAAAAACTGTCCGCAGTTCAAGAAGCTATTTCCAGATTACTTTGAGTTGTACAAGAAACAAAAATCAGCTAATAAGGCACAAGTAACCTGCAACGAACAGGAGGCTTCGAAACAATGTTCAAAAGATGTTGACGGTGGCACTGTTGATTTAACAACACCCAAAGTTGAAGAACAAAAAGGCGTTAACAACAGAATGGTACAGAGGAGACAACCGAGGAGTAAGCAATTGCCATCATGGCTGTTTGTTATCCTGATTTCGATTTTTACTATTGTCATGTCTCTTCCATTTCTCCAAGCTTGATTTATGATGACAAAATTGACGACGATAATCTCTTTGCAAATCACTCCATGTTTTTTTTTTGTAGAAACGTTTGTGAGATAATATGGTTGGCTTGATGTCTGCTTGACAAAATAAATTTAGTTTTTATTTCTGTTTTAGTTGTCTGAATCCCAATCTAAAGTTTGATGAACACACATATTATTCTATTCTATTTAATGTTATTTAAGATTATTTCGTTGTTATTATTAAAATGAATACAGATAAAATTGGAAATGTTTGGTATGTGTGATAATCATTTGAAATTTGAACTGGTGGGAAAATAACCAAACCCTATTTAGCTAAGATCCATAGACAGATGGAAAAATCATATGGTTAGGATTTTACTTTTATTCAATAATACATAAGTATGTTAGGTGAAGTTTTATATATCATCATAATAATAACTCGTAAGTAAGCAAGTCGTACCAAGCATGAATTATAAATTTACAACCATTTATTGTTCATTGGAAAGGTTATTATTCAAATGCAGGCGAGGCAATACTGCAATAGGCATGCAGCCTCTTGAATTAACGTAATATATATATATATAGTAATTATCAGGAACGGCAAGTCCTCACCGCGAGCGCACGTACCGTCGATGCCGTACGTTTCCGATCTCACGACAGAATCATTTCCTCAGTGCCGTCCCATAAAATCAAAAATTCTCTCCACGTAATGACACAAATCCCCTTGGCTAGTGCCATGTTACTCTTAGAGGTAAGGGCGACGCAATACGAAATTTTTTAACACCTTACCGCTTATGTTGGCTACGTACTGCAGAGGAATGTCTGCGCGTTTCTGGTCAATGCGGATGATGGTGTGCTGGCTCGCGCCAAGGGGCTCACACACACAACTCTCTAGTATTCTCTCTTGATAATTCTCAACCCCCTCCCCTGTTGGACCAGGGGAGGTATTTACAGGACATCTTCTTGGGCCTTCTGGGCCAAATGGTCTGTTCGGCCCATAGTCCAGACGGGCCTTAATACCAACAGTACTCCCCCCTTGGTCCGGGGGGTAGGGCTCCATCCGACCCGCTCACCCACCTTTTTTATGACGCTTCGTTACTCGTGCCCCCTCCCTTTTTCTCCATAAATAGCTGTTTGTGGGTTACTCTCCTCATTCTGCAATTCTCTTCCGATGAGCGTCCAAGACCTTTTAGAGGAGTTTGACCGTGAGGTGAAACTCCAGCATGCCACGTGGACAGAGTGTCTGCTGATGCCGGCCGGTATTTTCACACCGTCGCCGTGTCGGAGGTTCAGCGGCTCAACGCTGTCCTGATAGACATCCATCGTCGCCTTGCTCAGCGCGCTCCGTCGGTCCGACGTGTCTGTTGCCTCCGCCACTGCTACTGGCACCGTGACCTCGAGCTTCTGCTACTCTCTGCACAGTGCGCCTTCCGTCGCTCCGGTCGGGGGAACTGGTCGTCGTCGGTGCTCGCGCGGTCGTCGTGGCTCTCGTGGGTCCTCGTCCCTTCCAGCTAACGATTTGCGGCACTTTTTGTCGGGGTCGTCGAAGTCGGGCCGTTAGGCTCGCGTTCGTGTCGGATGCAGGGACCGTTTTCGGGCGAATCTTCGCCCGTTCCCAGGCCTCTGCGGGTGGTGTCTCGCCCATTTCCAGGTCTCTGCGGGTACGTCATTCGGGGATAACTTCCTCCTTGGTATACAATTACCTGAAAAGGAAGTCGTGTGGTGTCCCTCGATTCGCTCCCGTCATCTTTTCTTTAGTGCACGTTTAACTTTCGATGACGTTTTGTAATTTATAACATGTACTTGCTTTTGTTGTAACTTTTGTTGTAACTTTTGTAGCGCCTCCGGGCTTGTAATGAATTTTTTGGACAATTTACATCGAGCATTTCGGCACTTTAATTTACTTCTGGCATTTCGACACATTAATTTTGAACGACTTTCTTTCTTTCGTGTACGTGATGTTGATTATCCCGCGACGCCTGTTGCCGACGTGGCACGGGTCCTACTCGAACTTCGCTCGTCCGTTGACCATCCTTCGAATCCCCCCGACGTTATTCGGCCTTCGGGTGACACCCTTTCGGCCTCGCGGCCTCTTCCCGGGACTGTTCGATTCCGAATCTGGTTTCCCTGTTGGATCGTCGCCCGAGGCAACTCCGGCCGACGCTCTTTCCGCCCGACCGACAGGCTCCTTCGAGTCTTGTCGCCCGATTCCTCGGGTGGCCCGGGAACACCTTGGACGTGTCCTCGGGGCCCCGTCGTTCGTGCCGCGTCCCCTCATTTGCCATGTTTCCGGATGCACTGGGTTGTGGGCCTCACAGTACTTTTATGGGCCGCTCTGTCGGGTCTCCCTGTCTTGGGGCACAGAGGTACTCTCGACGCTTCGTTTTCTGAACCTAAGACTTTTTTCTTTAAATACCACAGCCTTCTCTTCGTTTCCCGCTACTTACTTTCCTTTTTTATCTCCTCTTACACTTCTGCCTCTTAAACTCCTGACGATCACTCTCTCCAGGTCCACTATGGCTGAACCCCGCACTCCTGTTGCATCGCCGGTCAACGAAGTCCAAAATGTCCTCTTCGATATGTTCTCCCCTGTGGTGGATAGCAAGAACCCTCTTTCCAGGGCTGCCTGCGACGATGTGCCTTGAAGCCTTAAGGATGATGTACACCTACAGGATACACCGAAGTACAAGCTCCCCGGGAAGCTTGTCGCCTCGCATCCGCCCCCAAGTTATGTTGCCATTTACATTCCCTACGTCGATACCCGCCTGACTTTGCCACTCTCCACATTCTCCCAAGCGGTCGTCAGTCACTGTTGACTTTCACTCTCTCAGTTTTCGTCGGCCGCTGTGGATCGTATCCTCATATTCGAGATCCTCTACGAGGAGTGCGACATTGTGCCCACCGTCGACCTGTTCCGCTATTGGTTCCATATCCTTTCGATGAGTACCGATCGGAAACGTGTGCCTATCGTCGCCCCGCCCGAGTCCGCCCTCTTCTTGACCGCGCGCACAGGTTGCGCGGTCTCTTCTTCTTCGTGGGCTTGCATTGCCTCGGTCCTGTCGACCCTGCCAATCCCCCTCCTAAGGGGTGGGAGCCGCTTGACACTCTGAAGACTCGCACGACCATCGTCCCCTCTTTCCGCATGAGTGACGACGACCAGAGGGCGAACAACCTTCTCACTGAGATCTCCCGCTGCGGACTTGTGGATCCCAGCCGCCTCAAGCATGGCTGGACTCTTGAAGAGCACCTGGGGCCAGCAGAGGCCCGCTGGGATGAGAAAGTGGAAGTAGTCGTCCCCCCTCCCCGGAAGAAGAAAAGGAGGACGCCCGTTGTCCACTTGGAGGAAACGCCCGTGGTGCACCTGGAGGCTGACAACTCCGGTGAGGCCTGTGACGATGGGACCGAACCACCTCTCCGTAACGCTCGCTCCGAGAGGCGGAAGATAGGAGTGGAGAAATCTCCCGACACCATCATCGAGGTGCTGAAGACGTTTGAGGAGGACGAGAGCTCTGGGCACGGTCTTTCTAACCCTGCCTATGACTTGTGTTAAGTGACTGAATGGCGATGCCGGAAGTCGGAATAAAGAGCGCTCGCCGGAATCCTTGTGAGAGAATGGAGGAATGTGCAAAGAGGGAAGAAATCGAGGGTTTACTGTATCAACGATCAATTGGCTGACCGTTCATACGAAAACAGTTTAGTCGCAATTAGCACTGTAATTAGTGCTTTGATTGTATTCAATTGAATAATTTCAAATACAAAATGTTTAGTTTTATAACCTTTAACTTCTTATCAACTAACTGCTCAACTAACTAGTTTAATTAACTGATTAACTAATCTAATCTAATTGACTAATTACATTGTAATAGTTAGTTGAAGTTAGTCCATTGCTCGGCCCAGTATACGAATTGGCCCAGTATCTTTATTTAAACTTTTGCACCTTGGTCCTCATGTTTCCTTTATTTGCTTTATTCCACCTTTGTAATACTTTATTGTTTAATGAAAACGTCCAGATAATTATACATAAGTCCTCAGATGACGTTATAAGATTTTACAGTGTTTAGTACTGTAATTAGCAGTGTGTTATTACTCTAATTTCTTTAACTTGGAGCCGAAGATGTTGGCCCGCCAGGCGTTCGGCACTGTCTTGGACTTTGCTCTCCTTGCGGGCAAATTTCATGCCGACCCTGCCCCAGTTGATCCTTCCATTTCCATCCCTCAGATCGCGGGGATACTACTGAAGGGTTTCAACTTTCTCCAGCCGTTCCTGCAGGATGACTCTAAGTACATGGACCTATCCGCGCGCGATGTTCGTGCGCTCGACCGAAACCTCTACGTCGACAGTCTTCGCGGTGCCACGCTTGCCTACGTGCGCCCTGCGAAACATTCGGCACCAGATGTCTTTCCGATTCGTTCGTTTCTTCATGTTGGTCCTGAACGAGTGCAGGTCGTCCGGGTCCGTGTCTCCCTTGTAAGAGGGGATCTTTGGGGTCCTCCGGCCAAGAGGGTATTCGCCTTCTAAAAGGTGTTGCGTCAAAGCCTCTTATCCGACCTCGTACACCGTTACGGCCGCGCCGCCCCCTACTCCGCCTCCCGCTCCGTCCGACTCCAACACGTGGCGGTCGGTCGTGAGCTGGAGGACCTGCTCCCGCAGTTTCCGTTGGCTTTCCTGCAGGGTGAAGACCAGCTCGGAGAGCTTTGCGTTCTCGTGCCTGTCGCCTCTCTCGGTGGTGCTCCTTTCTGCCCCTCCTCTCGGTAGGGGTCGGGGACCTTCTCGGCCTCCTCCGTCTGCGCTTCTCCTCCTCTAGGCTCCGCGCCTCCTCCCTGGCCTTGAACGCCTTGACTACGCACTCTTTTTTACACGTTAAGCATGGCTCGGTTTTGTCTGAGTCCTCGTCTAACTTGTTCAGCCAGGCTTTTTTCAGGTCCTCTGGGTTGTCTCCCGCTCGTGGCACCTTTCACTGCAATGCCTCGAGCTTTCTCCTATGTGATACTCACTTTCAATGACCATCCTACCTCCTTCGCCGGCTGCTTTATTCAGTTCACGTTAGGTTCACCACTGATGGTGTGCTGGCTCGCGCCAAGGGGCTCTCACATACACCACTTTCTAGTATTCTCTCTTGATAATTCTCAACCCCCTCCCCTGTTGAACTAGGGGAGGTATTTATAGGACATCTTTTTGGACCTTCTGGGCCTTATGGTCTGTTCGGCCCATGGTCCGTCTGGACAGACCTTGGTACCAACAGTGGAGGTACGGTCGATGGTCTAATCGGACACCTATTGGCAGAAACTTCTGGTGGACGACGGAGGAGGGAGTAGGGAATCAGACTGCCGCACGGAATTCGTGTCGTTCCAAAAACGGGTCATATATATATATATATTGGATTTATTAATTTGATTTTCTTAAAATTATATTAATTTCATTTTAAATTCAGACTTTATTATAAAGTATAAAACCAAACAAATGCATTTAAAATAAAATAAAAATCGTACAATTTGACTGTTTGATTCCATCAAGAATAAACACTTTTTTTTTGTCTTTTTGAATTGGTTGAATCCATTAGCTTATCCAAAGGTTTTGTTCGTAGACGATGAACCCTTGATTTGGAAGTGGTGCACTTGGCGCTTGGGTCTGATTAATATATATTATTACGAATTAAAGGGCAAGGGTGGGCGGTAAATAAACATGTCCGGTCCATCCATTTCAACATCAGGTAATATAACTAGAGCCCACATTGGAAAAAAAAAGTTAGAAAAGATATTTTATTCCTCCTCTCTTTTACTTATTTTCTTTTCCTCTCATTCCAATCTCTCTCTTTTTTTTCCCCCCAAATAAAGAGATTTGTGGTTTCATTCTTGTATTCATTCTTCCATCCTCTCCGGATCTGCGGTCTGCCTCCCATTTTTCCGGTGAGCGATCAATATCGAATCTCTTTATTTTTCTAATTTCCATTCTTTACTGCAGTTTCCGTCGTTCAGACGAGCATTAAATATGTTTTATCTACTTTTTTTTATGGTCTCGGATCGAATCTAATCTATTCTAATCTAATCCGTTTGCTTTTTTCGGGGGGTTCCTGATAGGTTTCTGATGCTCTGATCCAGCCGCCTCGCCGGATTTCGTATTTTGTTTTGGAATGTGAAAACGTTGCGGGTTCCGTCGATTTGACTAGTTGCGGGTAGAAATCGAGGTAGGAGGAGGGAAACGACGGCGGCGGTATCAAGCTCGGTTTTTGTAAGAAAAATACGTGATTTTTCTCTTTTCTGTCTGAACCTCAGAGGGAAGATTCAATTTTGGCAAGCCTTTTCTTCTTCAAGTATCTCTTAGTTCGTTTATTTATCATGGATCGGGTAATTGGTGGAAAGTATAAACTTGGAAAGAAGATTGGCAGTGGATCTTTTGGGGAACTTTTTCTCGGTATGCACCAAACATACCAACCTCATGTAGTTTCTTTGTATAATTACTGTCTGTGACTTTTAAAAAACTACTATATCTGTGATATGATATTTAACATGGATATTATTTGGCGATTCAGGTATTAACATACAGAGTGGTGAGGAAGTTGCCGTCAAGTTGGTATGTTCTTAAACCTATTTGTACAACTTCTGCAGCTTGTCCATGGATCCTTTTGTGCTAATGATGCGCTTGCAGGAACCTGCGCAAACAAAGCATCCACAGCTTCGTTATGAATCAAAACTGTATATGATTCTTCAAGGAGGAAGTAATTGTTAAATTGAATCTACAAGTTTTTTATTGCAATGCTCCTTTTTATTGTAATTGGTCTGATTCTCTGATGTCTTTTTATACGTCTACAGCTGGAATTCCGCATCTTTGGTGGTATGGTGTTGAGGGCGACTTTAATGCCATGGTTATAGATCTTCTTGGACCCAGTTTGGAAGACTTGTTCAATTACTGCAATAGAAAACTGTCACTGAAAACAGTTCTCATGCTTGCTGATCAGTTGGTATGTAAACTTTACGTTCCATTGGTTGACATTTACCCTTTTGATGTGAAAACTTTGATTGTGTATTGGATCTTTTGTATTAAGATTGTTAACCTTGTTGATATTTTCCACAGATTAATCGAGTGGAATATATGCACAACAGAGGCTTTCTTCATCGTGATATAAAACCAGATAATTTTCTTATGGGTTTAGGACGCAAAGCAAGTCAAGTAATAATTCCTTATTATGATTCATTATGTCTTTGTTCCATTCTTTTATTTGTTTTTTAGACTTCTACTACACACAACACATTATTAGCCTCCCTGATTTTGTCTGCAATCACTTGGTTAGATTGTAAAATTGTAAAAACGTCATTTTTTGATAGATCAGCGCCTGGCCCTAACCTCAAGTGGTGATATATTATCTGGGGTTTAATATTTCATCCAGAGGTTTACCCCTCCATGGTTCCATAGTTCCAACTTTTTTATCATTGTTTGCTTGAGTCTTCATGAGGAAGGAATTTGCACTGTACTAAAAATATCTTTTATTTAAATGTGTTCCTTTTCTTTACCCATTATCATCAAACCTAGTAAACCAATATAATCAATTTTAAACTCTTTTAATCAATTAAAATATTTAGTGATGATCTCATTCTCAGTGAATATGTTTTTCAAATATTTTTTTGTTGCAGGTCTATATTATCGACTATGGTCTTGCAAAGCGGTATAAAGACCTACAAACTCATAAGCATATCGCCTATAGGTACTACAGCATTTGTGATGGACAATTCCAATTTTATTTTTGTTTTTAGCAAATAGCTAGTGTTATCTTCTTAATAGCTAGTGTTAACAGCAATGTTTTCATTAGGCGGCCGCATGCCCGCATACCGCATAGTGCGGTTAGATGGCAAGGTCGCATAATGCAGCCTCGAACAATCAGTTAGGAAACTACGTGGCCAAAATGGTCGTATGGCCATATACTTTTGACAAAAAAAAACAGGTTAAGAAAATTATGCCTAATCAAATACCAGATTTTTATTTTAAAAGCCTACCAAACTATATTTCAATAAACCAAACTAGTTATTGGACTCAAGCTTTTACATGCGGCCAGGCGTTCATGCAATGGATCTGGTCACATGAACGCCTAGGGTGCCTAGGCGTCGCATAAATGCGTTCGCCGGAGCTTGCCAAAGCTCGTCGGAAATGTATTCGCTGGAGGTCGCTAGAGGTGGTTGCCGTCTGTCCTAGCCGGTCTCCGGAGGTAGAGGAAATGACCTGAAAAGGAGGTGGGAGGGTGGCTGAAAATTTGGGAAAAAGGAGAAGGGATAAGAAAATGAGAGAAAAATGAGGGGGTTAGGGTTTAAAACTCTATTCCCTCATTTTTATAATAATTAATGGATAAATGGGTTAGGCGGATCCAACCGGATCCGTCTAACCCGCCTAGTGCATGAAGGCAATCGCCTACTTGCGTTAGGTGCGTAGACGCGCCTAGGCGATCACATGAAAAACTTTGGTTGGACTTAGAAAAAGTTCAACAACTATATTAATAATAGCCATCGGAAATTTTTATTCCACATTTGTACTTATTAGTTATTTCTATGTACTTGCTTAATACTTATTCATGTAATTCATATAATTTATTTATTTTTCTTAATTTTTACTTATTTAATATGATTTTTACTGATTTAAAATAAAATAATATAAGGCATGAATGTGTGTGGCTACTGGCTAGAGGTGAGCGGGGACAAGGTGGGGATACCTGACCAAAATATTGATTTTTATTTTATTTTAGATTTATTTTAAACAGTAATGTAATTAAAATACTGAATTAAAAAAAATCAAAATTCTAAAATTATAATCCAAATGTAAATAGTACAAATAGTTAAAAATTAAATAGTCCAAATGTAAATAGATAATAATTAAGTTAATTAACAAAAATTATCGATACTAATCAATCTTCAATTTCGAGAACCCAAAATCAAGACGGTATGAAAATGAGAACCCAAAAGATGATCTTTACCTTGAATGAGTTGAATCCACTGATGGAAGAAATAGAAATAGAGGGAAAATCGATTTAGTGAGGACTGAGGATGTGATTTAGGGTTTAGGGATTTGGAGGAGAAAATAAATTTAGGGATTTGGCATTTGGGGTTTAAAACTTAAAATTAAAAATTTATGGAATATTTAAAATTTAAAATGTAGGGGGTTAAATATAAATTTTTTATGGATATATTTTAAATATAAACTTATGTATTTAATATAATATATTAGGGTTATTTACTTATTTATATGAATTATACTATATAAAATATTATATGAGGTTTAAATGTAATTTACCTCGGGTATGGGTATTATCTCGGGTGGGGATTTCAATCCCCATCCCCGCACCTGGAAATGGCCGGGGATTTCGGCCACGGACGGGGATTTTCCTACTTCTGGTAGGAAAATTCTCCCTGTCCCCGACCGTCCGAGGAATCTCACCCCTATGTGTGTCCAGTATGTGGTTGTATACTTTTAATTGAAAACTTTGGTTAAAAGTGCAGTTTTTAATTTTTAGTGTTTCACATTACTTCACAAAGTGACTTGACAATGTGTTTTTAGTTTTTGTGCTATAGGTGTATTTTCTATGTTTTAAACTTTTAATATTATTATGATAATAAGGCAAAAAAAGTTGACGGTTAGTTTACGATAATAACATAGTAATTGTTATCGATAGTTTTTAAGGTATAATGGTCAATGGTGTATTGTCGATATATTTATGTGAATTAAGTGCCACTTTGCATCTTAAAACGATTTCTATTTTAATATCTTAAGGTTATTTATTTTGTTGGCAGAGAGAACAAAAACTTAACAGGGACAGCTCGGTATGCTAGTGTCAATACTCATCTTGGAATTGGTAGATATTTTATCTTCTCTTAAAACTATTATACATACTTACATATTGATAGTACAGTTTTTAAGTTTCTCTTTAATTTATTTTTACTTTCGAATCCTAAATTAGATTTTTCTTATCAGAACAAAGCAGGAGAGACGATATAGAGTCTCTTGGTTATGTGCTAATGTATTTCTTAAGAGGAAGGTCTGTACCATGTTTTTTCAATTCCAAGTTCAAATTTTTCAGTTTTATTGCACTTTCTCTTATTGTTTTAACAATAAATCATGGTTTATTTGCATCAGTCTTCCATGGCAAGGCTTGAAAGCTGCAAATAAAAAACAGAAATATGATAAAATCAGTGAAAATAAAATGATGACTCCTATAGAGGTACCGTGCTTTTGTTTTTCTTATTGACCTGATCATTCAAAAAATATTAATACATAAAAGTGTTAATACAGGTTTTGTGCAAATCCTATCCTTCTGAATTTGTATCGTACTTCCATTACTGCCGATCTCTGCAGTTTGATGAGAAACCAGATTACTCATACATAAAGAAACTTTTCCGTGATCTCTTTATTCGCGAAGGTAAATGGTTTTTTTATCAGAACACATTTTCTATTGTACATTGATTTGATGTTTTATTCGTGAGGGAAATGATTTGTTTTTAGAGCACATTTTCTATTACACATTGATTTGATGTATGATATATATTCATTTGATTTTGGGTCTGATCATGGTTGCAGGCTATCAATTCGACTATATTTTCGATTGGACCTTGATTAAGTTTCCTCCGAGTAATAGCAATTCCAAAACACACGTATGATGACAATCCTGATTATAAATTTCCTTATTTGTCAGTGTTCCAAGTTTTTCTTTAATGTATTTCAACTTCACTATAGCATAATGGAAGAACAACTGGAGCCATTGGTCCATCTGCAGAAAGAGAAAGGATTACAGGTTTTTTTTGTTTGTTTTTTCAAATTACATACCATTAATATCTTATTTTTTTTCTTGAATTCTTATTTAGTTGGACAAGAAATACGTGATCGTTTGTATGGTGCATTTTCGAGAAAAAATAATAACTCAGGCGTCACAGGACGTCAAGTTGGTGATCACTCGAGGCAGAAAGTATACTAACTCATTTCAAATCATCTTGAAAAAGCATTATTTACTCTATTCAAGTAAGTTTAACATTTTCTTTAATTCTTGTTGCTTTGTTCACAGGTTATTGATATTGAGAGAACCCGTGTTTCATCCACTAGGCATGGAAGCACGTCTAAGAGGGTTGCGGTCTCCAGCACTCGCCCAGGCCCTTCTGCTGATTTTTGTGAACTGCCACCCAATCGTAGTACAAGCCGATTGGTTCCACTCAACAGTAGTGGTAGTAGCAACCGTCCTTCAAGTGCCCGAAGAACTCATCATCAGTCTAGTGCCGAACCCAAGCCATCATCTCTCTCACGCAACAACATAGTAAGTAGTAGAACCTCCCGCGAGGACCTTCCAATTAGAAATTTCGAACAAATGTCTCTTGGTGCTAGCAGGAGGAAGTAAATACTCTCATTGTTTGCTAAAAGCCTAAAACCCTACCGTTCCCCAGTCCTGCCTGCCCATCTGCCTAAATTGCATCCCATTTGTTTCTTTTAATATTATTGTTTTAATGCACTGTTGATATTACACTCATTAAGACGCCAATACTTAGGGCTGCATTCGTTCGATCCTCCAGACATTTTTTTTCATACTCGGAACTATGTTATTTCTCTGTTTTTCTTTTCCATTCTTGACAAGAGCAAACAATTCTGCTCAAAAGTCAAATGGAAAAGAAGAAGAAAAGATTTATCGTTTGGTATTTTTCTTCTACAATGGATTTTAATCTATGTAAAATAAAACACATTTACATGTTTTCTTTCTTCAAACAAATCGATCGTTCTCAAAGAATGAATTAGAATCAAAATGAGAATTTCAATTTCGTTAAGTACTTACTAACTATGAATTTACTTGATGACATATGAAAATATGATAATATTATTAAACGAATTTTCTTCCACTTGGCCTGATTTGTTAGTTTTGGCGATTTTACAAAATAAATCAATTTTCAGATAATAAGCAGTTAAACATTTTAGGAACTTGTAAAAGATTATAAACATTTTAGGAATTTGAGTGTTCAATGGATTTCAATTTTATTTACATGCAATGCAAATACGCATTGTTTGTTTCTTTACACACAGCATCTTTTACAGAAAACTTGATAGAATCAATAGGGGAAGGGATATATTGTGTTCGGGTGCTGCAGTGGGACTGAGATTCAAGTGTTGGATTTTACTGGTTTCGAAAACCAGCGAGCAATCTCTCAATATCAAGATCAGAACTGCAACCAGTATAGAAATTTATATTAGCAGAAGATATATTTTGAAGTAAATAAGGTTTAAGATAAAACCTAAACCTCTCAGCAAATGCAGAATTCTTTCTAGAAATTTTGTTTGTGGGAGTAGATACCAACTGAAACCAAAAGAATGTAAATCAATGCCCATAAATTTGTTTTTTTTACAGCAAAACTATCTTTACAATTACCTGGGCTGCAGTATCAATTCCGATTTCACCAAGAATCTGAAATATTACATTAGAATAAACAAAAGTCAGGTGAATTGTGTCAATTTGAGCACGACACGAAACTTTCAGGGTTCATTAATCAAGTGATATTAATCTAATTTTAGGGTGTTATTATTAATATTTAACTTAAAACAATGTATATTCTTGCCGACCTGATTCGTCAAATTATCGGTTTCGTTCTGAATATCATCGTCATCCAAAACATCATCGATGGTATCTGAAATATTTTCACTCTGCATGACCAAAAAGCAAAAAAATTGACAATACTACGTAAATATTGAAACCCAAAAAATGTTATATTTATGATAATTAATAATTGCTAAGATTCCAAGATTTTGTTTCTATCCACTACCTTAATGTTCATCTGTGCTGACTGTCTCTGAAATTCCATTAAAATCTTCTTTTGCTTTTCAGGCGCCATTGCCTGCAAGAATAATTGGATTTGAAATCAACAGTTGACGATCGGCTTAAAATGCATAACCCAACCTCAAACAAGCTGAATTGCAGTAATTTTAAACCAATAAATAAATGACAGATTCCTTGATGATCCTCAACCAATAAATGAAGGAATTTTAGACATCGATGATAATTTCCATTACTGACGCCGCCAATTCCTTGATAATCAATGATATTATCTTAACATTCCTCATCTTCCATGCTAACACTCAATCATACAGTAAGGGTATTCAAATAAAAATATTGTCTCCAATTACACAATAGTTTCAAAAATAGCTCACCTCATTCATAGCAGTTGTCACCTTATTCGCACCCTCCATAGCAGAAACCACAGAACTGCTTGTAGACATAGTCTGAAATAAATCAAATAAGAATAAAAAAGGATTAAACAAAAACCAGCATGTATTGATTGACAAAGGGTGATCGAGCATATATCTGACTGCACCTGAGTATGAGTTGTCATACCAACAATTTGACCACGAGTTTTCTGTAATTTTGCAATTTGCTGCCTCAATTTCACAAGCTGAAGAGCTAAATTTTTGGTGGCCACCTTTAGAAAAATTAAATCACCAAAATTATGAACCCTAGGGATCATGTATTCACATCACATGCAGGGTGTAAACCTACCTTATTTCCATTTTTTGACGTCCTCTTTATTTCAGCTATAAGTTTTTTCTCCTGTCATCATGTTATGTTCATCAATTTAACAATAATTTTGGATCACAAAACAGCATCACATAAAATCAAATTCAGGATTTTTGAAACCCATGTTTTTTTTACCAATTCCAATTTTCAAAATTGGGTGAACTGTTGATTGGTAAAAAATGCCAAGATTAGTGAATAAAAATCAATCAAACAATTTACAAATAGAATACTTCTGCCTGTAATCCTCCAATATCCCTGTCGACACCTGGAAGAAGAAAAACCCAACATGAATAAAATAGAATCAGTAATATACAGACTACAGAATTAAATAAAGCTCAAAACTTTGAAGAAGAAGAAAATCCAATCACTAATTAGCTGTTATGGAAGAAGAAAAATTACTTCTTGAAGATCTGACCAACCCTCTCTTGCTCTCTCGAATCATTTCTGCCCAGAAGGACAAAGAAAACAAACTTTAAGATGATTCAAATTTTCAACACAACACTGTGAAGTCTGTGATTCTCAAAATTGAATTGCAAAAAACGTCTGCTAGATTGATAAATAAATATACACCTTGAGCAGTTGGTTTCTTCGTGAAAGGATTCAATTTCGACATATCGAATCAACTACGTACGACGTCTAGTCTACACAGAGATGAGAAAAAGAGAGGCGACGGATTGAAGAAAGGAGGAAAAAATATTTAATTTTGGGTTTAGAAAACCAAATGACTCCCCATTCCACACTAGGCTAAATATTTCAATATATTTGCTTCAAAAAAAAAAAAAAAAAATTCAATATTGAATTGCGTCGAACACCCTAACTATTTTAAAAATAGTATTTACGACGCTTCTCTATTTTTGTCTAAGACCCCTTATGTTTAGAATAAAATACCACATTTTCAACTCGACGTGCCATAATCAACTCACAAATTATCCAAAGCATCCATCGTGCTATTATTTATTCCTCGACGATCCGGAAGTCCGGAAATCCGGATGTCCGGAACTAGTCAAATATAATAATTTAATATCAAAATGTATACAAGTAAGTAAAAGAGTAGAAAACTTAAAACTGAAAAACACTAAACAGAAATTGTGTGTTCTTCATAACAATTAACAAAAAGTAGAGAAATTCTTCAAAAAAATTGGTGGTATCATCGGAGGTTGGCCGGCCATCAAGCTTTATTAAGACAGACAGACACAACGAGTAGCTGCAATGGAATCAATCAAATCATTAAACAAAGGCTCCAACTTCATAAAACGAAACAAATTCTTTCGATCTAACCTTTTGAATTACTCCCACTGTGAGAATCATCTTCGGATATTAGACTTTTTAGCGTCGTACCTGAAATATTAAAATGAAATTAATCGATGCAGCAGTGTTTTTTTTAAATGTTTTCTAACTTTGGGTAAAAGGAAACAAACCAATTGAATTCAATGCTGATGGAAAATGGAAAAACATATTATACAAGTGCACTACCATATCTGATAGAATGCCAGTATGATGCCAAATTAAAGATGGGTCTAGTCTAGTTAGTAGATTTTGCATTTATGCATTACTAAATTTATTTTAACAGTTAATCAATGTTATCGATTTTAAAGAGTTACCTGAAGGAGCAGCACCAGCATGACGACTGTCTACCGAAGATGAATTTGATGGGCCACGAGGAGAAGAATGGCTCTTTCTACCAAACTTGAGCAGTTTTTTAAAACCTTTAACATGAGTGTTTCCAGTTGTTTCTGGTTCCACAGAAATTGACTGATCATAACTAGACACCTCAGTTTGGGGGACGTCTTCAAAATCTGACATAATAACCTCAGAAATTTTAACCTGTGATTTTTCACAGTAGCTAGCAATGCTACCACAGTCCTCAATGGGCGAAACTTGGGCATGTGGGACTTCGGCTTCATATTGCTTTTCACCAGAAACTTTGGAGCATGCCATTTGGGATTCATCTTTAGCACAATCTATAGTTATCTGAATAGAGAAACAATTCAAGTAAATAAATTTTGATTTGCTAAAAAGTGTTTCTTAAAAATCAATAATACCTCACAAGTCGGCTTCTTATCAGATGGAATTTCATTTGCAACTTTCGCAACCACATCTGTATTGATGGTCAAAGGAGCATGAATTTGCAACTCAGTCTTATGACCACTATAACTTTCTGATGAAGCAAAAACTGGAAATGGGAGCTTCTCTTGTTCCTCTGTCGCAACTGTTTTCGCAATAATAGGAGTGCCATCTTCATTGCCACAATGTTCTTTAACAGTATCCTTTGTTTTGAGTTTTTCAGAGGCCATGGTTATTTTGTCTCCATTTCCTTTCTTTGCTGATGACAACCTTTCTATGGCAGTAGATTTCCTCACTTTAAGTTCAGGAAGGGTTGCAGACTTCGATTTGTCCTGGTTTATGATGGGAGAATTTTTCTTGATTTTAGTGTCGAAATTTTTCGGCCTGGTCACTACTTGATTACTGCTTGCAGATTTTACTGAAGAGACATGATGGACAACTCCATTCGAATGATCAGAGAGTCGTCTGAGTCTAGAGACTGGTTTTTTCTCAGACATGAGAGAATTATCTTCTTTTTTCGTGTCAGGCAATGATGACACCGATCTGCTGCTGCCATGAAGTTTGCTGTTGGTTTTTGTGATCTTCTGAGAATCATGAGACACAACAGAACCTCTTAAGGGAAATTTATGGAAAGTTGAAAAGGATTTAGGTGCCGAATCACTAAACTTTGATGAATTGAACAATCGTGCTCGATTTGGTGGGATTGACAAAGGCTGAGCAGTAGTAGAACTTCCCCTAGCTGCAATCCGTTTCTGCCTCTCTCTTTTCAGAGCTTCCAACCGTTTAACCTCTTGCTCTTCCTGGAATAATATTGTTTTCAAACATAAAATCAGCATGATTCTAAACAAAACATGCATATTATATTAGTTTAAAAAGAGAAATAGACAGAAAGGATTTAAAAAACCTTTAGTTTCTTTTCTTTCTGAAGATCAGCTTTATAGGCACGCAGTTTGTCAGCACGGGCACGTGCTTCAGCTTGGAGATTTATCTGTTTCTGTTTTCCCCATTTTAAAGGCTCAGTTTTTCTTGGGTTCATTCTATCCCGTGAAATTCTTGTCTTTTTTACCTTTTCTGACTTCTTTTGGTTTTGTTTGGCACTATCTGGTAAAATTTTACCAACAACTTCAGCTTCCAAATCGTTATCTATAGTAGCAGGATCATAAGCAACAGAACCATACTTTGCTTCACGTGCTGGTATTAGGCTTATATCATCTGGTTCATAGTTGACTTGGTTTCTTCTATGAATGAAAGAATCTTCAGTATCAAAATCGATGCTTGCTCTGCTATCCCTTGTACCTCGTGTTACTTGTGTGTCGCAAACTATGAAGGATGATTCATCAGTAATATCAGGCAGCTTAGACCTACTTCCTTGTCTGTACTGATGACCAACAGCTTCCGTCTCGTAAATTTTTTCATCCAATCTATTTTCCTTCGACATTCTCCTTTCATTTGAATAGCTTAAATAATTGTCTTCCGTGTTTTTCCGTAAATCACCAGACTCTAGACCAGCAGAAAACATTTTATCCAAATTAATATTATTGGTTTGTCTTCTTACATGAGATGTTTTTTCAATAGAGAACTTGCCAGGATATAAAGAATCATCACAATCATCATCATCATTTCTAAGCAAGAAATTTTGAAATGCATCCCAATTATCATCATCATCCAATTTATTCTTTTTTCTTTCTGAAGTATCTTCAGACAAGCCCTTGGATTCATTTTCAGAAAGAGAATTTGATTCAGACTTACTTCCACATCTCTTTGATTTTATGAAATTTATATTTCGAATCACAACTGTGTCGGGTTTCTTCTTTTTACTCGGTCTTCTTGAATTATGGTCTTCAGAGACATCTTCATCATCAATTTCATCGGGTGATTTTAAATTGAGATTATCACCAGGAGAAAACAAACCATCCATATTCATGAAAGGTGTTTCTTCTTCAAACTCGATTTCAAGCCATTCACCGGTATTATATTTTTCCCCACACAGCTCCAAATACTTTACACAGGCCGTCCTATTGATTAAAACATTAAAATCAATGAAATAAATAAAGCTGAAAAGTTTAAAATAAAATAGAAGGCAAAAGGTAGATATGTTACAGTAAACGTTTGGCTCCAAAACATCTCCCAAAAGATATTAAATCAGACATGTTATCTTTATCGAAACCAGAAACTGAAGCTCGAGCAAAAGCCATTTTCTGTTTCTTCTGCAGTATACCCTTTCGACTCTCAAGTGTTTTAAGAAGTCGAACCCTGTGTTTTGAATGATGTAATATTAAGGAGATTGAACAGTTAACGATTATGGCTCAAAAATAGCAAATAACTCATTGGAATAAGTGAATAACTAGATATATATGGACTGATATTTCATATTTCAAAGAATATATATACTATATACCTTGGATTCTCCAACCCTAATCCAAAATTCTCCAACGTGAGTCCACTTGATTCAGAATGACGATCCTCGTGCTGCAAATGATTTTTTGTTTGTTTGTAAAAAGTCAATTTCATTCTTGCAACCATAAGAGTACAACATATAACTTGAAAAAAATAGCAAATAATATCACTTTTTCTTTGTTTTTCAAAGCTCAAATGTTAGATAAGTTTTATATATAAGGACAGAGACTTAGAAGGAAGCTAAATTGCATTAAACCTTGTATATGATGATTACCTTTTCAGCAACGCCATTAGATTTAGTATGCTTACTTCCTGTAAAGACATCGTAGATTTCCCACATTAACAACAAAGGAAGAGCATTAATAATTGCTTTAAAAAAAACATTAATGATTGAAAAAATAAAACAACAATGCAACTAATTCAAAGTTGAAAGATTTGCAACCAAGTTTCTGCAGACTTGATCAGATTTTCTTTTCAAGTTAAAACAAGTTTGTTAAATAATAAGTATTGACATCTGATACTAGATTGCTATATCTTACATAGATGATAGTTAGAATTGATAGTTATCTCCTCTTATATAGAATAGGAGAATCAAAAAACTAATATCTCTGGGTGACACAGTAGACTTGGTAAGATCACACATTCTATAAATTTCAGAGAGAATGCTGAGGATGTTTCTAATAATGTATCCATATCTATATTTGCAAAATCAAGAAATAACAGAGAAACCTACTGCCAGATCCTATCTATAATTAGGATAAAATGTTTGGCATTGTCTTGTCACATTTTAATGGAAAAAAGATTGTATTAATGACATACCTTGATTGGATTCCGACGAATTTGATGATTCCACGATCTGTGAAAGACAAACAAAAATCATTGTTAATGGTTACCGAGGATATTTAAGATTTGTTAAAATGATCAAAGTTCTTACATGTTTTTTTTGACGAAGTTTGAATTTGATTGATTCATCAATTTGTTTGATTTCACATTCAATGTTTATCACACGTTCTAGTATCTCAGGTGAGTTGACGAATGAAGCAAACCTAGTAGAACATGAGAAAACGGTTGTTCATTGATCTTTCGATTTCAGTTACACCGATAAATATGCAAGTGTGTTAAGGAAATCAAATTAAATAAAGGAGGGAAAAACCCAAATACTAGCAATGACAAACCTTTGAACAGTGTTTTTGGTGAACCATAATGTACTATCAACGTGTTCTGGAGGTGGCTGAAGAACGATGGAATAGCCTCCCTTTGAAACCAAATACTTGAGCATTTTGAGATGGGCCATGAAAGGTTCTAGCATTCCAGAGGTAACTTTCTCCTCCTCTCCATCCAATGCAAGCAACATCAATTCACACCTGTGGAAATGTTTGAAAGAAAGCTTCGGCTAGAGGAACCAAGGTTTAACAAAAATTGAAAGGGAAAAAAGTTAAATAAACAAAAAAGGGGTGGATTGAACCTTGTTCTGGTAGGAGTGAGACGAAACTGTAAAGCTTCGAGCTTGGTACTCGGTTTCATGGTGGATATTAGAGAGTGTTAGATATTTGAATCGTCGGGTAATGAGGCCTGTTGATGGATTCCAAACGATGGTTCCACAGATCACTGTATCTTTTCAGAAAAATACGACGGGACTGTTGTGTAGACGGAGACGGCAAAGGAGGAAAGTAGTTAGGATTCCGACGATAAATTAGAATAAAGACAAGTATTAAAAATATTACTTTTAAAAAAAAACAGAACAAGATAGTATGTCTGTAAAAGTGAGAAGATCGACCACCGCTGTCTACTGGATTCCATTGACATTAATGTATTTATATTTAATTTTGATTTGACTTTTAATTGGATTTAGAAAAAATCCATAATCAATTACTAATCATGATCTAATAATCGTCATTCAGATGAATCATTTTGGAATTCAGTTCAAATTAATTATCTGATAATCAGAAAAGATTCATAAGAAAACCTTTTCGGTAGAAACTATTTGAAAATCACATCTGAATTGTATAACGACATAATGTAGTACAAGTGCATTTCACATGATAAATGTATTTAGAATAAAAAATATCATTTCAATAGAGAAAATATCAAATGAAGTTGAAATAATTAACATTAGAAAAAATTTAAACATTTGAAATAATTAATACCGTAACATATAAATAGTTTTATTTTTGTTTACAATTATATCATCATGTTCAAAAATTTTGACGTCTTATACATAGATATATGATTTTTTGATTAGTGTAAATTACAAATAATTTTCTAATAAAGTTATAATATTCTTTTTAACTTTAAATGTTAAATTTTTCAATTGTTAAAATTTGAAGTCTCAAAATTTCAAATTAGATAAATAAATAAATTTAAATTATATTAAATGATAATAATTTAAAATAAAAGAACATTTAAATTATGTTAAATGAAATATTTAAAATAAAATATAATTAGATTTGTAACTTAATTTTCAATAAGTTTTATTTTTTATTTGATCACTAAGGTATATATCATTGTTTATTTTTATAAAAAATGACGTGAAAGAGAATGAAAATAATTTAAATTCAAATGTTCAATACAATTTAAATTCAGTATTTAAAAATACCGAATGTCTTAAAAATCGATGACGAGTCGACGATAACTTTAATCATTTTCGAATTTTCTAAATCACTGATTCATCATTGAAGAATAAATGAACGGTTGATTTTTAAAATACCTCAAATGAAGAGAATATTAAAAAGACATTAAAAATAAAGAACATTTCTCGTATTAGTGGGATAATATCATAGTATCTAATATATGTTTTATAAGTATTGAAACCAAGATAAGTTATAACTCATTTTAGAAATTAAAATCTATGATTTAATAAAGATTTTCAGAAATGGAATTTGAAAATAATTATAACACACCTATCCTTAAAACATCCGAATATGATCTTTTAAGAATATACAAGAAAAATTAATAAATATTATAAACCCTGACCTTCAAAAAAGAAGATCCGACTAGAAAATACCTGATTTTGAATGCAAGCTTAGTTTGAAACTAGATAGCAAGTAGTAGAAGAAGAAGAAGAAGAAGAAGATGAAGAAGAAGAAGAAGAGGAAGAGGAAGAAGAAGAAGAGGAAGAGGAAGAGAGAATTTCCCCTGTAGATCGAGATCTCTCTCGATCGCTCTTAAATAATGTGGAAATATTATGATAGCCACCACAATTGTATGTGGCTATGCTTAATTTGACATTGAATTGACTTTGAACCTTTCGAAATAAGTTATTTTAGGAAGCTTATGGAAGAAAAAGAAAAACCTAAATTTGGATTTGTTTGAACGACATCCTTCCAAATATTAATTACATTATGTCTCCATAAGATAAATTAACTCAAGTTTGTCAAACATAAACGAGTTGAATTTGATTTTTTCTGAAGTTTTTTTAATAAATGAGCGGAACGACACAGAGGTTATAAATTAACTTAGACTCATCAAACATGTTGAGATATTTTTTTTTAACGAGTCGAGCTCGAGCACCCTTATGCTGATAGGATCAGGAATAGATCTAACAGATTTAGGGAAGAACAACAATGAAATAGTACCCTATCTTGAAGTTATATTAAAACCTTGAAATATATTGTTTAGAAAAACATCATTACATGTTAAAACTGTTTATGAATTTAAGATATATTGTAAGTTAAATAATAGTTGAAATGAATGAGATATATAAATATGAAGTAGGGATGCCGGATGCCTCTATTTGTAATTTGGTAATTAACTTTGGAAGAGCATCTATATCTTTGTGATCTAGTTCTTTCTGTTTATTCTTTTGTCCTTTACACACAATTTCAAGGGTCCCGACAAATTCACATAGAGTAGAATATCTGTGTACTTTGGACTTTACTAAATCATTCTAACCCTTCACTACGTTGGGTGTTTTGCATTCCTGCGAAGAAATAATCAATCATATATATCGAACACCATTTATATATAGCGTAGTTCAAACATAGTATGAAGTCAAGAATTATCTGTAATTCTATTATCCTGTATCCAAGAAACTCAATTCCTGAAATTCCATTACTGAATCTGAACAATGTAGAATGTTATGAAATCTTTCCATTTGCTCCTTGTTCCTATACACAGACCCAACCTTATCACATATTTTATAAGTAATGTGCCATATGCAATGTCTATGGAAGGTATCTAGAAGTTCAGTTGTCAAAGCAACATTCATCGTGGGGTCTTGATCAGTTATGATTGTTTGTGGTGTTTTGGACATGCATTTTTTTAATTCTGCAAATAGCCATATGAATGAATCAGACACTTCGTTGGCAAGAATTGCAGATGCAAATAATATAGAGTTATGATGATTATTGACTCCACAGAACATGCCAAATATCAATTTGTACCTATTTGTGTTGTACGTAGTGTTGAAAGTGAATGTAGTTTCATACTTCTTGTAATCTTGAATACAAGTTGAATCACTCCAAAATAAATGTTTTAATGCACTTGAGAAGTGGAGGTTAAATTAAACATGTAATATTTTTAAATAAAAAGTGAATATTATATTTACCATTATCATCCATGACATAAGAAAAATAGAATTGTGGATCATCGATCTTTATTGATTTAAATTTTTCTAACATAACATCGTGAATCTTTAAATTTCTCAAGTCATCTCTTCTCATATTGTAGTAGTCGCTTTTAGTAAAAGAATAATTTTCTAAACCTCCGTCTTGCATTGCGACATACGAGTACTGTTGGCTTGGATTAATGTTAGTAGTTTCCATGTCATGATGAATATTTTTTGTGTGTGGTTTTATTTTCCTAGAGGGAGAGAAGAAGAAAAACAAGCTAACAACGAGGGGGGGAAATGTGATAAAGAGAAATCGTGAGAGAGTAAAAGATGAAAGATGTGAGAGAGAGAAGGAAAAAAGTATATATCCAACACCGGACAGAGAGAAGACGGAGGGAAAAAAAAACAGATTCCGACGAGAGAAGACAGAAGGAGAGAAAAAAAATGTGTATCTGACATTGGAAATCTGACACTGTACACAGGAGGAGAGAGAGAAAAAATCAAAAACTGACATCTACGTATAAATATGGGAAGGAGAGAGGAAATTTCTTTCTTTCTTCTGACCTAGTTATTAGGTGAGAGAGTAAGAGTGAATAAATAAAATAAATTTAATACAAAAAAGTACAAAAGGAGAGAGAAGTGGAAACCAGTTGCAACAGGTTAAAAAAAGAAGGGTCAGGATCAATCAGAAAGAAATGAAAGGTTGAGATGAGGTTCTCATGTGAGAACCCTTCTGATTTTTTTTTTGTAAAATATAAAGGATATTTCTCGTATTAGAGGGATAATTAGTATTTAATATATGTTTTATAAGTATTGAAATCAAGATAAGTTATAACTCATCTTAGCAATTAATTAAAATTTATGATTTAATAAAGATATTCAGAAATGGAATCTGAAAATAATTATAACACATCTATCCTTAATTAAAACATTTGAATCTGATCTTTTAAGAATATACAAGAAAAATTAATAAATATTATAAACCCTAACTTTCAAAAAAGAAGATATCCGGCTAGAAAATACCTGATTTTGAATGCACGCTTAGTTTGAAACTAGATAGCAAGTTGATTAATTTTCCGTCATTGGGCAAAATCAAAGGTTTTGATCAAAGGTTCTTGGTAAGAAGAAGAAGTAGTAGTAGTAGTAGTAGTAGAAGAAGAAGATAGGATTTTCCCTTTAAATCATCGTTCTTAAATAATGTGAATATTATGATGCATGATAGCCACCACAATTGTATCGCTCTTAAATAATGCTCGATCGCTCTTAAATTTCGATTTGTTTCAATGATATACTTCCAAATATTAATTACATTATGTCTCCACAAGATAAATTAACTCAAGTTTGTCAAACATAAACGAGTTGAATTCGATTTTTTCTGAAGTTGTTTAATAAATGAGCGGAAAGATACAGAGGTTAATTATAAATTAACTTAGATTCATCAAACATGTTGAGATACTTTTTTTTAACGAGTCGAGCTCGAACATCCTTAATTAGGCTGATAGGATCAGGTGAATAGATCTAAAAGATTTAGGGAAGAACAACAATGAAATAGTACCTTATGTTGAAGTTATGCTAAAACCTTGAAATATATTGTTTAGAAAAATATCATTACATGTTAAAACTGTTCATAAATTTAAGATATATTAATTGTAGGTTAAATAACAGTTAAAGATCCAAGTTCAAGTGCTAAGATAAATTGTATCTAGAAAATATTGAAATTAACTATCAATTAACTAATATGTTATTGTTTTAGAAATGTAAATGCAGGTAAGTAAATTTAGAGTTCTTATAAATTGGTTTATATATATATTGTTTGCAGATGTGAATTGAAGACGATGCATGAATTGGTAGTAGCAGCAGTAGAAAATTAGATTACAACAAGAGATTCAGAAAAAACAACAGTGACAGTGATGAGAAGATGAATGTGATGTAAAGATCTGAGTATGATTCAATGGAAAAGAAGATTGAGATGATTCCACTTTGAGAAAATTGTAGAGAGATTCATTTGAATTGATTATGAAGAAATTGTTGATCGTACGTAAATGTGTTTAAGGGTTGCTTTTATGATTTGGTTTTGAATATAATTGTATTTGTTGAGGGTCAATTGTGTATTCAGGTTGAGTGATTTGAAGATGGTGAATGGATAAATTATGATGTAATTTAATATTACAAGTGTCGTTACACTACAGGAAAACATGTCAAAAACGACGGAAATAAAGTAATTAATTACAAGTGATGATAATTAAGTTTGAAAGAGGAATAAAATCCGCGTCTGCACCAACGGTCAAGTGATTAGCTCCTGAGGTGTGTCTTGAAGTGAGCTTGAACTTTCTCTAATATCAATTTGGTCTCTATCATAGGTTCGGCCTATATCCTTTGAAAAAACAAGGTAACCACGATGAATTGAAAAATAGCAAAAATGAGTTCGTGTTGAATACAGTTGTTATTGTATTAATTAAAACTAGGGACAATGTAAATAAATAGATAGGCTGAAACTGTTTAAATCATACGGGTCGAGAGTTGAGTTTCCAAATTTCAAAATTGAAAATAATGGGGGAGACGACGGTGTTCACACCTTGTTTGGAAGCCATGGAAAATGTGAGGAATAACGACGGGAGCATACTCTCCAAGCCTTTTCTTGATATGTGCAGAAACATCCTTCCTGTTCTTGGTACATATATTATTCCATCGACTTAATTAATTGCTAATTTGGTTTATATATATTCACTTATTTATAAATTCCTTCATTAATTCGATATAATAATTATTTGTCGAGTTAGATAAATTTGGGACTGCCATGGGTGTTGTAAAGATAGATATCAACGGTAATATAACGGTAAGAAATCAAAATATATATGCATATATATATACATGTTTAATCATACATATATGCATAAATGTTTTAGAGGTTGGAGAAGAAATACGATTCCGATCATTCTAAATATCATCTTCTTTACTCGATCGTCGAAGAGGAAGTCGAAAGTAAAACAACAAAGCGTTCTTCGAGCAATACCAATGGACTTTTATGGCTCACTAGGTATAATTCAATTATCTATTAGTTTTCGAGATTTGAGTCATTTGATTTTCAACTATTTTTTCAGAGCCATGGACTATCTGATTGAGCTTTTTGGCAATCTGGTCGAGCACCCTGACTGGAGTATGTCACATGTGTGCACCCATTCCTATGCGAAGACTTTGAAACAATGGCATGGTTTTCTTGCAAGCTCTAGCTTCACAGTATGTGAATTTATCATTCTATCTTATTTGACTGAATGTTCAATGAATGAGTGAGTTAATCGAGTTTTTTTGTAGATTGCAATGAAACTCGCTCCAGATAGGAAGAAATTCATGCAAGTTATTGGAGGAGAATCAGAAAAATTAATCGCAGACATTCAAGCATTCCACGCACTTTTTTCTCCTTTTCTTCAAGAGAATCACAAAGTTTTGGTATTATTTAATTTCAGAATATTGAATCCTGACCATTGATTTGTTTGATTAATTAATTAATTATGTTTCAAGATTGATAAAAAAAATGTATTCTCGTGTTAATTCATTTACGTGAAAATAGTTTTCAAAATTAGACTTAATTTTTTTGCAGGTAAATTATGGTGTTGATAACTTGAAAGCATCATGATTGCCGTGATCGAAGAACATCTTAGTATTGTAGAGGTTCCGGTTATATATCCGGCCTCCTTTCAAAATTTCTTTTCATTAATACACCTTCAATTTTTTTTGATAAATTATACAGGTGTGTCAAATGCATTAATACAACGTAATACGATAACGAATGCAATTTAAAGATAATGTAATATACAACGTACAACTCGTTGTATATAGTTTAATTGTTAATGATTAATGAATAATGTATTTTATGGCAGCGGTACATTTTGGGACATGGAAGAAGGGGTGATATTTCCCCTCTCCGTACCCGACCATTTCCGGGTACGGGGATAGGGATTGAAATCCCCGCTCCAGACAATACCCGTACCTGGTTAAATTGTATTTAAACCTTATTTAATATTTTATATAATTTAATTTATATAAATAATCTTATATAATATATTAAATACATAAGTTTATATTTAAAATATATCTATAAAAATATTATATTCACCTTCCATAAGTTTATATTTAAAATATATCTATAAAAATTATATTTAACCTCTTACATTTTAATTTTAAGTTTTAAATCCCAAAGTTGAAATGTCAAATTCCTAAATTTATTTTTCTCTCTAAACTCTAAATCACACCTTCACTAAATCAATTTTAATTTATTATTTTAATTACATTAATAATATTATTGTTTAAAATAAATAAAAAAATATATATTTTAGTCGGGAATTCCCGTCACCGGTCATTGGTCGGGGACGATTTTTGAGTTCCGGTATTTTCCCATGATTAGGTATGGGGACCGGAAACGTAATCCTCGCTTGACACACCTGAAACCATCTCAAATTATATAAGTGAATAAAAATTCTTATAAAACTCAAATAAGTAATTTAATGTTTAAGTAAAAATAAGTAATTTAATGTTTAAGAACCAAAATGAACTTATAATAAAAGAACAATCTTCAAAAAGAAATCCATC
Organism: Zostera marina; assembly: GCA_001185155.1. NCBI lineage: Eukaryota > Viridiplantae > Streptophyta > Magnoliopsida > Alismatales > Zosteraceae > Zostera > Zostera marina. The sequence goes on along the minus strand of LFYR01000244.1, from coordinate 406,694 downwards.
TAAAAACAATAAACATCTCCTCTAATTAATAATTAAGCTGCTTAAATGATTAAAATCTAAATTAAATGACTAAGCTGCTTAATTCTAATAAGCTCTTCTCATTACCAAACGTCCAAACCAACTCCATTCTCGAATTCAGGTAAAGCTCTTGTTATTTTCTACATCCATCGTTAATATAGTTGAGCAGTTCGCATCCCTTGGTGGACGCCGGAGTTTTCACATCTTTGGCAACATTGGCGTTCATTCCCCGGAGTTCGACCACTTTTTTATGGTTGTTTGAGTGTCTTGACTCCTCAAAGGTGGGGCTCGCCGATGGCCGGTACTCGGGGAAAAGACGTCCAGATTTGTAACGAACACCACAGGCGTTGCAGAGAGTCTTGGGACCCATCGGACCGGCTCTCCATTGCGGCGTAACAACTGCCCGGCAATGCGAGCAATTTCGTATTGTTTCTTCATCCTTTTGACAGGGAACCAAATGTGGTTGACTGCTTGGAGTTGGAGGAAGATTGATTTCAACACTCGTCGAGGATGGGTGGACCGTTTTCAGCTTCTTCGATTGCCTCTCTTCCGTGATGTCACATTCCAAAGCAGGGATCAGAAAATCCACCGGTCTTTTGTTCAGAGGATGTTTTGGGATAAATTTGCGCCGCTTAGTGCGTGGTGCCCGACCTCGGTTGGTTAATGTGGTGAAAATGCCGCTTGAATTAGAGATGATGATGGGGGCTTTACTTCCAGTGTTCATACTAGAGCTCGACGACGACGACGGTGACACACTGGGCAATGCGGGAGGAGGCAGCGGAGGGCCGTTCTCAACCACAATGCAGTTATCCTTGTCCCTGTCCTTGTCGTCATCGATCAACCTTTGCTGATTGCTGATCGATTGATGAGCAGGAATTGAACTTGGGTTCGGCAACTGAGATATCTGTTTTCCATCATCTGCAGAAGCTTTACCACTATAGTAATCGGCAGACTTCATCATAATGCCGACTTCTAGTGGAGCACAACATTGATCTATGAAATTGGACAGCCATTCGAGCCCAGGTCCGTTCAAATCGTCGCACTGGGGAAGAAAACACGAATTTCATTCATGAAAAAACAACGAAACGCCAGTTTCTTCACTCTCTTCCATTCTAGAAAAGAAAGAAAAAAAAGCGTGTGAAGGAGCCAACGTCGGTTTACCTGACGAAAACTGTTTTCCAAGGGGGGGATTTCGAGGGTGTGAGGGTCGATGTCCACAGTAGGTAAAACAGTAGAGTTAACTTGTATTTCATCAATCTTGGGCGCAGTGTGGTGGTCGAAAAGAAAGGGTTCCGATTCTATCTCAGCGGCGGTGAAATCCAGCAAATCATCGATCAAGTCGTAATTAAGCATGTCATTCACCTCGTCCATAACATTGGGGTTCCCCAATTGTTCCGGTTCTTGTTCAGGCCCTCGTCCTGCTCCGCCATAGATTTGTTGTTCTAGTGGTGGCATTCCCAACATGTGTCGCTCTCGCGTCCTGAAGATCCCTGCTCCGGCGCTGCTTCCTTGGGCTCCTCCAATTTGTTGCGTAAAAAGATTACTGCAAAAACACAATGGGTCATAAGATGAGAAGACAAAATAGGTCATGATACTTGGAAATCGATTCTTTAATCAAAGAGTTTGTGAATGATACAGGCAATTTCGAAAGCAGATAACCAAAGAGAGAAATAACCTGTGAGCCATGATCGAAATTTCTTTGCTTCTCGAAACTCAAGTAAAAACACAAAACGCCCATATCATCGAGCAGGTTGCGGGTGTCCAACAGAAACTGATGGCTCTAGAAAAACGATGGTCCGAAGAAGAGGCAGTAACCAATAAAAAGAAAAGCAAACAAGAAAAAAAAATGGAGGGTTCGGAGCCACAGCAGGATGGATAATTGACGGAGAATAAAAGGAATCTTATGGAATGAATTAGTGGAATTAGAGAGAGTTAAGAGCTTATGGAATGGATATTTCTACCTAAGAAGAAGAAGAAAGGTAAACATGGTATTTCCGGTAGGTGAGAGCTCCATGAGCTTCATTGTTATTGCTAGCTGTCTTCATGGATTCCATACTGTCGTGATGTTGAAGTCTACTACTACTACTACTCCATTTCAACTCTCTCTTCATGTGTATCCGTGGATATGTGTTGTGTTCTCTCATGTGCGCACATATGCAGCACTGGTCCCATTTCCAACATTCACCGTCATGCTCTGCCTCACTGCCTTCATTTTGTTTTTTTTTTAAACAAATTTTTACCCCTTTATCGTGGGCGCCGGCCGGGCGGAGGAGTAAGAGTGTGGGACGAAGGTGCTTCGTTTTTATTTTATTTTTGCCTTTATTTTTTTATTTTTTTACAGACGTGAGTTGCACTCCACGCATAACTTGATAAGTTTCTTCGATTCTACTCATTATTACTCTTCTACCATTTCTAGCCACCTTTGGCTTTGGTACCTTTTTAAGTAATTAGGTGAAAATTAGATGAAAATCACGACTTTAATTGTAATTATAATCAGTTAAGTTACATTTTTTTATTTGAACTCCTAAAAATATACAATACATTATACATCAATCGATATCAAAATAAAAATAAAAATAAACAGTTGGTTGGAAGAATTGGGATCCAAATAGTCAAAAATTAGGTATTTGATTATGATGTTAAAGTTAAAAGAGTTGGTTAGTCGTCAATCATGTCGATATTACACTCCAAAGATAGATATTACTTATTAGACTATAGATTTGCTTGCGCTCTGGCCCACCTAGGCTCTGGATTTTTAAAATAAAAAATCACCTCAATTATTCAAATATCTAATTTTAAATTAGAATTTAGATATCCGAAAAATATCTAATTTTAAAAATTTCGGATTCGGATATTCAGATAAATATAAATTGACTTATGAATATTTAGATTTTAAGGTAATTAATTGATTATTAATTATTATAATTTATTTTAAGATTTTTATAAAAAAAATGTGATTCGAATTTTTATATCCAAATTTTTTTTCAATCAGATTCTGAATCTGACCTCAGGCTTACGATACATTTACAAAGATAAGATGGAAATTGATTTTTTGAATCTAAAAAAATATTATTTATTATGATCCAACCGAGTTAATCTTTTAAAATATCTAATTAATAAGACGTGTAAGTATGTAACATGCATGATTTTGTCTTCCCATTACTTTCTAATATCTACGTATTTGAATATTTGACGTTCAAAATCAAAATCAAAATGCGAATCCGATCGATGATCGTAGGACGTAGATTACGAGAATGGATCAGAAACAGTCCAAGTATATGATCGATCGATCGATCGATCGATATGTAGTCAATGAGCAAAATAAATAGCAAAAGCACGTGGATTCACATGAACATGGTGGAAGATCTAATTAGTTTGTATTTATTTAGTCATATTCCCCCGTCAACCCCATAAACAATAATGGGGTTGAAAAGAGTGATAATACTGGTAGTAGTGGTAAGGAACATCAATACCACAATCAAGGAGAGGCACGACGATCGACCACATACACGCAAATGCATAATTTAACATGCAGCACGCATCTGATGTAAATATAGGATATATGTGGTTGGTTACTTCTCCGACCGTCGGAGAGAACCTGACTTTAATTTCCAGTACACTCGACTGATGACGAATGCTCATTAATTCTTTTTTAATGTTAATGATAAGAACAAAAATTCCGGTGGATGACAATTTGTTTTGACAGCTCATGTCCAGCGTGGTCGACCTTCAATGGATGGGCCACCATCGCTGACGTGGTAGACGGCCCACTGAAAACAGTTTTTTTTTGAGCTATTGACGGAGGAGAAGCCAGAAGGTATAGTAGGTGTAAAAACACAATCATAATTAGTTAACAACTCACTCTCGTACGGTGATAAGTTTAAATGACTTATATGTATCTGTGCAATTGCGTCGGTGACCGACAGAAGGTCCTTCGGCATAAACCACAGGGTGGAAGAACTGGCGGTCCAATTTGAGCTAACACGTCAATCGTCACTATGTCGGATAACATCCTACATAAATTTACGTACTCCCGATCCGATTGGTTAAATCTTCTGAGCAGAGTGGAAAGTGACGTCTCACCCAACTCTCGTCAATCAATGGTATTGAAATTAGAGAATTAGGGTTCGAGATTTTAAGCCTCTTCATTTTGGAAGTTGGGTGAGAAATTAGTCTCCTGCAGTCTTGTGTATGGATTCCTACTCCATTGGAATTTATAGACACAAGCTGATAACGTACTAAATAATAAATATGGACCCGAGTGTTAGCTAGAATCACATTAGACCATTCAGATTTAGCCATTTAGGGGGAGGAGATCGAGGTTAATTATATTTTAAGTTAGAGTTAGGTTCATTTTTAATCTTCTTTTTTATATTTTATTCCAAATTTTCCATGTCGATTTCAAATTGGACAGTTAGATTCAACTTTTTTTAAATTTCCTCTTATATTATATTGATCGTGTTAAATATCATAAGTGTTTTTTAAACATATGCTGTGTTTTTAAATACCTGAAAAATTCAACTATTATTATAGTTGACACGAAATCACAAACACGAATCATGTTTAATTAATTTCCTAAACAAGAACATAATTGGTGTCGTGTTCTTATACATAATCAAAAAGATTCAATCTGATTCGATATTTCTAAGCTATACTTTATATATAACTATACTAATTTAGTCATTTTATTTTATTTAATATTTTAACTCATTTAAAAATATGTAATTAGGTGAATATTTGAATTTGAATTATGAATTCTGATTTAACCACTTTGTTTCAAATTTCAATCAGTTTTATTATAAAAAACATATTTTTAGTTAATTTTGGCAAAAATAATTTAACACTTGAATTAGTTGAATATTAACATCAGCGTCAAAAAAATTCTAATCAAGCAAAAAGGTTCTAAGAATCAAAACTTAAATACTTGTAGTAGTGAAGTTACTGTATTCTCCCTCTCAAATTTTAAAGATTGTAAACGCTCAAGATAATCACCGTGATTCTTCTAACTATGCTGCCTTTCGGATAGAGAGATCAGTGTGTAGGTACGCAATGACAGTGATGAAAAATAGGAGGAATACAGAGACCAACATCAAAGGTTCAACAAACATAAAAAATGGACTGAAGCTATAATACACCTGCAAATACACCAAGCATGAATAATCAATGTGAAAACACACAGTTTTACTTATTACTAACTACAATGACTTGAAGAATCACCTGAAAGGGCGTGTTATTCTCTGGAACAACATTTTCCTTTTTCAAGACAACTGTGGGGCGTCCGACAATGTCAAGGTACGAAAAACTCGTCTTTAACACATGCACAAAAAATATAAATATACAATTAAATTGAGTGTACTTCAAAGAGTGGAATTCTACAATTCCGTAAAATATAGGACATAATTATAATTCAATGACAAATTAATCAAATGACTATTTTCTTCCTGGCAAAAATTGATTATCAGATTTAAAAACATAGTTCTAGACTTTTAGTGGTTTTCTGGAACAGTTTTTCGAAAGAAAAAAATTACGTTACGCACTTAACACATATATTACAGAAATTAAATACAGGTTATAAATGTTAGACTATGATTTTTGACAGAGAACCTGAGATATCAAGAGAAAAAATGAACTTTTGCAAAGTACTTACAAACTCTTATCTGTATTGATTTTTTAAGGTGACATTCACTTCTCCGAGCTCCAAAAAGATGTTAGGAAAGAACTAAGCTTACCGCATGAAGAGATTAGATTTAAAACCACCCATAAAAGATGATAAAAAGCACATTGTTTGAGCATCTGGCAGCTCTTTCTCACAGGGATCATAAAAGGAAGGCTCTAGATCAATGATTTGGGCAAGGGAACTCTTTGTATGCTTATGAAGTTTTTCTCAAAAACTAAGATTTTACCTTTACCTTTTTTCTCAATCTTATTCTTATTTACAATCCTTTGAATTTCAACTTAATACCATTTCAATCCATTGAGGAAGTAACATTTTTATATATAAAAGTATTTCAGAAAAATGTAAACAAGATAACAAATCAATCCATACCTCATGATGTTGCTCTACTGGGAAAGAAACAGAGGCAGTTGGTTCCTTTGATCCCTCAGGGAGAACTACCTGAATATAAACAATTAAACAGAGATATCTTCTTTTAGAATTTTTTTTTTTTTTTGAAAAGATGAAGATTCTAATAAACGAACTATTTCTCTTTAATTGATCATCATATAGCACCACATCAATTATATCTTGATGGTTTTTAAATTTTATAATAAAAGTAAGAAACTTGTGAAAACAAAGACCAAATGGACAAACACACAGGAACACAGGCAATAACACCCAAAGAAATATTCAGCTGTGCACGGGAATAAAATAGAACAAGGGGATTGAATTTTTTTTTGATGAAGTTGAAATTTCATTAGAAACGAAGTGGGTCTTGCCCAGTTTTACAATATACCTAAAAATAAAAGCCCCTTACAAGCAAGCACTGCACAGGGCAGACAATGTCTTCTAGGGGAAACAACAAATAGCGAACAGTAGATGGAAGACACAGCAAACAGAAGAGGATTGAAATTTGGAAATACCTTGATTGTTAATTTGTCAACTACTGTTTCAAGGAAAGGGGATCCAAAATTGAACTTCAGACAGTGCCTACCATCTGACATTTCAAAGAGAGAACTTTCAAGTGGAAGGCTGTAGCCAATCACAAAACTTGTTTTCCAACCACCAAGCAATGGATACCGAGGTTCTATTTGAAGTTCAGACTGCATAATGGGCATTACATATGAGAAATAATGGTAATTCATTTAAAGAATTTATAGGTTATTTGATAGCAATGGAAATTTAATGGAAAAATTGGTTAAATAGGTAAACTGTAAACCAGATTATTTGATTAACTTGGCGTAAATAATATTATTTTATGTACAGTGACGATACACTTTGAATTATTTTTTGTACTGTTTTGTCAAGCCCAATTTTGATCCCATCTTGATTTAAATTTACAAACCCACAGCAACTTTCAACAAGAAAAACCATCTTTTTATATTGAGTTAACAAAGGAACACAGACCATCTTTCTAGGATATAGCGATATACAACAACATAATTGAATTATCACGACAATTGTAAGACATTTTTAGTGTATTCAAGTCATTTAACTAACAACACTAAACTCTAGCAAAGTCCAGCGATAAACCAAAGCATCAGTCATAGTTCGATACTAGATACAAAAGAAAATATAAACATTAAACTTGCATTAATAGAAAAATTTAGAGTTGAAATCAGTAGGATCGTAAGGCAATAGATATGAAAATCAAAATAAAATTTACAAATATCAAGAGCTGTTTACGTACGATCTAGATTGCATGCCAAATTGAGAGATAAATAAATCATACCTTTTTAGAATCAAGACGCAAATGAGATGACGATATATTACCAATATCATCTCTATAATAGACAGAATGTACACGTGGAGGTAATTTGGCAAGAAGGGTTTTAAATGAAGAGACACCACTTGATGATTGTCGTGATTGATAATCCAGCCTGGCAAAAATTTAATTACAGAGGAAACAAAGCATTATATTAACCATAGTTTAAAATGCATGTGCATAGCAGCATAGGCATGCCTATGCACCAAGGTGGGGGGAGAGCAGAGCTTTTCTCATGCCTCAACTAAACAGAAAATAAACGGATCCACTTTTGGATTTTTTTTTTTTGAAGCGATTAAAATTTCCACTATTGGATTTGTCTCTGCAACTGCGAGTTAATAAAAAAAAATGGATGGAGAAATCCATTTGATTTCTTGTTTCAAACATTTTTTCTTGAGTATTTTTTCTAGGGTTTATATCTTCACCGCCGATTTGCAATTCTAACTTTCTCCAGGAATGCAGCATCAGGCAATTGTATCATAATATCATTTATATGCATATTAAAAAAATACAGGTATGACAAGGATCAAATTCACCAGTACTCATTTATGCTTTCTGACTGCATAAAAATGAATCGAATTAAGATAGATGACTTCCATCTGAAGGTAGTCGACTGTAGTGAGATCTAAACAACTACAGTGATAGGTACTAGGTAGTTGACTGTAGTAATAAGTAGTTAAATACTTAGTGAAGAGTAGTCAACTGCTCAATGACAGGAATAGTCGACCACCGGTGGTGAGAGGTAGTCAACGACTAGTGTTGGAAAATGGTCAACTACCAGTGTCAGGACATAGTCGACGACTAATGCTGATCACTGAGAAGTAGTCGACAACCATCGAGAGGTAGTCGTCAACAGCTGCAGAGACTAGATGTCAAGAGCGTGGATCTATGATTATGAGACAAGGTTATAACTCGGTCCTCTCAGAATCGATCCCCTATTTAGTGGCCCACGTGGTCTATTTATAATGTTTTATGGGTGCAGTTTGGTAACTTCCCCATAGTAGATAAACTTCTATAAACTTCCAAACCTTGCGGTTGGTGACTTGATTGACCTAGTCGACGACTAATGGCGAATACCTAGTCAGTGATTGGTGGCCACGAGCCCACGACTAATTTTCAAACTGAAGCGTTAAACATGCTAATATTAATATATTATAATTATTACTTATCCGAATAAAAAAATTATGAAGATTATTTCAATGTAAATATAATTTAAATTAAAAAGAAGAAGAGAGAGCAAACATGAATGCAAACACTGATCTATTTTTCATTTATATTATAAAGAGAGATTTCTTAACAAACCTTGAAAAGACACCTTTGTGTCGAGCTCCTCCATGTAGTAGTCTATATTGTTCTTTTACCTGAATATTGCCCCAATGGGAAATTTCTATCACACGTACAAGCTCTTCGATAACCGCAAATGGATGATTATTCTCAAAATGGACAATTATGGGAGTATATGAATAAGGTGCACTGTCAGCATAACTACCATATCTCAATTCCTCACCCACACGATTAGTAGGATTTACCATTGAGTAAGACTCTACTTTTTTACTAGGTGTCTTAATATATGTCATCTGCTCTTTAACAGGGTAAGGTGATAACAGAATAGCACTGTCACGATAGTGTACAAGCTGAGACTCTGACTGACTGATCTCTGCTGGGAAGGGTTCAAGTACGTGTGTAAGGATAACTAGTAGTTCCAGAGTCTTTGTTTCACCTGTCTTCAAAGGATTATGATTGAGAGAAACGGAGAATAATTTAGCACCATTTGGTGTCTGAGATGAGTCAATTGGATTCACATCAAGATGAATATAGTTTTTCTTTTTCTTTTTCCCTTGACTTGTTGAAGCTTGCAAATCCGCCATATGTTTAGCTTGATCTGGAGGAAATGCAAGAAGGATTTCGGAAGCATGAGAATCTCCAATATTTTCAACCTGAAATTGTCAGACGGAATTTAAAAAAAAACCTAGTAATGTTGTAGAAACTAGACAACACAACAAACATAATCTAAAAAAAATTGTGACCAACAATTTTATAAAAGATTTAAAGCAAGTATTTAGAGAGCACAGCCAGTATTTTTCTTAAACAGCATCTCCAATCATCATTCATCACACGACAGAAGTAAGAAAACTCTATATAGTTGATGACTTGATGCGATAATAAATAAAAAATATCATCGTCAGAAAGAATGAATCTGGCTTCTTAAAAGAGAACATACATACTAAAATAAAGACTTTTTTTACAAATTCGAGGAATGTGAAGGAAGCACGCATCGCATTATCACAAAATTAGTTGACGTTATCCATTATTTTGCGTGATTTTCTCTATCAAAACCAACCCAAATCTGGAGCTAAAAAACCAGATTTTGTAATAGAGGGAGGTAAATAGAAATCGTACCTGGAGAGTATGAAATGCTCTAACAATCGAAGATGTCAAGTCAATCTGTCATAAAAAAACGTAAAAATCGAATCTATTACATACCGAAGGATCCACGGAATGGATCGACGAGAGATGTCAGATATATAGAGAGAGAAAGAGATAGGAAACAAAACGTACCCTGCGTTCAGCTTTGAGAATTCGAATATCTGTGGAAGAGAAGGATGGAGAGACAAAAAGGATGGCAAAAATGATGACGACGACAAGCACCGATAGTCGATCGAGAAGGAGAAATAACGCCATCGCCACTCAGAGAAGGTGTTCACTGGCGTCTGGCGAAAGCGACGACTTCAGTTGTTGGAAGATATTTATAAAACGGATCGTAAAAACCGATTGCCCCAATAACTTATTACCATCCGAATACCCATCCCCTCACCACCAATCAAAGGGACTAATTTTTCGACCCTAAAATTTAATTTCATAAAATACAAACCTAATATTCATAACTTTTGAAAACCTAATATTAAAAAAACTTGTTTTTTGCTTTCTTCCTGCTTTTCGCGCGCTTATTCTTTCAGTTATTTCTCTCGAATTCTACTATCGCCCGTCACGCTTGTCTCAGGTCACCTATTCCGATCTTCTTGCCTCTCTCTCTACTCTCCGTATCCTCCCTAATATTCCAAAAAGGTTCTTCTTGTAGTTCATTCGTTTGTTCTAGTTTTTTTGTTTTTCAGGTAATTTTTTTTCCAGACGCGTTAATCGTATTTCGTCTCATCTACATTAGTTTACATTTCAACGGAATTTCGTTTGACGATTGAAATATCGAACCATCGTTTTCATTAGAATTGCAATTACTGCCTCTTTTTCATCTGTTACTCCTCTCTAGTTCACTTCTTAATTATTAGGGTTCTATAAAAAACCTAATTATTTTACCGATATCATTCCATACTGTTATCCGACTAAGTTAACTTCAAAATTTCATCTCACTTCATCTACAGCAAAAAAAAGTTCACACTATCCACGAAGAAGGCCATTGGACAAACCGTCAGAGTGTAGAAGATCACAATGGATGTGAGGAGACGATGGGTTGGGGTGAATGTTCTGTATATAACATTATAACTTGATAAATTATTAGGGTGTTGTATCGTGATTATTTATACACGAAAGCTATTTGCATCTTTCACCCTGAATTATACTCTATTGTGTTTTAACACTTGTATATCCTAATATTTCACCTTTCATCGCTGTCCGGAAGAACCACCGTAGTTCTGCAGTTGCGTACGCAATTGCCCGATACTCGGCCTCGGCGGAGGAACTGGAGATACTAGGCTGTTTGCGTGACATCCAGGTCACGAGATTGGAGCCAAGGTAGATGCAAGATCCTGTCGTCGATCTTCGGTCGTCCGGGTCACCGGCCCAATCGGAGTTGACGCAGACCTGTAATTAATCTGATCAAGTTTGATCGACGAAATTTCAAACCGCAGTGAATTGTTCCTTTGATATACCGTAAAATGCGTTTCGCGGCCTTCCAGTGCTCTGTAGTTGGTGTGTGCATAAATTTGCACACCTGATTAACAACGTGAGCGATGTTCGGCCGAGTTAGCGTAAGGTATTGTAGGGCTCCGGCCAGGCTCCGAAAGCGTTGTGGGTCATTGAACACATCACTAGTGTGTTTGGATAGTTGTTTTCCCGAAGCCTCCGGTTTGTTCATGGATTTGCTCTCGGAAAGCCCAAATCGTTGCAGTAATCTCGATGAGTATTTCTTCTGCGATAAGTGAAGTCCATCGTCGGCATATACTTCGCCTCTAATCCGAGGAAGTAGCTAGGATAGGCTTCCAAGATATCTGCATTGAAATTATCCACGCACAGTGCGTATGAATGATTTAATCTCAATCAGGTGACTTCTGGTGAAGATGAAATCATCGACGTATACCAGTACATAGATGCATCGGTGATCGAATCGTCGAATAAAGAGGGAAGAGTCTGTCTGGCTGTTTAAGAAGCCAATTCGCTCAAGGAATGTGCTGAGTCGTCGATACCAATCTCTGGGCGCTTGTTTCAGCCCGTACAGAGCTCGCCTGAGCCTGCAGACGTGGTCTGGGAATTTCTTGCTCACGAATGCCGGTGGTTGCGCCATATGAACTGTCTCGGTCAATTTTCCGTTCAGGAAAGCATTGCATACATCATGTCAAGATGATGTAGCGGCCATCCTCGAGCAGTTGATAAGGCGAAAATGATTCTAATTGTGGCTGCCTTGGCCACAGGACTGTACGTCAGATCAAAGTCCTGACCTTCCCGCTGATGAAACCCTTTCGCGACGAGTCTGGCTTTTCTTCTTTCATCGAGCCATCTGAATTTTCTTTTAGACGAAACACCCTTCGATACCCAACGACATTGTGGTATGGCTCACGTCGCACGAGTTCCCACGTATTGTTCCGATCAAGGGCCCTCATTTCCTCTTCCATCGCAGCAACCCAGTCTGGATCACCTACTGCATCCCTGACCGTCCTTGGTTCGACGACTACTGCCACGTGAGTCTGACCGGTCGTGGAGGTTCGATGTTTTGAAGATTTTTGGGATACCTATGCCTCTCTGGGACGTGGTGCCTCAACGATATAGTCGTTGAGGCGTGTCGAGGGTCTTGTCGTACGATTCGATCTTCTCGACGTGCTTGTTATCTAATCATTCTCTGTGCCCGTTCTGGACTCATCAGTGGTAGGAATCGATGGAACAGAGATGGAATGGGGTTGTTGGGTTGATGGTGTAGGCGTCGACATTACGTATGATTCAGCCATTATTGTGTCTGTTGGAATGTGGGGGCGTGAAATCAGGGAAGTGTGATTGAGATCGACTCAGACTTGTGAGGGAACCATTTCGAGTGATTTAAAACACTGGTCCTTTGACTCTCGCTCTGTAACCTGTGCTCGGACGAACGGTATGGTATTTTCATCAAACTGTACATACCTAGAGATCGTAATTTTTCCGGTGACAAGGTCGAGACACTTATAACCTTTGTATTCTCTGGCGTATCCAATAAAGCAAGACGGTCGGGACGTCATGTCTAGTTTGCTTCGCGTGATTTTAGGTGTCAATGGGAAGCAGAGACTTCCATAGTTTCTGGAACTCGATTCAGTAGTTTCTGGAACGGACTTATGTTTCCTAGCACTGGAAATGGTAGTCGATTCAGAATGAATACCGCACTATTGAAAGCGTCGAGCTAATGAAGGTGAGGTACACCGGAATGTATATCCTACAATGTCGTCGTCGGGGGCGGGAGCTGTTGCATCCGTGGCTAAATATTAAGATTAGCCACAGGCTTTGCCACGACTAAACAAACCATGGCTAATATTTAACAATTAGCCACGACTTTCACTGGCCGTGGCTAATCCCGTAGGCGTAGTCTTGTTTTCTTGTAGTGTTATCTGGTAAAAACTAAATGATAGTGGCAAAAATTGGCCGTGATCTAATAGGCTCTTTCTACACAGCCCATGCATGTTGTCTGAAAATGCATAAGACTATGGTTGGTCTCCCATATTTGCATTGAGCTGGTCTGCAGGGGGATGACAACAGTTTTTCCTGAAGCTTTCCGAGTTTAAGTGTTGTTGAATATCTAGTAGCACATGGAATCAAACACGTCATAGATGAAAAGAGAGAACATTCTTATCAGATATCGTCATATAGGACATCGGTAATGGGATTTTGTATTTGGTTTATTTGATAGTTGGTGAAATCATCACCATCTCAGTTTAACTATTTTCCCATCTTTAATTACATTTTATTTATATTTAAGTATGCCTCACACTGCAGACCTTGTTTCATTTCTAATACATTGATTCAAGTAGGAGGGATGAGGGGAGCAATGTTCTTGAGAAATCTGAAGTTCTCATCACCTTAGTAAAGACAAGGAAAGAATAATAAATCAAAAAACAAATCACACAACTATGCAGACAAATCAAAAGTAGTTGAAAGCCACAATAACAAAGAGAGGTATGATGATACTATGATTCCCCACCCTCCTTTATGATAGATAATTTGATGAAAATAGTTCACAATATCTAAACATTAAAATTAAATTTATTTTTCTGAATGTGACTGAAGAATCTGTAGTCTGTGTGAGACGGAATGTTGGGAACGTAGTGAGTGGGAGAAGAGAGAGAGGGGTTGAGCGAGGTGAGACACACACAGACGTTGTCGGCAGAACCGATTTTCAGATATTATATTGATAGATTTGAAATCTAGATTATTACAGAGTGCGGAAGATTGAGAGAGACGAGAGCTCTTGGGTTTTGTGTTTTTGAGTTCGAAAAAGATTAAATGCTGCAGCTAACGAAGTTAACTTTTATAGCTAGCTGGGTTTGTGAAAGAGGTCATCATAGATGGGCTGAGCTCAAAAAGTAATTATTAATTCAGTGGACGTTAATAGTGACATACTATATATATCTGTAACAGTCCAGCTCGATCTCAATACAATCACTGAGCGACTGCAAGATGATCTGAGTTTGGAGAAACAGGGGAGTGAACAGAGAGAGATACCACGATCCAGCCGGGTTCGACGGAGGAAGATGAAGAGTGATTACGTTTATTATTAATACTTCAATTAAGTAATTAAAAGTAATTAGTTAGTCGTGTACAACGCCAAGTGTCATTCTGACATTGGTGGAACAATACTTTAAATAAAACCATGGGATCCATCGTTGAGGATCACCAAAAAGATTTTAACCAACTTCCGATCCCTCCAAATTCTCCGGCTCCTTCGGGAGATTTCTTTCCCAACCTCCGGCTCCCTCTGGGAGAATTCTGTTCGTGCGTGTACCGTCGGAGCAGCACGTAACAATATCTAAGTATTGGTTTTATTAATTTTAAAAGAGGCAGGTGATGACTCACTCATTTAAAATCGTATTAAAATCTAGTATTCTAGTGAAAGTTTTACTAACAAAATTTCACCAAAAAATAAAAATATCCATGAAGCAGAAATGTTGGGATTGTTCTTATTTTTTTTCCAAGTATGGTTGATTGGTTTTCCAATTTTAAGTCGATCAGACAACACGATATTTTGGTGATTTCACCCATCTTTTATTAATATAAAAGGTGTTATGTGATGCCAAGTATTATTGGGTAGATGTGATATTCATATTGTTATCTAGAATCTTTTTTGGCTTTTAGCCTTCAATATGCTAAAAACAATTGAATTATTTTAATATCGACAAAATTAGGTTTTCCCATCTTTATTCAATATTTTAAATAATGTAACACTTTACATGTTTATTTATTCCTCAATTAAAACCTAATTTGTTCTATGTTCTGCATGTGCAAGGCATCTTGAATATATTAGATGCATGCCCTCCTTTGGAGGAGGAAGAATCACCTTTTGACCCTCCATTTCTTCTCTATTTGAAAGAAGACAGATTACAAATCATGATGTTTTGGTTAAATTTGATTCATGTAGGTTTACTCCTCAGATCCAAGTTTGGAATGGAATATCTACATTTCCAGTGTAGTTGATTAGTTTCTAAAGATAATTAGTTTTTTTTTTTTTTTTTTTTTTTTTTGAAGTTTTCTAGTTGTTCTCTATCTCTCCATAAATGGTACGATTCCTATTTGAAATTTGATAATAGAAGTTGTATTTTTTTGGAAGATGAACAAAATTAATGATTCTCAAATATGAACAACATGAAAATAGATTTCTTTGGATTATTCACTGAAGATTTTACGAGCTCAAATCCCAAATTAATGGTTTATTCTTAATATATATGTATAAGGAATAATCAGACTTAACATGGTACTGATCTGTTATATATATATATATATAAAAACATTGTTTCGGACAAGGATTGCAACCATTGTTTCATTTGGAAGTGGGTTCGATGACACGTTTTTCGCTCTCCTCCTAGACGGTCCTAAGTCCTAACTAGCTAGCTGAGCTCCATAGGTGAGTTGAGTACGGTGAACCCTACTTGTTATTGGTTGTTTTAATTACAATTAAGATGTCTTTTCTTTGTTTACTCTTCCGCGCACTAATTTCGGCTCGAAAACATTAATCTATGTATAAATTGTAAGAAAGAAATTAAGAAGATGATTCCCAAATTAAACCATTGGCCATTGATTTATTGTGTGAGCGCAAATTAATCACTAAAAACACATATCTATGCATGTGATATATAATTAGTTAGTTAGCTAATAATCACTAGTACCTAGCTCTTCATCTCTCCTCGATCCCAAGGTCTTGCTTAAGATAGGGTGTCAATCACCGACTACATCCCACTTTTCAAGATCGCTTCAAACCACAATTATTCAATCAAACTTGGATCTTAATCCCTTCAATTCTCAACTTCTTCCCAAACCGGTCAAGTCCAACGTCAATCGTTTATTCTAACTCGATCCTAAAATTATATATATAGGATATATATATATATATTTCAACCCATGCACGTTTTCTGTGTGCTAGGCTGCATGCTACCATTTTTGGTATTTAAATCTAACCGATACGAATTAGCTAGGTTTTTTTCTCCCTTGACGGCTGGATCGAATTACTCATCTTGGAAGCTATAGGAAAAGTATATATTGATGTTATATTATCGAAGCGAAAATGTGGACTTTAGGCTGGTATAATGTAGCCGCCGACAGCTAAGATTGGGTTATGGCGAATCAAATTACAGCCTCTCAAAGTTTCAAATGAGCCAAAAACATCAGTGGATGCCTAACTCAGAATTTATATATATTCACACATAAAATCCAAACACATGCATGATGGAAACTAAGACGCATGAGTCCGTGAGTTTATCCATGATTGGAAGTGGAATTCTGACAAGGAAAGCAAATTCATCGATCTTTGTCCAAAGTGGGTTTCTATCCATCATTCATTTGTTCATCAAATTTTTATTTAACAAGCTAGCTAGCTGTAACTTGCAACAGAGGGGGTCCATTTGTGAATCTTTACTTATAATTTTTCCACTATAAATTTAAAACAAACACATAAATTTAATCAATTTAGTGGATGTGTGTTTGTTTTTTCTTTTGTAAGAAATGAACTTACCTCCACGAACTGATACATCATCGGATAAACTGTTATTAAAATTATGTACAAAGATTAAAACTTTGATTATTGTATACAAGTGTGTCTGAGAAAAGATCCACCGGCAGATATTAGATATAAACAGTTGGGTAGATCTGGTGGTGCTGAAATTGCATGCTTAAGTTTGGCAAAACAGCACTTCCACATCCAAACCAGATGATAAACCCTTTGAAAAAGATTTGTAAGCTTTGACTACATGGATTCATACTAGTGGAGTTACAGTGTTTCAGGTCAAACCCAAATCCATCATCTTTTTTCCAGATTATTTTATGTATATATATATAGACAGCAATTAAGGTACTAGCCAAGCCACGCCAGCTAATCCAAGTGCTTGCTTTTTTGCTATTGCTTATGCTTACAATCTCATTAGCTTAGCTTAGCTTAGCTTAGGTTGGCTTGCTTTCGAATTGGGTTAATTTGCTTGATTCAATTTCAATATTACATCAAAGAAATTAGCTCTCATACCAATGCAACCTAATTAGGCTAAGTTATATATGATTGGTTCATTGATTGATTGATTGCAGGGAAAATTCGGAGATGGGTTTGGTCAGAAATCCGACGATGGGTAGTCGGGAGTATTTTGAAGCCATGTTTCGGGAATATGTCACTGGAAAAGCTACCGCCAACGGCAACGGATGTGGTGTGGAAAAGAAGGGGACGAGAGGAAGTTACCACTACAGAAGTGGGACGAAGATGGTTGCTGTTCTCACCTGCCTGCAATTCGGGTTTGCGATATATGCAACTTTTCTTCTCTACTACATGAGTCCTTCCGTCGATCTCGCCGCCACGGCGCCGAAGCCCGATATGGCGTGGGCTACAAGAATCGCGCATCGCTGGAGGAATTACTTCGCCAGAGATCATGTTTACTCACCGGAGGAGGTATGCGAGAGGGAAGAGATCGATTTCTCTCAGAAGAAGTCCACTGACGCTCTCATGATCAAGTTCAAACGGGAGCTCTACTCCGAGATCCTCTCTTTCCAGAACAACCACTCCGGGATTGAGACTTTGGAGGAGCTCATGAAGATGCCGTCCAAGTGGAGTTTATCTAATTCTCCGCCGGCGAAGATCACGGTCATCTTGAACCATTTCAAGAGGAAAACGCTATGCGCGCAACTCGAGTCTCTTCTTCATCAGACGATCCCTTTCCACCGTGTCTGGGTCATGTCGTTCGGAAGTCCCAACGACAAATCTCTCCAGAGCATCGTCCGGAGCTACAACGACACCAGGATCAGCTTTGTCAGCTCGACCTACGACTTCAAATACTACGGCAGGTTTCAGATGGCTTTGCAGACGGATTCGGACTTCGTATACGTTCTCGACGATGATATGATCCCCGGGATCAAGATGCTCCAGATTCTCTCGCATGTCGGAGGTACTACCAAGTACCAGAACTCTGTTCTTGGGAGCATCGGAAGGATTCTCCCCTTCCGGCAGAAAGATTTTACCTTCCCGAGTTACAGAAAATTTAGGTCCAAAGAGGCTGGGCTTTATCTCCCTGACCCAGCTTACGACATCATTGTCGATAGGATTGTTCAGGTGGATTTCTTGTCGAGCTCTTGGTTCCTATCCGCTGATCTGGTTAAAACTCTGTTTGTCGAAACTCCTTTCACTTTCATGACTGGCGAGGATCTCCATCTCAGGTGAGCTTTATTTTATTTTTTGTACCTACATGTCATTATTCTTATTTTTATAGATATATACACATTTATGTATACTTAATATGCAATTAACCCTGCTTTTGTAACTATGCAGTTATCAGCTCCAGAAGTACAGGAATGCCGGCTCTTTCGTGCTGCCGGTTGCTGCCGACGATAAGGAAACATGGGGCGACAGCGAGCACAGACTAGCATACGTATCGGAAACTACCGTCATCTTCAAGGATACGGTTCAGATCCGCGACGAACAGTGGTGGCGAACGCTTTCCACGGGCTACATAACTCAGTGGGCGGCGATGCATCCTCAGAAGATAGACGTACTCTTCTACGCTCACTCTCTGGACGAAGTCCAGGCTCTGAGTCCTCTTCTGGAAAAGTTTCGATCGACGGTAGGGAGAAAAGCGTACATTGTCGTCTCCGGCGGGAGATTCTGTCCATGTGAAGAAACAGCCGACGCCCTAAAATGGCCGAGTATCGTGTGCAAGGAACGTCGGTTCAAGATCTTCGACCTCGACGTTGGTGCCGTACAAGGAGGCGTTTCGAACTCCGACATCCCCGTCGTTCAGACGGTCTACTCCAGCTTGAAAGGGCTCATCAAAATACACAATCCAACTCTCTTGGTAACCGTCGATGACATAGACCCAACCGTCAAAAACGCCCTGAAGATGTCGACGGAGAACACGACAGTAGTTTTCGTCGCCCTCCCTCGTGCGTCAATCCCCTATACCCTCTGGATGGCTGATCTCCGACCAACGGCGTTACCTTATTGGAACAAGATGAAAATCTCCGTCAACATAATCACCCAAAATCGGGTGAACTCCCTCCAACGCCTCCTGAAATCACTCCAATCCGCATTCTATCTCGGTGACGATATCTCTATCAGTTTCAACATTGACAGCAAAGTCGATTCCGACACTCTCAACGAAATCGGCCCAAATTTCCAATGGCCACACGGCCCCAAAACCATCCGCCGCCGCATAATCCAAGGCGGTTTAATCCGTGCTGTTAGTGAAAGTTGGTACCCAGCTTCGGACGATGACTTTGGACTCCTCCTCGAAGACGACATCGAGGTTTCACCGTACTACTACCTCTGGATAAAATACGCTCTGCTTTCGTATCACTACGACCCTCTGGTGACTCTCCCGGAGCTCTCCTCGATCTCCCTGTACACGCCGAAACTCGTGGAAGTCGTAAAAGAAAGGCCGAGATGGAACCCACATGAGTACTTTGCCAAGATTCACCCCAACACGCCGTACCTCCACCAACTCCCCTGTAGCTGGGGCGCCGTCTTCTTCCCCAAGCAATGGAGGGAGTTTTACACCTACATGAATCAAAGGTTCACCGAGGATGCGAAATCGAATCCTGTTCAGATTCCCAAGTCGAGAACGAATGGGTGGCAAGCTTCCTGGAAGAAGTTTCTGATCGATATGATGTATCTGAGAGGGTACGTTACTTTGTATCCCAATTTCCCCAGTCAGGCCAGCTTCTCCACCAACCATATGGAGCCAGGAGCCCATATCAGTGCCAAGGATAACGTCGTCCGACACGACAAGTCGGATTTTGAAGTGCCGTTGATGGAGGTTGATTTTACCAAGTTACTTCCTGGTGGGAAGTTACCACCGGTATCGAAATTGCCTGTTGTCAATTTGTTTAATCAGGCGATATCGATGAAGGGGATGAAAATAGCCGGAGCAAAGCTTCGGCAGGATGTGTTGAGCTGTGAAGAGTCGGAGCTTGTCTCCGTAGATCACACCACCGGTTTGCCTAAGAAATGCGTCAAATTCTGAGTATCATCTGTCGTCGGTCTTCATCGGCTGTCGGTTTGAAGAAGAAAAATCGCTGTCGGTTATTATTTTAATTTACAAATGATCGAGGGAAAAAAAAATTACAATCTTGAATCTTCATTCTTCAATCATTAATTCATTATTATATATTATATTACATTTTGCTTTATTAATTAATTAATTTTATTTTTTAATAGAAATTTGAGAATTCTACATTCAAATTATGTTGGGTGAATCTAGGCCAGCATTTGAGTCCAAGACTAATAAGTGCAACCATGCCAAGCCCGTGTAATAGCTGATGGGCCGAAACCCATCAGCCACGGAAATAATTAAATCGTGCAGATCCATTTAATTATAATTATTTATCTACTTTATTATTGTTAGAGAAAAGTAAAACATAAAATTAATTAAAATCGCAAGAATATTGTGAATTTGTGATGCATGTTTAATGTTTATGCCTTTGCATTAATTATGATGACTACATTTATAAAGTATATTGTCATGTTACCGAGGAAAATGCCGGTGTCATTCATCACTTGTTTTTTTCTTTCTTTCTTCAAACTTTTTTGAAACACAAGCATTTTAGCGTGAGAAAACATTTGAACAAGAAGTCAGCCTCACTTTACACATTTACCCTTGGAGGAAAAATAATTCTTTTTGTTTTTTTTTTATAAACCAATAATGAATTAGGCATATATTACATATATCAAGAATATATTGAATAATGATGCCCGGCCATTATCTATATATTTTATGTATTGAAATGGATGCTTTTATTTTATAAGTCAAATTACATTATTGAATCATTGATCAATTCTGATAAATTAAAATCAAATTGTCAAGTTAATTGGTGTTTTAATTTGGTTAATCTAGTTTTCTTAAAAATTACATTAATTGAACCCGGCCTAATGATTGAATCGCAAGGTTATTATGTTAATTTTGTGGATGTTTTGTACGCGGATGGCACGTGTTTGTTATGTTCATTTTGAAGATCTATCGATGTTCTTAATTGATGTTTAATTATCGTGACGTTTATTTTGCGGATGGATGTCTTGATTAATATTGTTTAAATTACCTAATGTCTCCCTTTGTGGGTACTAATTGGTTTAATTAAATTGTACTTAAAGTTATTTTTTTATTTTCCTTCAAAACTAACCAAGAATTTAGGAGAAGAGAGAAAAATTGAATCCCTACGCATGGTCAAATCCTATTGATGATCTTCAAATCTAATTGAATAATTGTTGATACTTAATAATAACTTGATAAAAAAATCTTCTGATGTTATAATAAACTCTTAATTAAATAATATAGATCTATATTTATTTATGTTTATAACAGAGGGTAAAAATGTCCATATTTATCGATGACCCACCACAAGAGTCAACAACACTGGCGCATTCCGTTATAAATAGCACACCACACGCCATTCTGTGTTATTAGCTCCCACAATCACCCACCGCCACAGTCGACAGTGCAGTTAGAAGCCTAAGGTATGTGTCAGAAATCTTTCTCTACTCCATCGATCGATCGACACGCACGAATGTTTCTAAAATTTTGTTTTGGATTCTCGATTCATTTGTGTTTGCGTTTGGGGATTTTTTTTTTAAGACATCGATCGATCTTTGCTACTTACGTTCAATCCATTCATGTTGAAGCAATTTTCTGATAGATAGATAGATAGATCCATTTGTTGTTTTTCTGATCGATCGCGTGATCATCTTCTTTGTATGAACGAATCAATGAATTCGATTTTTTTTCTTATTTGCCTACGTACTTTTGAACAATGGAGCAAGGAAAGATGAACGTGATGAAAAATGGGTCTGGATCGGGAGCAATCGAATGCGTTGAGAATAAGCAGCAGTTGACTATTGAAGAGGGTTCTCGTTCATTGATCGTTGTCACTGATAATACTGCTGTGCGAAGTAAATATCAGCGGCATCATCCTGAGCAGATCGAAAAACTTGAGAGGTTTTCGATCTATAATATTTATTATTATTGCACATATATATATCGTTCATCTATATATTCTTTGTGATTAAGTATATTTGATTATTGCACAGGTTCTTTCAGAGAAATTCTCTCCCTAATGAACGACAAAGGTTTGATCTGGGGATGGAGATTAAGATGGACACCCGGAAGGTTAAATACTGGTTCCAGAACAGGCGTACAAAAATGAAGGTGAGTTTATTTTTTTTGTAATTGATTTCGTTGCTGATTCTGATTGATGAATGGTTTGGAATATGATCGATTTTCCAGAAACAGCAGGAACAACGTGAGAGTGCTGTGTTGAAACGCCAAAACATCAGGTACTTTGCTGAGAACGTCTATCTGAGGGAGAAGCTGAGGAACCCTATTTGCACCATCTGCGGTGATGCTAGTGAGTGCAAGGAAATCCCTGTCGAAGCGTTTCAGTTGCAGGTGGAGAATATCCGTCTGAGGGAAGAGCTTCAACGTCTGTCGCTTCTGAGAATGGAAATCCTGAACAATAATCCGATGTTCCGGAAGAGTGGAGCCATGCTGGGAAAGCTATTGTTCCAACGCCGTGACCAGGTGTAGGAGCTAGCTGATCAGCCTTATTAATAAATCAATGCGCGTATCATATGGTAGCTAACTTATGTATTAATCCGACCAAGACTTGAACTGTGTCTGAGGGTTGAGAATATAATCATTAATTAATTAATTGCTGCCATATTAATGAATTTTAATATTAAATATTTGAACCAGATTAATCAATTTTAATTAACCTTTGACCGCGGCCCATGAACCGAGCGGACGGCCTTCGAGGCCCAGACGCGCGAACGGGTCCGAAGACGCGACCGACCGACCGGCTGGCCGATGAGGAAACACTTATGAAAGTTGAAGTTGTGTGCTTACACTGACCAACCCACACACCAATTAACAAGATTTATTATATTTATTATGAGAAATAACATCTCACCCTTTATTTTCCATCACCAAATTAATTTATTAGTATCTGAACCATATTTTGAGATATCTAAGATTAAATATTATATTTATTAGTTTACACATATCTAATTCTTAGTTATTTTCCCATTTTATCTCATTTAAAATGATAATTATTTTTTTTCCTGATATCTTACCTGAATCTTTCTCAGAATAGTCATCATCTAACAATTTTTTTTTACTAGCCAGTAATCACAAATCAGCATGCATCGAGATCGATCTCCTATTAAATCATTATTTACGAGGAACGCTAGATTGATTTTTTTTTTTTTATAACGGATGGTACCTTTAAAGATCTAATTTCAGATGATTTATCAGAACAACATAATATATCAGCAGTTACATCGATTGAATTGAAAATTACGTAGACGAAGAAAATAGAATCTTGAATTTAATTTCAACTACTTTAATAGTTATTGTGATTAGTTAGCTAAGTCGATTATTAATTGGATGGAGATGAATTGATCTGTTAAAAAAACCCTAAGCGATAATATATATATATATATATGTATTAACAATTTATTTTCTATTTCGAAGTTGTAGTTAAGAAAATATTTAACTGGTTAATTAATCAATAGTCAAACTAAAAAAATAAAATAAACGAGAGATAAATTGGTAATTTATAAGCTGTTGCCAGTAAGTAATTTATAAGATTCAAGAATATTTTAGTAGGGATTAATTATATTTGATCAGTAAATGTTGACTTTGACCATAAATCAGGAGAAGATACAACTCATGCCAGATAGTAAGATTAGCGTGATGGAATTAAATAAAAAATAGAATATTAAAATGATAATTAATACACATTCCTGAACTGGAATATTGCTATATCTGGCTACGTATGCCACCAAGGAAAACGTTGTCATCATTCGTCATCCTCTCCATGGCTAGATTCTCAATTTTCTCATCATAAATTCACAATGACTCAGTTTACATTTTTACCCTTGGAAGTTGGAAGTGATTTTTTTTTTTTTAATCTTCTTTTTTGATAATATATATATGAATAGTTCTAATTTATGTATCGATCTCTTGGAATTCCAATAAGCTGATTATGATCGATCATAATATATATACATCACTTGATCAAGTTAAGATTAAATCACATATATATAATGGTGCTTTGATTAAGTCATCAGTCATGTGAATTACTATGTATGATTATATATATGCTGAATTGAACTCCTGAACCATTCTACTAAACTTAGTCGACTGGTATAAAGCTTAAATGGGTTAATTTCTACTTTCTAATCAGAATATTATGATATTTATTCGCGTACTAATCATTGATTCGAATGTTTAATCATTACATGTGGTTGTACGCTGTTTCTTAATTAGCGATATTTTAAGGATGTAGTGATGCGCGGATCATTTGTTAAGTATATCCATTTAGCTAGCTAATGTCATATAAATTAGGGTTTTAATTAAATTACCAAAAGTATGCGTATCACACGTGTCCTCGTTTGGTTTATAAAACGAAGATTAATATATGAACATGATAATTTCTTCTAAAACCCTAGCTTGTTTTGTCGTCTGAATTATATATAATACCCTAATTTAGAATAAAATATCCACGATAAAAAGAAGGCGATCGCAATGGATGATCGAATCCTATCGGCGATCCTCGAATCTTTCCGATTTTTATACAAAAAAATCATCAGGTAAATATGAAAAAAAATTGCTTAAGCAAGGGCAAAATTGTCCAATTTAATCTTGACTAACCCTATAAATATCCCCCCATCCACACATTTCTCTCACGCTAGCTAGCAAGATTTCTCTATTTTGTAACTCCCATAATCTTCCTCCTACCTACCAAGGGTATGTTAGAGTTATTTCTTTAATCCACTCGGTATCATGCTGAAAAAGTTTTTATTTTGTGTTCAAGAGTCATGTTTGTGAGTGTGTTTTTAATTTGCTAGATCAATGGTCGATGTTTTGACTTTTGATGGAACCAAGAATTTTGTTTGTTTTTTTGTTTTTTGAATGATCGATGTAGATTTGATTGTGTTGGAACAAAGAATTTTGTGTGATTTGTTGTTTTTTTAACCTGCTGGTTCTTGGTAGGTTGAAATCACCACAAAGTGATCATCATGATCTTGTGTCCTTTCAATCTGGTGTTGTTTTACTTGTCATTTATATAATATGGTGCAACTTGGTTGTTAGGCCAGTAATCGAGATCTCCATGATTCATCATGTCACCTTCGTTGCGTGATGATAATGGCAGATTGTTCATGGTTGAGAGTCCTGTGTTTTTTTATGTTTTTTTGTTTGAGTTCTTTTACAATCTACATTTGGATTTTCAAATAATGAAAATATCCATTTTGATGATTGTGCATCTTTCAATCTTTTGTTAGATGATAATAAAAAATTTGGAACGTTCGATTTGTGTCGTGTCATGTTGTGTTTGAGAGATTGAAAATGATTTTGTAACATTTTTGTGTTGTCTAGCTTCTCATGGAGTCATGGACTTATATTTTGGATCAATTTCTAGTGAGATCTTTAAAAAAAAGATAGATCTCCCATCATAGTCATTTTTCTTCTTCTTGTAAATGGTTGAAAAAATGATTTTTATTTTATTTTAATGGTTAGATCGATGAGAAGGTTCGATCTCTATTAATCTATCATTAAATGATTTTTAGTAGGTTATAACTAGGGCGATTGGTGATTATAATAAGATTTTTGGAACATTCGATTTGTGTTGTATTTGATAGATCGATAATGATATTGTCTCTCTTTTCGTAACATTTTTGTATAGTTGTTGTCTAACTTAATTCTCGTATATATTTTGGGTCGGTTTCTAATGAGATCTAAAAAAAGAAGATAGATTTTACATTATAGTTATCTATTTTTTCTCGATCTATTAATGTAAATGGTTGAAAAAATGATTTTTTATTTTATTTGATGGTCTGATTCGATTTCAATGGTTAGATGAGAAGGTTCTTTATTTATCCATTACAAAGATATTACAAAGATTGTTATTGATCTCATAGTGAGACCCAAAACTAACTTCTCATATACATAAATATTTTGGATCAGATTTTAGTGAGATTTAAAAAAAAAGATCGATAGATCTGACATCATAGTCATTTTTTTCTTCTCAATTAATGTAAATAGTCGAAAGAATGATCTTTTTTATTATTTTGTTTGATGGTCAGATTGAATTTCAACGCTTAAATGAAAAGTTTCTCTATTAATCCATCATTTAATAGTTTTTAATGATTTTTTTTGATAAATCACTTGATATACAAGTAAAAAAAATTAAAATATTTTAGTGATTTTTTTATATACGTTATATATAGCAAGTTATTTTATGTTAGTAATTAGTAGGTAATCAAACATTGCATATTTGCATGCAATAAGTTAGGAAGCTGAATCCATGATTTCACGTAGATCGATGATCTAATTTGTTGATTTTGTTCTGCTTATATTTGTTCTTCAGCAAACCGGCTCGAACGAACAACATGGTGAAGACCAACAATAAGTCCGGATTGAATAAGTTCAAACGCAGCTGGTCCGGCCAACAATCGCCCAACAAAAACAATACTGAGATCACAGACAACTCGAACCAGAATGATGCATCGAACTGTGTGAGTAAAGAAAAGAAGAATCACCGACACAGTCAGGTGCAGATCAGAACTCTCGAACTGTAAGTGACGGTTGATAAAAATATCTATTTTCAAGTGATATATCATAATCACATAATAAATATTGTTTTTTCTTTCTATATATGCAGATACTTTTCGCATTGCCCTCATCCAGATGAGAAGCAAAGAGAAGAGTTGGCTGGAAGGATTGGATTGGACTATCAGCAGGTTAAATTCTGGTTCCAGAACCGTCGTACTGAACTTAAGGTGATTTGATTTTTTACATTTGTCTAAATAATATTGAAATAAAATAAAAAAGTTTGGTTTGAACTTTGAAATTTGAATTGATTTTATTTTATTTTATTTTATTTTGCAATGAATTAATTGGGCAGAAACAACTTGGAAAACATGAGAACGCTGTGTTGAGACTGGAAAACGACAAACTTCGGATTTTCATTAACAGTGGTCAGTACGTTGACATTCGGTCCAAGTGTGTCAACTGCGGCCATTCTGTCGGAATCTCATCGGGAGAACAACATGCGCCGCCGGTCAACAACAACAACACGCCAAACATCTGGCCAAACCAACCAACTGAGGTTTTCCGTACATTCATTCCACAATCTCCGTATCCCAATCTGAACACCGGCGACTCTTCCTCCTCACCTGCACCTATCCCCATACCAATGCCGGCGCCCATCAACACCGATGAAGTTGGACTCGAAAAGATCATGGCCCCTCCTTCCTTACCCATTGCACCTCAAATTCAACCAAATGTTCCGATCTGTCCACCGGAGTTGAGCTCAATGTACTTCGAATTGGGAACGGCGGCTATAGAGGAATTAGTAAAGTTGGTGCTTGCAGAAACCAATCTGTGGACTAAAAATATCGATGATCCAAATGAAACACTCAACTTCCATGAATACAATCGCACCTACCCTCGCATCATTCTTCCCAAACCATCTGGATTCGCGTCCGAAGGGACCAGAGCTTCTACAGTTGCGATGATAAACGGCACCACTCTCGTCGAAATTCTCATGGATGTGGTGAGTCTTTAATCTCTACAGATTCTCGATCTTATTTATATTTATATTTATATTTAAAACGTACATCGATCGCGCAGAACCGATGGTGCAATATGTTTTCCAATTCGGTGGTTAGAGGTTCAACGACGAATGTAATTTCCAATGGCTCCTGTGGAACGCGGCATTTGGCACTCCAACTGGTCAGTACTTTCGATCTCATGCATGCATGCTCTAACCTTATAATAATAATAATAATAATAATAATAATAATAATACTAATACTATAATATCTCGTTCGTTGTTTAGATCCGAGCAGAGTTTCAGATTCTTTCTCCTTTGGTTCCGGTGAGGGAAGCGAATTTCCTGAGAATGTGCAAGCAGCTTTCTTTGGGTGTTTGGGTTGTCGTTGATGTTTCCATCCCCGGCACTTTTAACTCGTCCCTGACGGCCAGCCAAAAGCTTCCATCTGGTTGCGTAATACAAGACTTCCCCAATGGACAGTCGAAGATCACATGGGTGGAACACTCGGAATATGATGAGAAAAATATCCACGAGTCATGTCGTTCTATGGTCTCCTCCGGTGCTGGGCTTGGAGCCAAAAAGTGGGTGTACACTCTGAAGCGTCAATGTCAAACCCTAGATTTCTTAATTTATTCTTCTTTCTCAAATCTGGTGGTGAATGGACTGACAGAAGAGGGATTCAGTAACTTGCTCAAGCTAGCTCACAGGATGACTCTCTATTTCTACCAAGGAGCTTGCCCATCTCTGGACATGTGGAATGAACTTTCCGTCGAGGGTCTAGGATCGGATGTCAGAGTGCTGAGCCGCAAATGCTTCAACCTCCAAGGTCAGCCGACTGGAATTATTCTGAATGGCACAAGAAGCGTGTGGCTTCCCGTCTCCCATGCCCATCTGTTCGAATACCTCCGTGACGAGAAGATCCGTAGCGAATGGGACATACTATCCAACCAAACTCCGATGCATGAGGTGGCCTTCGTCACCAAGGATCGAGACTCCGGCAACCGTATCTCGCTCATCCATACAGAAGTATGCATATTATTTAATTTATATACTTAATTCTATATATATATTAATTGATGTTGAATTGTGTTGAATTCGATGATGTTTGACGACGTAGGCTGTGAATGAGAGCATACCAGGGATGTTGCTGATACAAGAGACCACCACAGATGAATCCGGGTCGCTTGTGGTGTATGCTCCGGTTGACATTCCGACCCTGCAAGGCGTGATCCATGGAGGCGATCCCGATGGTATCTCACTGCTCTCGTCGGGATTTTCCATTATTCCCAACACCGTCCATGTGCTGAAAAATGAAGCTGATCGAGATTTCAAAGGGAAGGGCAAAAAGGTGGCGGATTCTCCCGATATCAGAAGAATTGTTGGCTCCGTTCTGACCATGACATTTCAGATACTGGTTATTGATGATCCAAACGTTGAAATGCCGGCTGATTCTCTCCAGATGATCAAAACCTTGTTGGTCACCACTCTTGAAAAGATCAAAGCAGCCATGGTCCGTTAAAATTTGCTTCTTTTATATTTAGTATCGAGAATTCTAGATCCATCGTATGCTTGCTTATGAATAAATAGATACTAATTATATTAATAAACTACATCTATTAGTATTAATGCAACTTTGTGTAACACCCCGCTAACCCTAACGTGTCGGTCGACGGAAGATAGTGTAAAGATTCAGTGCAGATCGATGGGAGTGACTATGTAGATGGGACCACACATATGATCTGTGACTCCCCTGTCAATCACTCAATTATTTCCTTCATTTACTGTTGAAATAAAACAGTAAAATTACATACCTGTGTTTTCTATGTTATGGGTTAAAGATGTTTCTTTGACGGTTCTCCCCACATTTCCTAAGTGTTTTGGTTTGGGGTCATTCTGTTTTTCCAAAAGCATGCATCATTAGTTTTTCATTTGTAATTATGTATAGCTAGCTTGGTTGGCTTCCAGAGTTGTTTGCACGCGCAGCTTAATTTCATTCTGAAAATCATTTTTATATTGTTCATCCATATCATAATTTTCATAGCTTTCATTTTCATTCCAATGTTGTTGCTTTTGGGAATCTTGTTGATCTTCAGTACATATGTATTGTTTGCTCTTGGAACTGATGTGTTCCCATTGTAGTTTCTATTGAAAGCTCTTTTATCTCTTCTTGGATAACTAGTTGTTTGGTTATATGGTAATTGCTTCTTCTCAAAAACTGAGAGTTGCCCTTCATTATTTAGAGCATGCTTTTCTGGATATCCATGCATTTGATAGCATGCACCTCTCTGCAGTATGACCAGACCTTTTTAATGGATGCAAAAAGGTCTCTCCCTAATCTTTGGTCTAGGGGTCTATATGCTCCTTAGTTGTTTGTCAATAATATTGTTGTTTTTATTTCAGATATTGGAGTTGCGTGACTTCTTTTTTCTTCTTCTTGTTTTATTATCATGCATGGATATAACTCTCCATGAGTGGATGTTGGTTTTTGTGCCATTAGAATTTCCTCTAATGGTCTGGAATGTATCATTCGATAAAACCCATAAGAAACTTTACTGACGTTTCAAACTCATCTGAAGGGTTATTGTTTTCTTTGTTGATGTCATAAGTATTCTATAGTTTGTATTATAGTACAAACAGAGTCTTGACATTGGTATAGTGTGTATGTTTGTATTAGAACATCATATAGCATAACACCATTTGCTTGATTGTATCTTGCATCTGATTTTGACGAGAGAGTCCAAGGGTCATTAGTTGTGAGAAAAGATGATTGAAGTTCTGTTGTTATGGAACTCAGAAGCCATAATGAATGCACCATATATATCAGTACAAACTTTCCATTTCTTGTACTCTTTAGATTGTGTAAATACATCTAGTTGGGATACTTCTCCAAATAGGAATCCCAATTTTAGCCTACCACTCACAACCATTTCGAAATGTTTCTTCCAGATAGGGTAGTTATTTCCATCAAATTTGATTGGCACTGTGAAGTGTGAAGATGTGTCTGGGCCATATATATCATCTTCCTTTGATGAAATTTTTTGCATGTTTCGATTGTTGATTTCATCCATTTTATCTGCAGATATTTTGTCTGATTATATATGTTGAATCCGTGAATAAAAGAAAATTTAAAAAGTAGTTGTACGTGAGAGGTGAATCTATGGAGTGCGTTGACCATATAATGGTGGTTGAAGATACTGTTCATAAGCAAAGATTCAATCCTGAAGAGACTGAAAAATTGGAGAAGGTGATGAAGAAGATCGAGGATGAGATGGGTTGGGGAGGTTTTTCACGACCCCTTTATATATGGAATGGCTAGATTATAATCACAGGTTTGGTTTAGATTTCGATCTAAATGATGCTCCTAGAGTTCATAACTACAATTTCGATCTAAATAATGCTCCTAGAGTTCATAACTAAATGATGCAAGTAGACCGGATGAGCATGCATCCTCCTGGTGAGAATTTACAAGAGTGGGATGGTCGTTTTGATAAGCTCTGTGATTCTGATGCTGAAGTGAATGGGGGTATATATCTATGGTTTTAGTGACGATGATGAGGTTGATGCAGCTAAAGTAGGAGTGAAAATTTAAGGTGAATCAGTGGATTTTGTGGAGAAAGATCAGTCCAAGAACTACAAGAACTGAGATGAATATTGTGTATATTTTGTTCCCTCCTTTTTGAGTTTTGGATTGATAATCTGAAGAAGAAGAAAACTTTTTTTGATTTTTTTTGATAGGGATCTCACTGCTCTGATACCATGTAAAATTTCAGTGCAGATGGGAGTGACTATGTAGACTGAAATTTAGTCTAAAACTTATATTTTATACACTACAAAAAAAAAGATCTTGTATGACGGCCTTTAGATGGCGGATTTCCGCCATCAATAATTCACTTCTTTTGATGACGGATGTCCGTCATCTATTCTTCGAGTCCATCGAGAAAAGGCTTTGGCTCAACGGCGGTTTAAATTTATTTTCGATGACGTTGTTTAGATGGCGGAAATCCGCCATCTAAAAAGTCCCTTCCAAAATTTCGAATCCCCCCGCCAAATTAACCCGATTACCCGATTAAATTGACTTAATATGGCGGATGTCCGTCATGTTAAATTTTCGGGGAGTCGGGTGGAAAAGGCCCGCCCAAATTTCGATTGGGCGGACTTTTTCGTTTACGATGACGAAACTTAATGTACCTTACATGGCTGAAGGTTTGGGGTTTAATAAAAACCCCAAATCCCAGACAGAACGCGTCTGTCTCAAAACCGTAGAATCCTACCTGCCGCTGCCGCCTCCTCGTCGTCGCCATCGCTTCCTGCATCTGTGAAGATCGTCGCCTCCTCGCTCGCCAGTCACGCCGCTGTCTCCTCGCCGGTCTCCACTCCCAGTAGTCGTTTCCTCGCTGCTCGCCGACTCCACTTCGATTCCTGCAACGTTGAAGGTATTTTTTAATTTTTGTTTGTTTAATCTTATTATTCATTTTTGTTATTCCTTTTTGATGATTCTTTTGGTAATATGAATTAGTAGTTTGTTTACATGAATAAGTTTGTTAATAATAATGGTTTGTTAATATGAATTTTTTTGATTTACTTTGATTGGGTTTTTCTGTAATGTCATGTAATGTTTACTTTGATTGGGTTTTTCTATAATATATGTTTACTTTTATTGGGTTTTTCTGTTAAAGTAATTTTTTGATTAACTTTGATTGATCAATATATTTTATATTGTTTGTGTTATTATTAGTGAAAATGTTAATATGGCGTTTTTGAAAATATTTGTTTGTGATTATATTTAGATGTTTGGATGTTTATATAGGGAAATTATCAGATGCAATATCACTAAATGTGATAAATACGTCGTCCTTCATCTTAGCCGTTCATCTGACATCCGACGACTTTTATTCTTCATGACGGTTTGTTCTAACTCGCGCACGACGGAAAATTCGACGGCCCACATTCGACTACTTTTATTCAATCAAAAGATCCGACGCCCCACATTCGCACGTCGCAGATATCACATTTAGTGATATTGCATAAGAAGTTTGCCCTGTTTATACATATTTAGATCGATGTTAAATTGATATTAGATAATTAAATTTTTAATTCAACAAGTTTATATGGAAGACTCGATAATTCAACAAGTGGAAGACTCGTTAATTATTTTGTGGCTGTTCTTTCAATATTCTCCTTCATAATAATATTGGTCTTGATGTCTAGGGCGTCCTCAGATAAAGAATGGAATGTGGAATATTGGTCTTGGTCACACCAGAATTGTTTGGTCGGAGAAATGTGGTTTTCAAACCATTAACATATGCATTGGAAAATAAACCTTAAAAGTATGTCAGACACAAGCATAAGCCTTGCAACCTATGTTGGAATAAGTTTTAATGCCTATAACCTATTTAATTATTTTATATACTATTTTTAAATAATTTATTTTGTTTTTTGTTTTTAAATAATTTTAAAATGTTCTAATTAGATATTTAATTTATTATTTATAAATAATTTAAATAATGTTATAAATATTTATTGTGTTGTAGGTTTTTGGAAATCGAAAAATTGTGAATTCTGTGATTAAAGTAAACTCTATTGATCGGAAAAAATTAAAATTATTTTTTTAATCATTTATTTTTAAATATGTTAATTTAGTTTATTAAATTAACATAAAATTTATAATTTGCATGAAATAGATTATTAATGAATTATTTGCATTAAAAAAAATTATTTTAATTAAAATGAAATATTATTAGATTTTTATGAAATAAATTTATATAATTTGCATAAAAGAAATTGGCATGAAATAAATTTGCTGTTATTTAATTAATAATTATTTAATTTAATTTTAAAATTATTTAATTAATCTTAATACAATTTAATTAATTTGCATATGAAATTATAAATTTGTTATTTAGTAATTATTAAATTAAATGATTTTAAATTTTATTAATAATGATAATTAATAAAATTATTAGATGTTAAAATGAAATTTGATAATTAATAAAATTATTATTTGTTTAAAAATGATTGATTATTTAATTAATTATTTGTTTAAAAAATAATTAATTAATTTATAATTTTTTTTAGATTTTAAAAATGTCACGTAGAGTGAAGCAATTACCTCGTAAGAGGGCTCTACCACTCAATCCTCAAGATGCTTTTTGATTTTATCTCCCGGTTCATCCTGCACCGGCACCAGTACGTCCATCACCAGCACCTGTTCGTCCAGCACCGACTCCTCCCACACCGCCGGCACCTGTTTGTCCAGCACTGGCCCCTCCAGTTCCGCAACCAGCAACTCCGAAGAAAGTTGTTTATGAAATGGATTCGGAATAGTTAATAATTAGACCCTTAGCTAGATTTTCCAAAAAAATTGAACTTAATATTAATTGAACTATAATATTGTAATAGTCAATTAAGTTTTATCTAATTAATTATAATTTGATAAAAATTTAATTTTTTAGGATAATGTCAAACTTCATGAAAGTACCTGATAAAGCTTGGATGAGTTTAGATCGGTTTTCGAAAGAATACGGTGAGGGCTTAACAGCTTTCACTAATTTCGCCCTTTCGAATTCGACTCATTCAGAAGGTTATTTACCTTGTTCATGCTCGTCCTGCACGAATAGTGAAGTGATTCTTATAAAAGAGATGAGGAAGCATGTTTTCATAAATGGTTGGTTGAAATATTACGACGTTTGGACGCGCGTCACGGAGAGTTACCGAGTATATATGGTGAAAAAAAAGTGAAACGACAAGAGACAGTACCAAAAACTGGTAATGATATGATTGGATTAGTTCGTGCGATTTACGGAGAACATGTAGTCGAGAATACAGTCGACGAAAAATTTCTCGAAACAGAACCTCTCGAATACGAGTCTGTCGATGAAGATCCAGTCGATGTAGATCCAATCGATGAAGATCAAGTCGATGAAGATTCAGAGAACAGATATTATGATTCATTCTTACGACGTCTAAAAGAAGGTGAAGAACAGTTATATCCAGGTTGCACAGAGTTTTCGAAACTATCTTTTATCTTGAAATTGTATAAGTTGAAATGCGACAATCATTGAAGTGATAAAAGTTTTCAGAAATTATTATCCATCATGCGTAGTGCTATTCCAAATGGTGAGTCGACCATTCCGAAAACCATGTACCATGCGAAGTCGGTGGTTCGTGACCTGAGGCTCAATTATACGAAAATCGATGCATGTCGCAACGATTGTCTTTTATATCGAAATGAATATGCAAACGCAGAAACTTGCCCAAATTGTGGAACGTGTAGGTGGGTCGTCGAAAGCGTTCAGAAAAATAAACGTGTTCCTGCAAAATGTATTCGTCATTTTCCGTTGATTCCACGTTTGAAGATATGTTATTTGTGTTCCAAAATTTCTGAAGAAATGATATGACACCACTTCAAACGTAAAGACGACGAATTTCTTCGTCATTCAACTGATTCTTTACAATGAAAAAAATTTGACGAGGTTCATCCCAAATTTGCATCCGAACCTCGTAATGTGAGACTTGGTCTAGCAATTGATGGATTCAACTCGTTTACTCAGCAATCTTTATCTCATAGTACTTGGTCAGTGATTGTTATACCGTACAACCTTCCACCTTGGATGTGTATGAAGCAACTGAATTTCTCATTGTCTCTACTAATTTTCGATCCGCCAGCTTCAGGGAATGATATCGATGTCTGTCTTCAACCGCTTATTGATGAATTGAAGATTTTATGGACAGATGGTGTTACTGCTTTTGATGTGCGTACGCAGAAATCTTTTAAGATGTTTGCATCACTTCTGTGGACGATACATGATTATCCGGGATATGGTGATATATCAGGGTGGAGCACTAAAGGAAAATTAACTTGTGCAGTATGTAAGAATGACATCGAAAGTATTCGTTTAGAGTATGGAAAGAAAGAAAGTTTTATGAGACGTCATCGATTTTTAGATATTAAACATTATTACAGGAGCGATAAGAAAAGTTTCAATAATCAAATCGAAACTAGAGTCGTCTCGAAACGTCTGACGTGTTCCAAAATATATAGTCAAATTTATCCATTTCGAGATTCAGTAACTTTTGGTAAAACCTCGAATGTACCAAAAGATTGCAGACCGTCGACGAAAAGTACAAAGAAAATACCATTGCTTAAAGGATGGAAAAAATGAGTATTTTTTTTAATTACCGTATTGAAAGACGTTGCTTCTGTGAAACAAATTAATCGGGTCAATGATCCAGACTTGGATCCAGCCCCCAAAACAGTTGGTAACAACCAACCCTAATCACTTTAAATCGGGAGAAGGCTGGAATAGTAGAGAGGCAAACATTTTTTTCATTTCACTTTCTTTATTTCTCTCGCAAGTACTTTCTATTGATCTTTTATTTTCAAAGTTTGTCACTTGTTTTTCAGGATCGTTGGTTTGTTCAAGTTGATAATTCTCTCCCTCGTTCTTGCTTTTCAAGTATTCTAATTTTTGTTCATCCAGTTTTTGGAAACGGACTGTGCTCTGTCAAAGCAATCTGCTTCAACAGTCCATTGTTTGATTTTTTAGGTTTCGAATATCTTTGTAAAATTCAATACAGTTTCTTATTGAATTAGTTGTTGTTAGATTTTTTTGATTAAAACTTTGTTTCAAGTATTTCCTTTCTTATGTTAAGTAAATTGACCATTTTTGTACGTATTTTGCTAGTTAAAACTGGTTAGTTTTCTTGTTCAATTTTTGATCATTTATGATATTCATTCCATTTTCTGTTCTAAACCAGTTTTTTGTTTCACAATTGAAATCTTTACAGCTTCTACGACATAATATTGATGTTATGCACACTGAAAAAAATGTATGTGATAATATTTTGAACACGATTTTGGAAATTGATGGTAAAACGAAAGATAATTTGAACGCGAGGTTCGATTTACAATCGATAGGAATCCGAAAAGAACTTCATCCTATTCGACGGGGAGAAGAATGGAACATTCCGAATGCGTGTTTCAATTTAATGACGAAAAAAAGATATTATTTCTGCCAGTCTTTAAATCCCTTCGACTTCCCGATGGATTTTGTTCCAACATTTATTTCTAGAAACGTGAAAATGAAAGAGAGAAAATTTATCGGATGGAAAAGTCATGATTGTCACGTTATAATGCAACAGTTATTTCCTATTGCATTACGAAAATCGACAAAACTTGTAGTGACTTCGCGCGATTCTCGTTGAACTTTGCGGATATTTTCACGATATTTGTTCGAAGGTGATCGAAATCAAACTTATGGAACGATAGGAGAAAAGAATTATACATACATTATGCAATCTTGAGAAAATCTTTCCCCCGAGGTTTTTTAATGTAATGGTTCATCTCACAGTCCATCTAGCAACCGAAGTGAAAATAGCTGAACCGGTATAATATCGATGGATGTATCCGATAAAGAGGTATATTCATACAATTATAATTAATTATAAATAAATTTATAATTGATATATCTTATATAATATATATTTTTATTTTAGATATTTTGACAATCGTATTTTGATTTATTGTATTCTAATTCAAAGAAATAACGATTCGAACGCTTTAAATAGCCTGTTTTTTAAAAAAATTGCACAAACATTGTATTCCGAAAATCCGCCGTCCATACTATTTTATTAAGGTTTAGATGGCGAACGTCCGCCATCTATATATGGACCCAACCGCCCTCTCCCAGTTATAGATGGCGGACATCCACCATCTATATACGCAGGCAACCGCCTAACGTACTTATGATATCTAATGTTACAAAGATAGTCGGCGGACATCCGCCATCAATAAAATTAACCGTCATCGATGAATTGACGCCAAATTTTTTCACGTCACATTTTAGATGGCGGATGTCCGCCATCTAAAAATTTTCAGTTCCCGCGAAAATTTTCATATTAGATGGCGGAAATTCGCCATCTATATCTTTTTTGGTAGGAAATGAGGATAGATAATAGATGACGGTCTTTAGCAGCGATGAATGTAGGGGGATTTGAGCCCCCCCTCCCAAATTTTTTTTTTTATTTCATATAGCCACGTCAGATTTCATATATATAGCCCAACGTTTAAATATATTAATATAATAATTTATTTTATTTTTATAATATAATATAATATAAAATATTTTGTTTATAAATCATTATCCTATTAATAATTAATTTATTATTATATTTATCTTAATTTTCCATAACTGACCATCTATATCTAAGGATTTAAAAATTTCGTTCTTTCGTTCTCTTTCTCTTCCTCCTCCATCTCCACACCATTCATTTAATATGGAGTTCGTAACCATAACTCCATATAAAGAAAAAGAATAAAAGAATTTTTTATCTACATTACTTATTGTTAAATTTGTTATTAATTTAGATCATTTTTTTATATAGATAATCAATAGATAAATTTGTGATCAAAAGACCTAGAATAAATCAACTAATTTCAATTCCAACATTCAGTCCACAATCATCTAGAGAGTTACTCGATGTAAGTAAATTACCTTCCGATCCAGGGTTGCGAAAGAAGATAAATGACTATTATCCAAATGACCGATATCAAATAAGAAGATATTATTTGCAAAAGTAAAAAGTAAATGTAAATGGGAGAGATAATATTCATCACAATGTTGCAAAAAGTAAATGTGAATTTTTGATAAATCAAAATCAACACATTGAAACTCATTTCGATCGACACGTATTCTTCAATGGCTCAGGCAGAATACAAACAGATGTTACAAACTTCAATTGTTATTGTTAAATATCTCTTAATTCATGGTCAAACATTTCGTGGTCATAATGAGTAAAAAAATTCATTGAATCGAGACAATTATTATGGTTTTTGGAAGACTTTGGGAGAGATTCATGCTTATTTAAAAAATTGTGGGACAAAAATATGGCACCTCGTCGAGAACAATTGGATTGAAAAAAAAAATTAAATTTGGTTAAATGATTTAAAATTAGCCTCCCGGAGAAAAAATTTCTGGATTCGCCGCTGGTCTTTAGATGGCGGTTATGGGGTTATAATGGCAGTTGTCATCCTGACGGTCTTTAGATGACGGATTTCCGTCATCTAAAGTGATAGTCGGCGGAAATCCGTCATAGAAGGTCTTATTTCTTGTAGTGATACTAGTGGAAGCATATATCTAATTATGTATGTGTGCAAGTGATTATATTACCAGTGACTGATTTTGTATGCGCAGATAAATATTCATATATTATAAATATGTGAATGACAACAGTTACAAGTGAAATGTACCAGAAATATAAATATATGTATGCAGGTACATGAAGCAGGTGCAAACCAGCAGGTTCGTGTATGAATATATATATGTGTGTGTATCTATAACAGTATTACAAATCACGAGTTGAGAGTAAAATATTTAAATAGTTACCGAACAGATGCTGAAAGTAGAATTGCAGAAACTTGACGAGAGATCTGATCCAACGAAGACAGAAAATGAGTGATTGAATGCGAACAGAAGGAACTCTTGAGATGACACAGATTCCCAACGGGAGTATGACCTTGATTTTAAATAAAACAACCAGTAACCTCTCATGTTGTACACGCTTCGTATATATTTATAATGTCAGTGGCAACAGTCGAGAAAACGAACCGTTTGTCTAGATGCTTGCGTCTGTGAAAAGTACGACGTGTCAGGTAGGACTTGAGGTCAGGATGGTAATTTTATCCATTTATTAGATAGTTCCCATTGAGGGCCGGAGGTTGAATGACTGAAATTCTCTCGAAAGAACGGGAGAGACGGATAGAGTTATTTTGGTTTTTATAAATTGAATGCTCAACCATCGTTCATTTCATTTATTTATAGTCGTCCAAAACACAAAACAGAATAATTAATTTCTAAAGGCTAAGTCACTTATTATGTCAATCCATAATAAACAAAATTGGGATCGTGTTTCCCTTTCCGAATCTTGGCTTGCCGCGCTTGTGATCCTTTCGAAATGAAATCTTCTAGAACAACTTCCTCGATAGCCAAGTTCTCTTTCAAGTGACGTATTACTTCTTTCAGATTCAGCCCAATTGTAACACTTTGGGGAGATCTTACTAGATTTTTTGGGGGAGATTTTCCTAGATTTTTTTGGTAAATTAATGTTCCTAGATATATTCTTAAATTTTTGGAGAGTGAGATCTTCTGATCAATTCATATATATTTCATTATGATATTATAATTTATAAGTATATATATATAGCCAGCTTCACCTGCGAACATCCGCAGCTGAAGCTAACTGCGGATGGGTCACGAATTCGTTGGATTTGAAATCCGACGAATGTCCGACGTCTCCTAAAACTGACGTGGTTCCAAGTTCCAGACACCTAAGGACACCGCGAGTGACCGAAACTGCACCTGAAGCTGTCGTGAGTGCAGAGGATTGGACGGCAGCGATAGGAGGCTACACTGCGATGTCCGCAACGCGTTTTTGGTGCGGACGAAACCGCAGCAAAATTATGTATATACATTACAAATTAATGATAAACAAAATTATGCTTCATGTGATAACATAATCAATATTAAATAAGATATTTGCTAGCTTTCAATGCTTGTTTTTCTTATCTAGCTTAATTGTCATTGTTATATTAATAGGTTGATTGTTAAACCTTATAATGTAACTTTTAAATCATAATCAAAATGTAATTTTCTTTTCCTTCAAATTTTTTACATCATTATGAAAATTAAATAAAAATTATATGACTAGATTAATGATCCATATTAATAACCCCCCATGGACCATAGCCGCCCATAATGTATTATATAATATGAGTGAGTCCGTGACAACTAAAAAGAACATGGAAGAAAAAGCAAAGCCTTTCCTTTTGCTTTATTAAAATGGTAGAAGATTGAAGTGATGTCCTTTGAATACAATCCGTACGTACGTCATATCTTCACAAAAATGAAAAATCAACCCTCCCTCTCAACATTGGTAGAATTCAGATATAGATCTAAATATTTATCGTTTCATTTTTTTTAAATGGGAAAATTAGCAAACAAGTAAATTTAAATTGAGGAATCATGGTTATGGTTTCTGTCATCAAATTATGGTGTTCAATTGTTTCACATGAATGGCATGTCAAATGGAAGGATCTGGTTTAGTTGGTTAGGTGAGGAATACATGCAATAAAATGTGATCGAGTATTTCTGGAAGCATCAAAGAAGCGAAGAACACCAAAGGACGCACAGAGAGGACAAAACGGAAGAAATGTGTGTTGAATTGGTCTCTCTCTCTCTCTCTCTCTCTCTCTCTCTCTGTTGTGTGTTTTTAAAGTTGATACAACTGTCCCCCATCTCTCTTTTCCTTTGCATCTCGTCTTTTTCAATTTTTTACCCAATTTACTTTTCTTAGTGCCTAATCTTCCTCCCCTTCCTATTCAGTTCTCACCTTTCTCTGTTCTATAAAAGCCCAACCGCACATATTGAAGCCTTTCATGCCATTCACAAAGATAGATTCTATATTTCTAGACAGTGAAGATGAAGAACAAAGCTTCGGATTTCATCAAAGAGATGGTATCCACACTAGTGTCTCTGGTGAAGGCCAAATCCATAGCCGTCAAGAACAAAACGAATACCATGAAGACGCGTCTTATGATACTCAGAGTCCTCAGGAACAAGAAGGCCCTGTTCAGATCAATCTCTCAAAAAATCCACGCACTTACTGGTCACCACAATGCCAACGCATTAATAACTCTCATCAACGACGACGGAGAAGAAGACCCTCCTCCACCAATGAATGTCATAGTGACAAATAAAACGAACGAGCAAGAATTCGCAGCAGGTGTTGAAGAAGACAAGGATGATCAAGATGATGGGTATCCAGATCTAAGGCACACCATGTTCAATGAAGATGAGGATGATTGCAATGGGTCTGTGATAGATCTTGTCAAAAATAACAGACAAAATGGATCTGAATTCAAATTGGAGGATGAGATAGATCAGGTTGCAGATGTGTTCATACGGAGATTTCATAAACGAATGTGGCTGCAACAGCAGCGTTCATTCAAGCTGTACCAGGAGATGTTAGCCAGAGGAGTTTAAACTTTATTTATAAAGTGTAAACTGTGTAATAATAACACTCTAACTTGTAATCTCTAATGCTCCTTAAAAATTTCTTTACTTTTCTATCAAGACTGATAACTATTAAATAATAAAATAGTCAGAGTAATAATATTATTGAATAAAAAGATTTATAAGCAAAACAACATATTTTTTTGTTTAAAAAAAACTCACAACCTGACTGGCTGATCTTGAGAAGCTCAAGTGTTTTTTAACACTCGCTCAGTTAATAAATAGAAATGCTCAAATAACGACCATGTTTGTCGTTGAAGATTAAAAAGAGTTACTAGTCTTAAACAAACGGTTGAGGTTTTCAACTATTATAAGGATGGCTGATAACTCCACGGTCTTCATCCAGCACAAATTTGCCAGATTCGAACAGTGCGCTGCTGAAGAATGGCTTCAGGTCGAAGATTTCGTACTCCTGGGCCTGTAAACAAGAATTTCACAAATTTTAAGAAATAACATTATGATAATCAAAACCATAGTCCTACAACTTGGATTGAAATAGTTGTTGGCTTTTGTATATATAATTAACTATATACATAATACATACCTTAGCCCTCAACTCGTCGACCTTGACCTCAATGTTTGTCATCCTTGAAGCTGATCCTGATACAATTTCTTCAAAATGAACAGCATCTTTAACAAGACCCCGCAAAATATGGAGAAGGAATTCATTGAAATCTTTCTTGAAAGTCATATATTTCCTGAAACTCTGTATTAATGGCAATATATTATTATCGCCAAAGTTGAAGGAAAAGTCAAGACTGATAATATTCAATAGCATGGATGTAAATGACTAAATGTAAGCAAATTTCTAGTTCAACAATGATGTTTGATAAGTGAAAATCAAAAATTTCTAAACAAATTGTATGGTGATATATTAAAAATATATATAATATGCACATGAAAACAAATTATCGCACAAAACACCTATCATATGCTGCTGGTAGGAATGCAGATATAGAGATACTAACCCAACCAGAGAAAAATAGTAATGGAAAAATAAGAAATTAAAATAAAGAGCATTTCTTTCGTTACTAACATAAAAATGAAGGCCATTGAGTCAAGCTTAACTGCTTAAGCATACCTTTTGTAAAGATTTCTGGACTCCATATTTCTGTGTTGAGATAAAAGATTCTAGAAGAACTCGGATTGCCAGATCAACATCTTCCTGTGAAACATGATGTCTTAAATGTATTCTCGCATGAGCTTCTGACATACGGATCATGCTCTCTATATGGCGAACTGCTATGGGAACTCCTTGACCATGCTGCACCAAATGTAAGCATTAAGAAGAAACCAATCAAATCAAAAGCAAAAAATGTTGATTTGAAGCTCATCAGGGAAACAACAAGTTCACTCACAGATGATTCTCTTCGCAATTCAGCATAAACATGTGTAAGTTTGTCCAAATCAGCATCTTGTAATTTGGGAAAGCAGTTAAGTTTTGCATATGTTATGTACTTCTTGAGCATGTTTTGAGGAATTATCTGATAAAATGTGGATATTTTGTGAGACAAAAAAAGATAGACGTAAAATAAAATTCAAGCGATTTCCAAATATTAACCTCAGGATCCAATGGTAGGCCAGATTCTGGTGCATCTTGGGAGTCAACTGGTAGAATATTATCTAAATTTGACCCCTTGGGTGTTGATCTACAGTGACTTTCTATAACAAAAGTAGCAAGCAATTCATCTTTAACTGGATTGACCTCATCCTGCAGTTTAAAATATATCAATTAAGATGCAGAATTATTTTGGTAAATATAAAAACAGTATAAAAGGCAGAGGTTACCTTAATAACACAAAGAATATCAAAACGGGATATAATTGGATCTGTTAATTCCACATTATGAGTGAATGTCTTTGTGGAGTCATATCTGGCAATTTATATCAATGGTACGTACTATTTACTTTGATATTGAAAAAAAATCAATTGTCCTAAAAAAAATGCCTGCAGTAATTCATCTACCTTCCACCAATGGGATTGGCAGCAGCAATAACGCTGCATCGAGCTTGTAAAGAAGTGACAATTCCAGCTTTGGATATGCTTATGCTTTGTTGCTCCATGGCTTCATGAATACTCACCCTGTATGGTAAAAACATATTTCAGATTACGTTAATTCATTAATCATTATAATGTAAAAAAATACCACCGAACTGATCTGACCTGTCCTGATCATTCATTTTGTCAAACTCGTCAATCAGACATATTCCTCTGTCAGCAAGAACAAGTGCACCTCCCTCAAGGGTCCACTCTCTTGTGACAGGATCTTTGTGAACTGCAGCTGTGAGACCTACAGCTGATGCTCCTTTACCTGTTGTGTACACAGCTCTTTGACCAGTCTTTTCAACATACCTGTCGTAAAAAAATTGGAAGGAAATTTAAAATGTTATTAAAAGAATAAAATTTTGTAAGCATTTCTTATTTCAGTAACAAAAACATTTCTTATAAAAAAAACAGGTTTGCGATAAGACACTCACTTCAGGAACTGGGATTTAGCAGTCCCTGGATCACCAAGAAGTAAAACATTTATATCTCCCCTTAACCTATGTTTTCCTTGAACATTTTTTTCTTGTCCTCCAAACATAGCAAGGGCTATTGCAGTTTTAATATCTTCATGACCATAAATTGATGGGGCTATTGACTTGAAAATCTGAAGAAAATATACGAATTACCATACATTTAC
Organism: Zostera marina; assembly: GCA_001185155.1. Lineage (NCBI taxonomy): Eukaryota > Viridiplantae > Streptophyta > Magnoliopsida > Alismatales > Zosteraceae > Zostera > Zostera marina. The sequence goes on along the minus strand of LFYR01000244.1, from coordinate 362,025 downwards.
TTCTCTTATGTCAACAGAATAACACAAATGTGCAAAAAAAGATGAATCTGATAACTAACCCGTTCTGCAATTCTTGGATCCTTTGATAGCTTCTCAATTTCCATCTTATCTTCATCAGTAAGTTTATAGGCAGAGAATAGGTCCTGCTTCTTGGTGATACAATTTGCTTCAACCAAGGTTGCAAATACAGGAAAACCGTTCTTTGTATTTAGGGAGAGATCAAAATTGTTGGTGTATATTCCAGTAACCTCCTGAATAAATAACTCGAGATTAGATATTTAAATTTATAATTGATAAAAAAATTTGTGTAGTTATCAAACACATATTGGAAGTAAACATACAATTTCTTCCCCTGGTCGAGCGCAATCAATAAGATCATTTAGAAGTATCACTTCCTTGTATCTTGGAAGTCTTCCAGCTGGAACAATGCCAGGACTCTCCTGAAGAGTGAGTTTCTGATAGTTCCTGTAAATGGTCTGCAATGGAAAAAGCTGAGTAAGACAAGGGCTTCTATTTTTTAATGTTGAAATGGCCAAAACAAATGTGGAAATCAACTAAATCAATATTATATTTCACATTTCAAAGATGCACATAACATTAAAATCAAAGGAATAAGGAATATACCTGTTCAACATTAACATTGAAAGGTCCTTTGGATTGACATTCTGGACAAGAACCTACTTTTACTTCAGAATGAGAATTTTGAAAAAAGGGACCAAGAAGTGCATGGCATTTGCCACAATCATATTTGACTTGCTGTAACTGAGGGAAAACTCCAGACCTACGTGTTACAACACCTCCAATACGGATCATAGTGTTCAGATGGATTTGTCTGGAGCATAATAAAAACCCAAGTGTGTATTATTGTTTAATAATTATATTGAAAATGTGTACAACTCTTAGAGGGTCAGAGTTAATAATTAGCATACAAGTGAGAAGGTATTATAGAATAATTTTCCATACCTGATGTTGCGGATCTGGTCATAAACTGGTAAGTTGGTGATTCGAACATATATTTTTTCATGGATGTTCTTGTAGTTCTTGTGAAAATCAAAAACGACATTTTTCGCAACTTCTTCCATGACCTCAAGCACTGATTGAGGAGCATCAGCCAGCCAGATCGCAATGTTTGGTAGAATGTAGATGAATTGTTTGTAATCAATCTCTAAGCTACAGTTATTAGCTACACAGGAAATTAAGAATATTAAGAAATGCTGGAAATTAGTTAGTTAATGCCATAAACACAAGTTGGATAACTCAAGAAATTGATACCTAAGACCATTTCATTGATCAGGCGAACATATTCAAAGCCATCTTTTGCATTCTTCGGATTGACATAGGTGAGCAGGAATTGCTTGAATTTCCTAGCAATAAACCTCCGTACCTCATCTCTCGTTACCCACTCTTTGAGTGTCCCTTGAACGCTATACATGTTCATCTCACCGTCTTCATCATATTCATCATCCTATAACAGAAACATAAGGTTGAAGTACGGCTAAGTGATGGGTATGCACCATATAGTTGTTTTCTGCAAATCACTTTAGAGTATACTAGAGATATGAACACCAGAGGAAGAAGAGTTAAAGGCATTATTATATACCTCATCTGTATGATCAGTCATAGGTACATCATCTCTAGAATGTGCTCCTTGAGATCGCCCAGGTGAACTTTGTATAGTATCTCCATCTTCGCCACTAGGCCCCGATTGTCTGTTATTAGCTCTGAGCCTTTTCGTACGTCTGGCAGACAAATCATCATCACTGTCTGAAACCATGAAAATGCAGACATCAAAGGTTATCCCATTTATAATTGACAAAGAAGAAAATGAGTCAAAAAAAAAAAGAGATAGTGACATAAATTATGCAACCGATACATCATTATCATTATAAATTCTATTTCCTCAAAAAAAACATCATTATGGAAACTAAAATGTCCATAAATTAATACTTAATCAATGATAGCGTGATCAATGTATTCGGTGCAAAACATGATTTTTAATACATCATTTGCAAAACATGATTTTTAATACATCATTTAACACCCCGTGCCTTGGGGTATTGAGCGCATTTGCACACTTAATTGTGCCTAATATGCCACCTGTAGTTAAAACAGCAAATGATGCGTGCCCGATATAAAGACTTCAGTAAAAACATCAAATGATACGCACCCGATATGCAAACTTCAGTAAAAACATCAAATGATACGCACCCGATATGCAAACTTCAGCAAAAACATCAAATATAAAATAAAATAAAATAAAATAAACTACATAAAAACATTAAATAACAGGAGAAAGACTTGCCAGGACGAGAGGAAGGCTTGGCGGAGTTCAAAGGCATCGTTTGGAATCGAGAATCAGTAGCTGGAAAAAACTAGGGTTTCTCTAAAATTCGGCGGTAGGAAACATCGATAGAGTTCCATCCTTTTTATTTCATTAAAGTTGGTATTTGGGTATTCGGTCGGATCCAGACCCGAACTCGACTGATTACCAACTTAGTAAGGTGTGTCAAAAGTCACATCTTAACCCTGCATTTTAAACTATTTTGCCAATTTAAATTTCTCTACTTGATCATACTTTCAACAATTCAACCAGAGGTGGTGAAACCACATATGCAAATCAATGCATTCACAACTTCATGATCACGCCAGTATTTTTTGCGTAAATTCTTCTCCTTTGAACGCGATCGTGACTTTAAATTGATTTTTCAATTTTCTACCTATATTTCTATATTTGTAAACTATTTTAGATAATAGATTGTTATATTTTGAATCTTCCAATTATCAGATATTTGATATATCTACAAAAATAAAATAAAAATATGAAAGGCTTAAGGTTCGAAACTTCGAACTGAAGTCTCCTGAAAAACCATGGAAAACGAAACAATAAAATATTTCAATAGTTAACCTCACATCCTCACCAGAAAAAATTGAGGTGAAAATCTTCAACGCAAAGTATTATTCCTTCCACCGCTCTTCTTCTTCCTTATCTGGCTGCTAAAGCATTGAATTTCCCCCATACCCCAAAAGGGTGACCAAGCGATCCAATACACAAAATGGCGAATGATAGTATTACTGACTTGATTAAAATTACGTGGTGGTAACTCGTAATTAACCACCTCGTTATAAATTTAGGTTAATAACTAGATGAATACCTTAAAACAAATTAGATAATAACATAAGTGCAATTTTTAAATATTTTGACTTTACCATCATTTAAAGCTTTGATCCACTAATACTATCAATACAATTGCCCATTATTTATTTGCAAAGATTTAGCAAATTTCTAAATAAAGTATCGCTACCAATTATTCTTCGATTCTAGATGGAAACCACAAATTTCCAAAACAAAAATATTGGATGAGAAAAAACGACATTTTGTAAACATATGGGTCTGGAAGTCTGTGACATTTTGAGGTTGAACTATTGTTATTTGATCGGTATTTTTTACAGAGAATGAAAAATGCATTGAAAAGAAAAATTGAAACAGCAGTTTAGTTTGTAAATTAAGTGAGAGACGATTAAAATGTTTAAAATATAATTGCAATTACCCAAATCTCTCAGAGCACGAGGAAGCTTCCGATCCGATACAGTATTCCGCGTATCCCTTTCATCTAACACTGCTTCCGCAGCATTCCTATCTGCCATGATCTGATCAAGATCCCTCTCGTCCTCCAAGGAATCATCTAGTCCGACCTGCTCGTATGTATCTTGTCCATCCAACTGCTGGTAATCACTAAACTCCACAAATAAATCAGAAACCCTAAAGCCCCTAAAATAATAAACAGCGTACAAAAGTAAAGATATCCATGTTCTCACTCCAAATAGTTGTCATTAAAGAGATCTTCGCCCTCCTCTTCCTCGTCCTGAACAAGTTCCAGGTCCTCATCAGGGACGATATGCCGATCGACTGCAGCCTGATCATCATCAGAAGACTCGGAAGTACGATCAGTGGTAGGTGGAAGACGATCAGTGCTGAAACCTGGACTCGACGGTGTGTTATTGTCGGAATTGTCCTGCACGTAGATAAACGAATAAGGAATGCAAAAAGAAAAACGAAAGGGATAATGAAATTTACAAAAATGAGATTAGAGAGATAGTCGGAACCATAGCCGCCGGTTCTAGGGTTTCGCTGGTAGTTACGAATCAAGCGTTTTATCTCACACTGATGTATGCAGTACAAAATAGTGAGGAGATAGCCGGACTTATATATGCTTTGATTTGTTAATCGGACTTGCATCTTATGAACACAAGGGAAGGGATGCGATATTAACTTTAAGCGGGAAATGACAAGTAGGGTCCACAAGTAGTTACTCCCATATCTAAGGATAATTTAGTCAATATAGTTTTATAAACTCTCTTCCGCCAAAAATATTAAAAGAATCTTCGTCTCATAATTAAACAACACGATTTGCAAGAGTATTTATTATATAAAACGCGAACACAATATCACCATTAACAAAATAAGTACAAATACGATCAGAAGAAGAAGAAGAAAACCCTAATTTAAACTTTAGTAGAAGATTTAGGGGATTTCGTTGGAGTGTCCTCCGCTTTTGAAGCAGTCTTTTTCGGCAATAACACCGGATTAATATTAGGCAAAACGCCACCGTAAGGAATTGTCACACCGCTAAGCAAAGATCCCAACTCTGTGTCGTTCCTAATAGCCAAAAGAATATGCCGTGGAATTATCCTTGCTTTCTTATTGTCTCTGGCAGCATTACCGGCAAGTTCCAAAACCTAATAACAAATCGATACGCACATTGATGCGAATGAAATGATTCAGCTAAATAAAATAAATAAATAAATATTAATCCTTATTCGTACGTACCTCAGCTGCAAGATACTCCAGAACGGCAGCAATATATATTGGCGCAGACATTCCAATCCTTTCCGCATATCGGCCTTTCTTGAGAAACCTTGCGATTCTTCCGACAGGGAATTGAAGACCAGCCCTGATTGACTTCGACACTGGTTTATTCCGAAATCCCCCCTTCCTTCCGGCTGCGCCTTTAGACTTAACAAGATCCATTGATCGTCCGTAGATATTTCAGTTTCAGGTGGAAGAAGGTGGTAATGTTGGTTGTTTTACGAAACGTAAAAGTTTTTATATAGGAAAGACGGTGATTTGTAAGTTGGTGGAAGATTGAACGGGTGAGATCTGTGAAATGAGTCTAGATCCGTGACACTCTGTTTAAACCAATAGAATATACAAGTACTGACGTGGAGTGTGATGTTCGGATATTTCTAAATAATTTACTTTAAATACATTGAATTAACTAACTAACGAATAACGATAAAGAAAATTATAGCAATACGACGAACTAACGCACCACATTATTTTCATTAATCAAACAGAATAAATTCAAAGCAGAAATCGGTAGCTGAAAAACTCAGTCGTCAGTTTTAGCTAGCCGCCTGACCATGGGCAGAGCCAGGAAGGACTTAGGAGTAGGTTGGTAGTTGGTACTTTTTTTTTACCTTTAACGGAAATAAAGTTTAAAAGTCACAAGATAACAAAAAATAGCAATTTTATAAAATAAAAGAAAGTGGGCTAAGCCCAGTTCAAGCTAAGCCCAATTGAAGACCAGATTTTGAATGACCTAAGTCCATGTAAAAGAGCAGTTCATAGGACTCAAATCTGAAGAAGTGACAATTTACGACTGTTTGTGCCAGTCTCATCACAGCCGTCAGATGAGATGAGAAATCGGATAATATTCTTACATCAAAATATTTAGCGTATGGCTCTGCTTGCTTCACTGTGTCTACTGTTAATTTTTCCCCTACGATTTATTCATTTACTTAGATGAAATATTCTTTCTCCGACGCCGTCGATGGTCTGCTACTCACACCAACATTCACATCGCTCACTATTCCGACTTCTCAACACTGACGATGGCACCGGACAAAGTCACATTAGAGAAATTCACGCCCAAGTCCTCCGTCTTGGTCATGGCCGTGATCCTGCTCTACTCACCTCACTTCTTCGCCACTACACTTCACACACACCACTCCCACCCGCCTCTACTGCCGTCTTCTCCCAGTTCTCAACTACGCCGCCTGCGTTTGCCTGGAATCTCATGATTAGGGCACATACTAACTCCGGTGATCCATTCGTTGCCGTTCAGATTTACTTCAATCGGATGGTCGTTCTCGGGATTCCCATCGATAAATTCACGCTTCCGTTCGCCGTCAAAGCGTGTGCCGCCATTTTCAATCTCGGGAAAGGCAAGGAAATCCACGGCTTCGCCATAAAAACCGGATTCTACGACGATGTATTCCTACAAAACACTATTGCCCATTTCTACCTCGAGTGTGGTGACGTGGAAAGCGTTCGTCTTCTGTTCGACAGAATGCCGATCAAGAACGTGGTTTCCTGGACAACGTTGGTGTCGGGATTAGTCTCACTGGGAAATCTAGAAGATGCTCGCGAACTGTTTGACGCAATGCCTGTAAGAAATGTCGTATCATGGACGGCTATGATCGACGGGTACGCCAAACACGGAAAACCAGAGGATGCAGTGGAGATGTTCCGAACTATGTTGATGGAAGATGTCAAACCCAACGAATTCACCTTCGTCGGTCTGTTGATTGCTTGTGCCGAACTGGGCAGCTTGGAATTAGGTCGATGGGCGCACAATTTCGCCCAAAAACACCCCAACAGCAGAGGGTACATGTTTGACACCGATATTTTCGTGGGAACTGCTCTGATCGATATGTACAGCAATGTTGGGAGCTTGGCGGATGCAGTCAAGGTGTTTGATAAAATGCCTGTTAGAAGCTTGGCGACATGGAATTCAATGATCACAAGCTTCGGCGTGCATGGACAGGGCAGGGAGGCTGTAGATCTCTTCCTGAAAATGGAGAAAGAAGGGAATGTAACTCCAGACGGGATAACATTCAAAGCTGTGATCTGTGGTTGTTTGAGAGACGGTCTAGTTGATGAGGGCTGCAAGATGTTTGAAAACATGATAGAGAAGTATAGCATTGAACCTACTGCCGATCACTGGAGTTGCCTGGCTCAACTTCTGGATATTGAAGATGCAAATCAGATCCGATTGTTTGCAGAGGATCGGAGATTTTGGAAAGAAGACAAAAAGTGGAAGAAGTTGATGGAAGTGCTTGTGGTTGATCGTAGAGGCGATGAGTTAAAAAAATTGGTGGCCAAGAACACTTTTTATCTGTAATATTAATCCAACATATTCCAATTCAAACTGTACAATAATTCCTTCCACAACAAACATCTGATGTGAAAGAAAAGAAAAGAGAGAATAGGTATAGTTTGATAGAGATTGTTAAAATACAATGATTTTAGGTTTTTCTTCTTAGTAGTTCTTCATTCCTTTCCATTTTCAAAGATATTTTCTCCCCTGGTTCATCTTAGATTTGAAGCAGCCGAACATGTATGCAATTTCATCAGTAATGTAACTTAGCCCTTTCTACCAACGCCTTCTTGCAACACAGAACTAATGAAGAAAATGCTCTGAAAGACAGATTGATCAGATAGGCATTTTAAATATCATTTTCATAAAAAAGGAATCTCGATATCATGTTTCTGTACAACATTAATGGAGCTGAAAAACTACCGCTAGAACCCTGCAGAAGAAATATATATACAGAATTATTCAGTTCAACCAGATAAAAATAGTTTTCATCTACAACACAACTGTGATGAATTTGATATTAGTCATTTGGATCACTAAAAGTAAAAGATTGTAGTTTTTAATTAGTGATAATTCAGAAATCAGAATACATAACCCTTTTTTAGTGAAAATTCAGAATTGGTTGCAGAAGACCCCATGATGATGACAACCATGATATTACATGTTTAGTTTGTTACACAATGCAATCACGGGTCCACTCAATAGCCAATGCTTATTTCACTCTCATGGTCTCATGAAAGTGAGTAAGCGGTACAGACTTTTTAGTACATTCTTGCAGAGTTGCGGATATCATTCTTTAATTATTCATAAAGAAATCTTCTAGGAATAGATATAGATATTATTGAAATAATAAATTAACCCCTTACCTTCCATAAGTGACTTGATAGCCACCTTCTTGAATGGTCATATCCATACATTGTTGATGAAATTAATAGCACCTATGCAATCAATACGTGCAAGTGGATTTTCCTAAAGGAGATTCTAGGAGGTTCACGAATGCCTTCAAAGTCTTGAAAATGCTCATCTATTGAAACCGTGCTCAAGAAGTTAGTGAGGTGATGGTGTATTCTGAAAATAAATAAATAAATAAATAAACTTATTCAAGTAAGTAAGTAGATCAATGGGGTTTCAAAACTCAAAAAATTGGATTCCAATGGAAGTTGTAATCATCTATCATGTCTATAAATCAACACTGCTGTTTTAATTAAGTCTTTGGCAGATTTCATGTATTAGCCTCCTTTGACCTTTCAAGGAGTGATTTGCATGTAAGTTAATTAAAGCAAGATATACTAGTCTCCTTTACATTTTTGTTATTTCAAAAAAACAGATGAATTTGTTTAATGTAATTATGTAGCGTGCAGTTTATTACAGTAGCCATATGTCATAGAAATATAGAACATATTCTGTTATTAGATAGAGTCATAACTGACATCACTTCAGTTACTAACTAGTAACTAATTCAGGGTGTTGCCATCTCATCTCATCAAATCAAAAGATGATATATGCATCCACCGGCTGTTTAGGAGAAACATAATTTTTGTGATGTCTAACATCTTATCTATGTACAAGAGTTGTATAGATGATGGATAGATGAAATTATATATAACATTTAAAAGAGAAAAAAGAATAAGTAGATCAAACTCACCATTCATATTTGATATTTGCATTAATACAACCAAACCAGATGCCTGAGAAGAAAAAACATAGAACTAAATTAGTATGACTGTATGAGAGGGGATAAAAAATTAAAAATAATAGATGATGGTGCAAATTAGAGGAGAAAAATGATCCTAATATTATTATTTAATCATTGCTGAAACACAATCAATACTTAAATCCATAAAAAAAAAGCAAACATAATACCATACCATACAGATAATACAATAAAAATGATGAGTTGATTTCAATGTTCGAAAAATTGAGAAAATAATCTCCTGGCTTCCATTTTCCACCAATACAATAAGACGCAGAAAAAAATCTTCAATCAATATGTTCTAAGTTCTAATGTAATATAATGTTATGGCATCAAATGATTCAGCAGACTAACATGATTTGAAAATAGGAAGCAAACAATATCACTATATTAGCATCCTAAAATACAACACCACACGAGTACATTGACAATTCACGAAGAACCCTTTACATTTTAGGTGAATAGCACTAAAACCATTCATTCCTACAGGACCCGTACATTTTTTTTCATTTTAAGGATCTTCTACCTTTTAGATCATATCTGAATATGACCCTATTGAGCATGAACAGTACTGGACGGAGGTGTTGACAGAACAGCCTTGTGTGGCAAAGCAGTTTTAGTAGGTGAAGGCGGATGAGATTTTACCCTGTGGAATCTGCACTTGAATGAACCGGCATGCGTAGCTGGAGCACACACACACATCGGCGGGTGAATGGAGTTGCATGATGGGGAACGAGGTGAAATCGCCTTTTTTATGTTCTTTGGAGAGGAACTATAACTGGAACCAGAACTGGTTCGCTTCTCGTCTTTCTCAGACAAAGCAAAACTAACATGCGAAGAAGTAACCATTTCCGAAGGAGAAGAGAGGAGTGACCTGCAAAGAAATTATATCCCTATATTAGATGTTGAAACTTGAAATATGAACAAATTGGGAAAACGAAATTGAATTTGAAAATTAGTATTCCTCGTAAAATTGAAATGATCGCTCGAACATCAAAACAAATATCCGTCAGAAAAAATGGCAGTAAACCGAATCGAAAATAACAGAACAAATGAAATCACCCAAGAAAATCAAGAACCCCAGATTAAAATCCATTCCAAGACACAAACGACGCAAAGTGCTTATAACATCAGATCCGCACATCAAACAACAGATCGGGCAATGGACGTCACTAAAACAAAACGAAAAACGAAACGCAAATCGATAACTGATAAAAAGCACGCAGAAGATAAGAACAGGAACCAAGATGGAATTGAATCATTACCAGAGGTCCAGAATAGAGAGTAGTGTGATAGTGAACTGTCGGATCTCCGATTTAAATATAATCCGTTGAACTCAAAAACATTGAGCAAAAAAAGGAGGGCGGCACCCCTTTTTTATAACCCCGGGTCTGGACGGAACGGGCCATGGTGGTGGATAAATAATTAAATATTCATTTCTAATTGAACGGTCCCACATCCTAGTGACACGTAACGAATGAATAATGTGTCAGATGTTATCCATCTAATGGGCCCACAATAAGGCCATTTTCAATCGATGGGCCAAAAGCAAAACTAGGAATTGAAGAAGTGATAAATTTTTCAAAAGGCCGAAGAAATATCACATAAGAATTAAATAATTGAAGATAACTTTTTTTTAGAATATAATAATTGGAGGTATTTTTTTATTTAGCCGAGTGGCCGACATAGAGGAGAGATAGGGATGTGATCATGTGATTGTGTAAATAGACGGGTCGCGGGCGGATCGAAGAAAATCCAGACCTTATTTCTGTCCCTGATAATTAATATTCTCGGATCCAAAAATGTTTAGGTATTACATGATTAACAACTAAGGATCCGGATCCGGATTCCGGAGGGGCCAAAAAAAATGAATGGACGACCAAGACCCATGTGCAACCCCAAGCGGACCCTTCTCGTTAAACCCGTGTAATTCATGTAGATATTTCAATGCATTTGTCAAGAGATGAATAAAATAAAGAGACGTGATTTGTATGAACAGTTACACCAAGAAAAGATGATTCATTTACTCCTTGACAAGTGGCAACCAGGCAGAATACACTTATCCTGCTCTGACTGGATCGGACATGTCTATTTGGGCCACGGGCCCTTTGGGCCTAAGTTGTCTAGTAGGATTATACTCCCAGTCCAGGACTTGCGTTGGGGCTTTGGGGGTATATTCTTATTCGTTAAGATTCAAATTATTGAACCAACTTAAAATTTAACACGAAACCTTTGGTTTTGACATTGGTCCGTCGGGTCATAATCGGTAACACAGTCCGAATTTCCGAGCACGATCCCGACAAATTATTTACTTTGATTTTGACATTGAAATTCTCAATAGAAAAACATAATTAGCTAACTGCATTAGCCGATTTTACGGTTAATGTAATTCAGAACATTCATGATGCTACTGACAAGAGCAAACATGACACCGTACACCGTGAGTATAACAGAGATCCATGTCTTCAAATCAAAGCCGTAATTGCGGATCCAGGAGGCTTGCCACCTATTGGGTCTCCTTGCACATACGTCACTGATCTCTCGGCGTACCATACCGACCCCTTTACCATCATCGACCACCACATTCCTGGTAATATCTGCGAATAGCTTCACCACTGCCATGTCGCTTCTTTCCGGCAAGGACGAGAGTATGGAGTTTTTACGGAGGCACTTCACGTCTTCTTCCGAACGGATGAGACTACTCATGAGGAACACATAGTGGGTGACGCCCATGTCTCGTCCTTCTCTGCCAAGGTGGAGAAACTCAAATGCCATCAGGTTTAGGAGGATCGGCTCGGTGGCCTCGTCGATGGTCAGGAATGGGAGGTAAAGATCGCCATGGATTACCCATAAGGGTAAGTACCACCATGCTATCAGGTAGAAAAAAACGGAAAGGACAGCAGTTATGATCCATAGCAGCACAGATGTGATGTACCACTCCGCTGTCTGTGGTGCGAAAGGAAACGGCCATGCCGGTGTAGGGATTAGTCGCAGCGGAGAGAAAATCTTTCGGAAAAAACCGGATACTGAAGAGGGAATCTGCGGAGGTGGACGTGGCCTTCGTCGTTGGTCAAGCGGTTCCATGAAGTGATCGTATAGTTTGCCGCAGATGTTTTTCTTCTTGGCTATTTTAAAGACTACATCTTTGAAACCTCCAATACCAACATTCCCATCACCGGAACCACCACCTGAGCTCCGTTTGAATCGGATGCCGTGGTCACCAAGCTCTTTCGCTGACATAGGCACCGTCCATCCCGTATATTCACCTAGGAATAAACGGCCCTTCCTGTACACGTCCAGAACATGCAATCCCAACGGTTCTATAATTGGCTGAACAGGATGCCGACAACCGTAGAACGAGCGTATGAGATCGTTCAAGTTGACTTCCAATTGCGCAATTCTGGAAAGTCTATGCAAGACGATTAGAGGGATCTGGTTTTCAACCAACAACATATCCAACTTCACGTATGGGATGATACCATGTTTTTCTTCGTGATCACCGAAGATAGGGTCTTTTGCGGCGTAGCACCACTCCGACGCCGGTGATTCGGCGCTGCAGGTATTGGCAGACGCACTGAGCAATAGCTCCAAGACAAAGCACCCATCGAGGATCATGAGGTGTGGCAAGGCATAGTTATCGTTCCATTGTGGATCAATGGGTTTGGAGTAAGAGTTGATCACTTTCTCCATGAACCGATCATCGTCTCTGAAATGTCCGACGAGATCTTCAAGACGAATATCGTAGGCCCGGTTGAGAAAGTGTCGAAGAGCCCGGTACTTGTGCTCCTCCATGGGCTGAAGATGTTGGTTTCCGTTATGGTACGGACCAATAGAGACAACTCTAGGGTGGTATGCTTTGTCGTTGAGATCTTTCATCGAGTAGGGGATTCTGTAGATGGATCGCTTGTTCCAAAGCTGTTTGGGTTTCTGTCGGAATCTGTCGAGGAAGCGATACTGCCATGCAATCACTGAGTCAACAGAAGGGGTGTTATCCAACACCCATGACGAGTCTTCTCCATGCCGGCGAACCGGTGACCGCGACGTGGATTCCATCGATCTATCTCCGGTGGTCTACAGTTGAAGTCTATAAAATCGTTGGTGAAAGGTACGGATGTATTTTGAAAGACGGAATACAGACAAATCCAACACTAATGATACTCCATTAGAGAAACAGTCCACTCGATACTATTTAAATCCCTATTTTTTTTATTCTTCTATAATTATGAGAATCTTCCCGGTAATAACGGAGTTCTCTATTCATCATGGACTGGGCTTAAATATATAATAATAAACCCTTCAATTTGGGCCTAGCCCGATAGATCATTTTCATTTTTCTTCGACGGCCGGACAAATATCTCTTCCTTCGCTATTATCTCCGTCAGTTTTTCTCCTCCAACATCGAGCTAACTCCTCGCTCTCGCTCTCGCCCTCGTCCTCGGTAGTTAAGTTTATTTTTTCTCTTCCTCCTCCTTTGGCTTCTTCACCTTCAGACCTTTATCTCTAGGTAATACCACCTTATTATAAAGTCTTATAGAGAAACATTTATTTATGTCTGAATGGGAAGAGAGAAACCTTTGGTCTCAGCAAGCAGACCCCAACTCCGAAGCCCAGAACCAACCCTCATCGCAGGGTAAACAATGCATCGAATGTGGTTGTGGTGACTTTGAGAATGGAAATGATGGATTTTTTTACTGCACAAACTGTGGTTTCCAGAGTCAGGACCTGATTGAGACGGCGATCAATGAAGAGGAGATCGGCACACTTGGCGAAACCGCAGGGCTATACAGTGTTCGCCACACAGCACGATATTCCCAATCTTCGCAGCCCACGCAACAACCTTTTGTTCCCACTCAGGAAGATATCCTCAAGGCTCTTACTGGATCCAATGGCGATCCGGAAAATGATGAAGAGGCAAACGAGTTGGATATGATGTATGGGTTTGTGGAGGATGAGAATCTTCAACCAGGGGAATCTGTGGCAGGTCCGGTCATGGATCCTATGGATGTAGTGGAAGCAGTCAGGCTTAGATATCTGCAAGGATTGCAAATAATGGTGCAAATGCAATGTCAGGTTTTGGTCCAAGAATGTCAGATTAGTCCCATTATTTGTGGAATTGCTGGGTCTGTTTGGTTGAGGTTTGTGGCAGCTTCTAGGGTTTTTGAAGATGGTTGGGATTCTAGGGTTGTCGAAGAATCTGAAGATTTGCTTCGTCAAATATCTGGAGGAGATGAACCAATATACAGACGGATTCGTTGTAAAGACAGACACGAACCACATAATATGTATGGAAAAAGATCCATTTTGATCTGGTTAAGATCTTTGAAGCGGGCTGTACCTCTGCAATCTACATTGGCTGTATTATTCCTGGCTTGTCATGTTGCAAGACAATCTGTTTTACCAATTGATATTGTCAATTGGGCAAATCAGGCAAAACTACCTTACATAAATGTTTTCTCTAATTTAGAAAAAGTTCTTGGAAAACCTCCAAGAGCTTGTCCTCTGCGCACTGCTACCCTTTTCAGGCCTCGTTTTGTTACCGGACCTTGGGATTTAGAAGCAAAGTCAGGGTTTATTGCTAAAACAATTGGGCTGCTCCTTCCCTGTGTTAATTTCAATGAAATTGCTTCTCGTTATCTTAAACAACTTGGTCTTCCATTGGAAAATATTCTGCCTTTTGCATGCCGTGTCTTTGAGTGGTCTATGCCTATGGATCTACGTTTGTCGGCAAATAAACTCAAAATTCCATCACATGTTAGATTGATGGCTATTTTGATTGTCACCATAAGAATTGTATATCGAATCCATGGCAATGGAGTATGGGAGAAGAGCATTGCTAAATTAAGTTGCTATAACAAGTATGACACAGAAGATGAAAAGGAGAATGAAATAGATACTATCAAAACTACTGATTTCGATAATTCCGATCAAGATACAATTGATATCTTGAGTATCCTTGAAACTACATATCACAGTATGAATAAGATAAGAAACGGTAAGTATTTATCTTTCTTTTTTTAAGTTTCTTAATTCGATTTCAGTGTGGTATTCATTAAAAAAAATTATGTATGTGCAGATCATTTGAATGATTTTGAATCCCACCTCAAGTATTGCAAGGATGTAATTTTTGCAGGAGTATCCAAATCATACGAGGAGGAGTCATTAATAGAGAGACTTTGGCAAATCTACGAGAACCAGGTGAATTGAAGTTTAAATTGTGTTTCTTCTTCTTTTTTCCTAATGGAATGGAGTTGAGGGAATTAATGAAATAAATATTGGATGAACCTCAAAATATCAGGATAAAGGTAAACTTGAAGGAACAGATGGTTTATACAAAAAAAGAGAGAGAGAAGAAGAAGTAGAAGTAGAGACTAGAATTGGAGATTACAGTAAAGTGAAGCCACGATTAGAAGATGAAAGTTCCCATGTCAATACTACTGAGGATGATGTGATTTTGAACAATTTGAAGATGGATATGGAAGATCATTTGTTTCAATATATATCTCCAAGGGACCATAGTAAGAATAGTCAGTGTTACATTGAATATATTAGAAAAAAATCATGGGGGAAGTTCTGTTACATAGCTTCAGCTGATTATTATGTCTTACTCCGACCCTTTGCTAGACTCGCGGAAGTAGATGTTCGGATAATGCATATTGCTGTGATGAATCTTGAGAAGAGGTTATCTTGGACTGAAAAAAGAATCAAGAGCAGTTTATTGTGTTTGTATGATAGGTCTGTAGAGACTATGCTTGAAATTAATAATGAAGATTGAAGAGCGTGAACTTGATATGTTTAATTAATCAAGGTGTCAGCGTTGCAGTTTCTGGATCCATTCTAATAATGTAATTCATCTATAACATTTTTTCATGATCAAGGAATTGTTGTGAATAGCAGGCAGACATTGGATACCGACCATAGATGTTTAAGAAGCCGTTACCGTGAGGCGCAAGGATTAGTTTATATTTTCAATGGGATGCTTATATCCTTCGACTGAATGTTAAGGAAAATCCGAAGGAGTAAACAGCTAGGTTGAAATTAGTTTTTGTTTTCCGCTATGTTTTTGTTCTGTTTATATTTTTAATTTTGTTGATATTTGTTAAATACTTATATATGTTAAATTATAAACTCTATTTTCAATTAATTCTAAGGTAATTTATCTTTGAAAATATAGAGTAAGGTTAAAATGTGTCAAATTAATCATATCTATTAAATTGAAATTTCATCGTACATGTATTAGTGTTTTTCAGTACATTATTTCACGTTTTACATGTGTTAGTGTCTTATGCAATATGTTATTTTAATCGTTTGAGTAAATATTAATGGACAATTTGTGTCACGCATTCAAAGTATGCTTGGCAATTTGTGTAACATGAACACAATTGACATGACTAATTTTTTTATTAACACGAACACAATTGACATGACTAATTTTTTTATTAACACGAACACAATTTGTGTCAAAAAAAAATTAACACGAACAAATCCGTATTCACATGACACTAATACAACACTATTTTAATGATAATAATTATTTAAAGATATATTTTATTATTTTCCTCTATTATATAGGTATTATTTTACCGTTATTATTTTATAGATACATGAATATAATATTTTATATAAAACTTAGGGAGAGTTTAAATAAAAATATTATTTTATAGTATTTACGTTTCGCGTTTTTAGAGACAAACACTAAACCAACACTATTATTAATCGTCAAAATTTTAGAAAATAATCTGACACTATTATGAACATGTTCGTGCCGTGTTGAAATCGTATCGTGCAGCGGCGAATCCAAAAATATTTTCTCCGAAATGCTAATTTTAAATTATTTAACCAAATTCAAAAAAAAATTCTTTCAATTCAATTAATTATTCTCGACGATATGTCATATTTTAGTATCGATAAATAATATCATCATTACTAACATTAGAAAATAAATCATTTTCAAAATATGTTATTAAAATATCATTCAACCAAACATCATCCATACGATTGCGACAATTTGATTTTACCAAATTCAATGTTGAAAAAAATCTTTCCACTGAAGCGTCGCAACTGGTAATGTGAGTGTTAATTTTAACAAACAAAATACCGAAGAAAATACGATATCTTTTCTCTACTCAATCAACTTTACAGTCAACTCTCCAATTTCATTCAAATTCGAAAATTCTTCTTATTACGTACATGAAAAATCCATAGGATAAATTTTCGCTCTTTCGCAATCTCGGATCGGAAGGTAATTTACTTACATCGAGTGACTCTCGAGATGGTTCTGGATTGGACGATGGAGTTAAAATTGATTGATTTATTTTAGGTCTTTTGATCATAAATTTATCCATTAATTATCTATGTAAAAAAAGGATATAAATTAATAACAAATTTAACAATAAATAATGTGGATAAAAAATACCTTTATTTTTTTTTGTATGGATGGTCACGAACTCACGTGAAGTGGAGAAAAAGAAATTAAAAATTAAATAAATAGAGGTTTGGAATTATGAATAGTGGAGACGGAGGAAGAGGAAAAAACGAAATTTTTAAATCCTTAGATGTAGATGAACTGTTATTGAAAATTAAATTAAATATAATAATTAATTAATTATTAATAAAATAATGATTTTAAAACAAAATATTTTTAAAATATTTAGTATTATTTAATAATATTTTAAAACCATAAAGTTTATAAAAATAAAATATTTAATATTATTATATTTTAAATGGTGGTGGGGGGTATATGAATTTTTTTGGGGGGGGCTAAGTCTCCCAAGTCTCCCTACATTCGCGACTGATATCGGTTCGTGTTTTTAGAGACACACTAAATCGACATTATTATTAATCGTCGAAACTTTAAACACTAACTCGACACTATTATGAAAGTGTTAAAATCGATCATATACATCCTACAAATATATACAATTTTTAATATATTTTTTCCTAAAACACTTTGTATTCTTTTATTGTGATATTTCTTAATTTTTTATGTAGTTGAATTTTTATTTGTATTTTTATTCTTTATTTTGTAATTTGTGCGTTGTGGACTTTAGTAGTTACCACTTAAATAAAATCTTTACCAATTACTAATGATAATTCCTTTAATACTATCAACATCAGAATTCATGCATGGGATTATACTGGATTTTGTGCAAATTGATTTCTGAATTTATAGATTTAAAGTCAAGCCTGAATCAAGATAATCATCAATGAAGACCATGAAATCTTGAGATGAATTACGATTAGGAGGAACAAGTCTGATTTATATATTAATTAATTATGTTAATAATTTAATATAGATGTAACAAGAAAGGAGTGAAATCGAAGCTTGATCTAAGATTTTACAAATAACATATAAGGGAAATAATAAAGTTGTAAGTCTTTTTTAAAATTATTTTTATTTTTATATTTTATAATTTATATTATAATAGTTTGATTTTTATATTCTTTCAGTTTGAAACCACAGAATTTATCAAAAGTCAATAAAAAATCTTGGTCTGAAGCTGAATCTATGACTTCAATTGTAAGTTTTATTACTTTTTTTATACATATTTTGCATTTGCTATTTATTTAATTTTTACAATACAACAATTTATCGAAACGGCGGTCAACAAGACTTTCGGGAAAAATAAGTAGAATAGAATTTTATGAATTAGAGAAGCTACCAGTATGATTAGTACAACGAACGAAAGATGAGTTATTCCAAATTGAAAAGGAAAAGAGCTTATCTTCGAAAACACGACTACTAATGCAACACAAAATGTTTGGTCGAAAAAATTCAAACATTTGAAGGTATTTTAAATATAATTCAATAATTTTATTGATTATCGAACTTATTTTTATTTTCAGAATAAGTGTAATAAAAGTCAGAAAGGCATGTCCAAATACAAGAAGAAATTCAATTCTATGGAATTTTATTTCAAACAGATAACTAAAGTTTTGAAGTCTTCCGGCGTTGACTTGACGAACATGTCTTCCACTTCGAAGTTCAGCATACCGTCTGTATGAAAATCAGATACTTCGACTTATATTTCTGAGGAATGTTTAATATTTATATATATCTGTTTCTTTTTAATAAAAAATATCGATTTTATTTTCAAAATCAACTTTTAAAATATCGTATTCTAATTAAAAAAGATATCGATTCGAACGCTTTAATAGCCTGTTTTTAAAAAAAATTACACAAACATTGTATGGCGAAAATCCGTCGTTCATACTATTTTATTAAAATTTAGATGGCGGACGCCCGCCATCTATATATAGGGTCAACCACTCTCTAACTTTATCTATACATACGTAGGCAACCGCCTGACGTACTTATGATGGCGGATTCGTGTTTTTGAAGACAAACACTAAACCAACATTATTATTAATCTTCAAAACTTTAAAAAATAACCCGACACTATTATGAATGTGTCGTGTCGTGTTAAAATCGTATTGTTTCGTATTTCAAGAAGAACACTAAATCGACATTATTATTAATTGTCAAAACTTTAGACACTAATCTTATGGTACTATTACCATTTTTAATATATATTTTTTCTAAAACACTTTGTATTTTTTATTGTGTTACTTCTTAATTTTTTATGTAGTTGACTTTTTATTTTTTACTTTTATTCTTTATTTTGTAATTTGGGCATTGCGGTTTTTAATAGTTACCACTTAAATAAAATGTTTACCAATTACTGATGGTAATTCCTTTAATACTATCAACATCAGAATTCAGGCATGGGATTATACTGGATTTCGTGCAAATTGATTTCTGAATTTATAAATTTAAAGTCAAGCCTGATTCACGACAATCATCAATGGAGACCATGAAATCTTGAGATGAATAATGATTAGGAGGAACACGTCTGATTCTGGATCTCCATCACTATACACAACGCAAGTTGCAACATCAGATTTATCCGATAACAAATGTGAAATCTGAAATCCTTATTTACGACTCACATCACCTCGTGGACAAGTCACCGGAGATAGATCGATGGAATTCATGTCGGCGGCGTTGGGAGAAGATTCCGTGAAGGAAAGCTTCCTCGACAGATTCAAACACCACTCCAAATTTCTTTGGAACAAGCAATCTATTTACAGAGTCCCAAGCTCGATGCGAGATCTTAACAACAGAGCCTACCAACCTCAGGTAGTCTCCATAGGTCCATACCACAACGGAAACTCTCAGCTCGAGGCCATGGAGGAACACAAGTACCGGGCTCTTCAGCACTTCCTCAGTCGTGCTTACAACATCAGTGTTGAAGAACTCGTCGCCCATTTTAAAAATGATGATAAGTTCATGGAGAAGGTCATGGACTCTTACACCCAGCCGATCGACCCACAATGGTGGGACAGCAACGCATCCACCCTCCTCACGGTACTCGACGGCTGCTTCTTGTTCGAGCTGTTACTCAGCAGTACATCCGCGTATACCTGTGGCGGTGCCGATTCGTCGGCGCCGATGTGGTGCTATGGCCATGACGACCCAATCTTCGGTGTTCATGCGGAGAGACAAAATATCGTTCCGTATGTGAAGTTAGACATGCTGTTAGTTGAAAATCAAATCCCTCTGATCATCCTGGAGAGACTCGCCAAAATTGCGGAATTAGAGGTGAACTGGAATGATCTGATACGGTCGTTCTACGGTTGTCGAATTGAAGATCGGTCGTCAATAGATCCATTGGGATTGCATGTTCTGGATGTGTACAGAAAGGGACGTATATTTTCTGGTGAGTATACAGGATGGACCTCGCCGAAGGCAGCAAAAGAGCTAGAAAACCATGGCATCCGATTTAAACGAAGCCTTGGTGGTGGTTCCGGTGATGGAGTTGCTGGGATCGGAGGGTTCAAAGATGTGAGCTTCGAAACAACCACAAAGAAGAGAGGCATCGACGGAAAATTAAATAAAGAAAACCCTAAAGTTGACTCTCAAATAGCAACTCACGGCGACCTCTACCTTCCTTTCCTGACCATCGACGAGGCCACCGAACCGATACTCCTAAACCTGATGGCCTTCGAGCGGCTCCACCTCGGTAAAGAAGCTCGAGATATGACCGTCACACAGTACGTGTTCCTTATGAACAGTCTTATCCGTTCCGAGGCTGACGTAAGGTGCCTCCGTAGGAACTCCATACTTTCGTCCTCGCCGGAGAGAAGTGACGGGGCGGTGACGAAGTTATTCGCAGACATCACCTCGAATTTGGTGGTTGATGACGTCAGAGGAGTCGGTACAATGAACGAGGTGGTGCGTCAACTGTGTAATAGAAGGCTCAATAGCTTCAAAGCCTCTTGGGCCAATCAGTTTGGATTGGATAAGAGGATGTGGATTTTCGTTTCATTAATGGCGTACGGCCTGACATTTGCCCTTATCAATACTATAATGAATAAACCGGGGATTTAAAACCATAAACTCGTTATGCATTTTAATTAAATTTTCAATACAAATCACTATTTGATAATTTGGTTGTGTATATCACTTTCTACAAGTAAAAACATATATTTCTAAAAATGAATAAACATAAATCTTAATTCTTCTCGGCAAGCTCGGCTCGTTATGTTCAGACCGCGAGACGAGGCAAGCTCGAGTATGGATTTTTTAATAATTAAATAAAATACAAATATTAAGAATTTTAAATATCAATTGATAAGAATTATTGAATAAATTATAAGAAAATTAAATCAAAATAAATAAATAAAATATTTTTTTTCAATTTGCAGAATTGCAAATTAAATTTCAAGCTTGAGCCGAACCCGAGTTGAACCCGAACTCACGAGCTTGGAGTCCAAGCCTGGATAATGCCTTAACGAAAGTTCAAACTCGACGAATTCCTTAACGAGTCGAGCCTGAGTCTGGACAATTCTTTAACGAGTCGAGCCTGGGCAATGCCTTAACCAGCCGAGTCCGTGCTCGATGAGCCTGAACCTGGACAATTCCTTAACGAGTCGAGCCCGAGCCTGAACAATGCTTTAACGAGCCGAGTCCGAGCTCGACGAGCCCGACAAACCCGAGCCTGGATAATTCATTAACGAGTCGAGCCCGAGTCCAGTTCTATAAGCAAAAACTCAGTTCGGCTCGGCTTGTTTGACACCCTACTTTAGGTGATTAAGGAGAGTCACATGATATTAGGCATGCATATCGGTTGGATTCGGCTTCGAATAATATCCAGATAATTTGAATTCGAATAAATTTCCGGATATTCGAAAAATCCGAATTCGGATAACTTTTTATAAAAATATTTAAAATAAAAATATAAAATCACTTTTAATAAAGTTAATTAATAGTCAATTAATTATCTTAAAATTCGGATATCCGAAAATCAATTTATATTTATTCGGATATCTAAAATCGAATTTTAACAACGGATATTGCAGATATCCGAATCCGTTCGGATAATTTTCAATTTTCATTTTTGGTATACGGATTCGAAATTCGAATTTGAATAGACAAATTTGAAATCCGATTTTGAATAGATATATTCGTAAACAAAATTATGGATTTCGCTATATCATTTACAGATTTACATAATATATAATTAATTATATCGTTTTGAAAATTAAATGAAAATTATTTACACAGCAATATTAAAACTTTGAACCATTATTGATGTAATCAATTCGGTTAATCTTCTTTTGTAAATGAAAGTCTTTGAACTTATACAAAGTTTTCTTTCGTTGTCAAATTTGTAAATAAAAGTGTTTTATATTTGTAAACAAAATTTGTACCCGAGTACTTTGTATTCGGGTCGGATCCACCTAATTGAATACAAGAACAACAAAGCAAACATCCAATTTATTATTATTATTTTTAATACAGCGATTTATTTAATTTTGAGTGCTGTTCCACGACTAAATTATCCAAAAGAAGGTGTTAGTGTCAGACCACTATTTGTTTGAAAAAAATATCATCTCATATGGCAGTTTTTAATTTGTCAGCAAATACACTTATTTAGATTTTGCTGCAGATTTTCAAGTGTCTCCCTTATTGCCTCCTCCCTCTTCGAAACTGTAATTAATCTATGCCATCACACACACCAAATGAGGAGGAGAAGCAAAAGAAGGAATCATCGTCGACGGACGACGGCGGAGGGTCGGTGAAGGCAAAGCAAGAAGATTTCCTGAAAATATTCCGACACGATCCCAAGCATCTATGGAACAAGCATTCTATATACAGAATCCCCTCCGAGATAAGAAATCTAAACCACAAATCCTACCAACCACGAGTGGTTTCAATCGGCCCTTACCACTACGGTAACCCGGAACTCCGACCAATGGAGGAACACAAACACCGAGCACTCCGACACTTCCTCGCAAGAGTATCCCACAACAACATTCAAGATCTTGAAGATCTGGTTAACCGTTTTAGGTATCATACATGTACACAGGTCAATACTTAATTAATTAACACCAAGCGACGTTTTGATGTGTGTGTATATATGACTGGTGCCTGGTGGTGTTAGTGACGATGACAAATATATGGAGAAAGTGACGAGTTCTTACGCCAAACCGATAGATCCACAGTGGTGTGAAGGTAGAAAGGCCTTCACGTACCTCATGGTCCTCGATGGGTGCTTCTTGTTGGAGTTGATGCTCGGCTCTTCTCGCCGGCTTTGTTGCAGTAGCAATCCTCCAACGTTTGATTGTTGCTATGACACCAATGACCCTATTTTTGGCCGTCGTGCGAAGAGACACGGCGTCGTTACATACGTGAAGCTCGATATGTTGCTACTTGAAAATCAGATTCCTTTGCTGATCTTGGAGAGGCTCATCCAAATTGCCAACTTGGTAATTACTAATTACATTATTGATCATTTTGATCCTACGTAGCTAGCTAGGTTTTTGATATTGAATTTTCAATTGTGTTTATTAGGGAAATGAAGTGAAACTTAATGCAATAATATGCAAATTTTATGGATGCAAGCATCAAGTTCATCCAGCGGAGCCATTGGGATTGCATATTCTCGACGTCTACCGGAAAGCACGTGTGTACAACGGCGATTACACGGGATGGACTGTGCCATATTCGGCGAAAGAGTTAGACGAACACGGCATCCGATTGCACGGCACGTATCACGGCGGTTCGTTGGGCGATTGGTTTGCCAACATAGGAGGGTTTAAAGAAGTAGAGTTCATACAAGAAAAGGAGAAAGGTATTTTATGTCAACTCTACGATATCTTCATCGAACCTTTCCTCCAATTAAGGTCGAATGATCAAACCTCATCTCCCCCAAGGTACGTGCGTACTTAATTACCTCATTCACTTTTAAAATAAAATAAAACCCTAATTACAACTAAACCAGCCTAGACGGGCTCCGATGAACTCAGGGGGGTGTGCAATTATACGAAGAAGAAAGTAGCTTGGCTTTTCGCCCTAGTGGATGAAGTTATGTTCTCCCCATTGATCTACTCCGTGGCATGGTGGTACTTCCCTCTGTGGATTATCCGGGGCGATCTCAACCTTCCATTCCTCACCATCAACCAGAGCACGAGGCCAATTCTCCTTAACCTTCTAGCCTTCGAGAGGCTCCATCTGGGAAAAGATGGTCGAGATATGATCGTCACACATTACGTAATTCTCATGAGCTGTCTCATTCGTTCCAAGAACGACGTGGAGTACCTTCGCTGCAACTACGTATTGTCTTCCTTACCTGGGAGGAGCGACGAAAAGATCGTCAAGCTATTCGCAGATATGACACACAATGTGATTGTCGACGACATCACCGGAGTCGGTGTGGTGAACAAAGAGGTTGTTGAATTGTGCTACAGAAGACCAAATATGTTGCGGGCGAAATGGCTCCGTCATTTTGGTTCGGACTTGAAGATCTGGATAAATGTGCTTCTCACCGGATATGGTGTGGCGTTTGCTTTTGTCAACACTTATATCAATGTCATGAACTATACTTCAAGCAGGGGGAACATCAAATTTAATAGATGATATATTTTATTCACAGTTAATCACATAATAATTATAAACAAATGTCATTTGTCAATCAATATATACTTTTTCATAAGATCAATCGATGGATACATTTTATATCTATATATATGAGATTTAATTTGATTCGGATGAGATAATTTGAAATATTTAAATCTTAATCTATTCATGAGTTGAAACTAATGAGTTATGTGAATCACTGATACGGACGAACTTCCTGTCAAACACTATATAACTTTCATAATTATTTTTCATTTTATCTTACTGGATCAGCCGGTAATTCATAGACAATGTAATTAACTTTTTATTGAATCTTTTTGGTTTTTTTAATAAAAACGTTTCACTTTCGTTTCTTACTGATGCGGCAGATGGTGTTCAGTGCTGGAGACTTAGGGACGAAAGAGAGATGAGAGGCGATCGTTGGGCGTGCGCGAAGGTAGGCATGATCGGAGTTGGTTGACGGAGAACGGAAACCGGGAACGTGGTGTTAGAACGTTGACTAGCTCTTGGAGGAGAGTTGTCCGGAGTTGGGCCAGAAGTAGCCGTTGCAATGGCTGAAAACGCCATCGGGAAAGAGGGAAGAATCAGCAATCAAAAACTCGTTGAAAATCAATGTGAACCGGTTCTTGTAAACCGGGTTCAATGATGATTTAATTGTATTTGAATTAATTAAAAATTTGATTACAGATTGTCAATATATAAGTAATACAGAAACAAATCTTTTAACTAACTAACTAATAGACAAATGGGCTTAGCCCAGTTCTTGATTTAATTTGAATTGACCCACTTCGTTTATTGAAACTATTGCAGATTTAACCCTTGACTTTACGAATTTAATTCTTACATAGTAAACCTCAATAACCAATTAGTTAAAACCTTACTGTATTCTTATTTCCATTTAAGTCCTTTACAGTTTAACTCAATTCAATTCTGAATTTACAGAACTGAATTAATTTATATCAGTTTAATTGGAACCGATTAAGTAATTCCTTTACGTGGAACGTCGTGGAATGATAAAGAAATGAGATGGGAAAAGTTGTAATTTTATTGATTACTTGTAAACAATTATATTGAGATCCTAGCTTTATATGGAATTATAAAAGGTATAAATATAAATTATTCTACAGTTAATTAAGTGTTAAGTTGGGTTTTGAAAAACATCAATGTCCACGATATAACTTTGTGCGGAATCTTTAATTTGTATTGTTCTTTCATACTCTCTAATTTATTATTGCTACGAAATTTGACATTGTCTGATGTCCATAACTCATCATCTTCAAATTTGATTCATATGTAATAAATAAACTAATTAGTAGTGTTGTTCCACTATTTGCTCGATCAATAAAGATCCCCAAAAAAGAACAAGTTTTTTTTTTATATATTTGCATCTTATTGATATATAGAAATGTCACATATCTACCATTGACCGAAGGAATCCATGTCGATGGCGGAAGGTGGAGATTTTGTGATCAAGAAAAGAAACGAATGCTTCCTCAAAAAGTTTCGTCCAACTCCTATACACCTCTGGAACAAACAATCCATCTATTTAATCCCTCCTGAGATGAGAGATCTAAACACTCAGTCTTACCAACCTCGTGTTGTTTCCATCGGCCCATACCACAATGGAAAACCCCAACTTCAGGCAATGGAGGAGCACAAGCATCGAGCACTTGAACACTTCCTCACCAGAATATCTCACAACGAAAACATTCAATCTCTTCAAGATCTTGTTAGCTATTTCAGGTAAAACCAAATGATTGATTGATTGATTATAATTTATAGATAGATAGATAGAGACAGATATATATATATACATACATTATTTCAAATTTCGAAACAGAAATCATGAGATAGATTTTATATCAATCCCATTTTTAGCTATGATAATTACTTGTTGCTGATATAATATATATAGGGATGATGACATGTTTATAGAGAAAGTGAGGAATTGTTACACGAAACCTATAGATCCTGAATGGTGCGATGAAGATGACACCTTCACATACCTTATGATCCTCGATGGATGCTTCGTGTTGGAGTTGTTACTCGGTGTTTCCGATCGGAATGTTTGTTGCAGTAGTTCTCCACCGGCGTCTGACTGTTGCTATGACACCAACGATCCTATTTTTGGCAGTCGTGCGGAGAGACATGGCGTCGTTACATACGTGAAACTCGACATGTTGTTACTCGAAAATCAGATTCCTTTGCTTATCTTGGAGAAGCTCATTCAAATTGCCAACTTGGTACGTGATAATTATCATCAATTCATTTTTAAATTTTCAAAACTGCAATATTCATTAATGGATGAATGGATGCAGAAAAAAAAAGCGAAACCAAATATTCTAATATGCAAATTCTACGGTTGCGAGCATCATCAAGTACGTCCAGACGAACCATTGGGATTACATGTTCTTGATGTCTACAGGAAAGCACGACTATCTTGTGGTGACTACACGGGATGGACCGTGCCATATTCGGCCAATGAGTTGGACGAGCATGGTATTCGATTACACGGAACCTATCACGGTTGTTGTTTAGGTGATTGGTTTGCAAACATCGGAGGGTTTAAAGAAGTGATCTTTAAACCAGAAGGAAAGAAAGGCATTTTATGTCAATTCTATGACATGTTCATCGAACCTTTCCTCCGATTACGACCAGAGTCTAACGATCAAGCTTCTGCATCTCCTGAAAGGTTCGTCGATAATATTATAAACGAATATTATAAGAATTGAATTGAGTTATTTATTATATATCTCAGGGCAGGAGCGTACAATTATATGTTAAAGAAACTATTAAAGGGTTTCTCAATGATCGATGATATCATCTTCTCACCAGTGGTCTATTCGTTGGCATGGTGGTTCTTCCCTTTATGGGTAAACCATGGTGACATTAATCTTCCATTCCTCACCATAAACGAAAGCACGAAGCCAATCCTCCTCAATCTCCTAGCATTCGAACGACTCCATCTTGGAAGAGAATGTCGAGACATGGTGGTGACGCATTATGTGATACTCATGAGCAGTCTTATTCGCTCAGAGAAAGACGTGGAGTACCTTCGTAACAATTACATAATCTCTTCGTTACCTGGAAGGAGCGATGAAGTGATCGTTAAGCTATTTTCAGACATGACACAAAATCTGGTCGTTGATGACATCACAGGTGTTGGTGTTGTCAATGAACAAGTTGTTAAATTGTGTTATAGAAGACCCAATATGTTGCGAGCTAAGTGGCTCCGCCATTTCGGCTCTGATTTGCAAGTTTGGATTAACATTATGCTCGCTGGATATGGGGCTGCATTTGGCTTCATCAACACTTATATCAATGTCATGAATTATACCGCCACTCGTCGTAATTAGACGTTAGTATAATATTATTCTTATTCCTATCAATGTCAACCTTAAATTTATTTATTTTCAAATACAATTTCAAATTTTAACTTTTAAGTTTTAACCTACAAAAAATAAAACCAATGAATTTATTAATTCAAATGCTCACAACTCACAAAACCGGCGTCTTGTGGAACCTTCGGTAAAGAATATATACAACACAAAAGAAAATGAATAAAAGTACTGATAATTTTCAGACTAAAGATTTTAATGGTGAATTTTACAAAGATAAGTATGAGTAATTCCACTCAATTTCATCAAGAAGTGCTAGAAAAAATACCTCAATTTCACTCCAATCTCCAGTAAAATTCCATCCATCTTGTGACTGTTTTGCTGTTTCAGTAATTAATCTGTAGATGAGCTTTAAGTTAATACAAAGCATCAAACAAAAATCCAAACATCTAGTGAATCGAGAACTATAAAATCCACTGAAATATAAATCAATTAACGGAGGTTTTGCAACTTGCTTCGACTAAATTCCAGGTCAAAGAAATCAAACGGCTTCAGTGAAGGATTCTGATAATAACTAGACACAAGGTTAAGAATTAAAGGTTGTCATTAACTTAAACCTGATTAAAGAGACTAAACCTTTCCCCCTCAATTCTACAGTTAATAATCAAACGCATTATCTGCAAAACTTCTAAAGTCTGGTTTTCCCATAAGATTATAAAAGAAACGGCCTTAAGATTACAAGCCAGCAGTAAAGCAATAAAAATCCCATTTTTTCAATGCAATATTAAATCTGGAATCGGCCTGAATTAATTACCGCTCGATCTGACCGTAGAGCTGGATACTGGTATCCGAACCACTGCTTCCCTCTTCTTTCCCTATCCTTTCGTTCTCATCTGAATAGCAGGAAATCCTACACGTTTCACGCCTCTTTACATTT